>CM034003.1:14270629-14338293 GCA_019603395.1 Cyrtorhinus lividipennis | reverse complement strand
CTCCAATTGACATCCCGATTCCAGACCCGTCATAGCTCTTACCAACTGGGAATCCTTTCTCGATTCGTGGGGAAATTATCGGTCTTTGGTGCGCAAGAAAGTGATCTATCGGTTCTATAATTTTTTCTTTTTTATTTATTTTTTATTTAACAAGTGAATTCGCGACCATGCACCAAAACAGCAGCCCATCAGACGAGGGCGAAGCCATGATGAACCCCAATCTGGAAATAAAATGCACAACACAAGTACTTACCTTGTTTTACTAATGACCGTACCTCATGAGTCGTGACAGGACTCCCTGGGTCCCCCCCCCCCTTTTTTTCTTTTCCCCTTGTAATGGCAGCAAAATCTAGGGTTCGTTGTTCAGTTTCTGGCTTGTGAAAGAGGTTGTCTGCATGACAAATGAGCCGTCGATTGATGGAAAATGTGTGAGTTTGAGTGTGAGAGGAGACTAAAGAAAGGGCCGGTTTGTAGTTTCACATCATAGTAGGGAAGTAGAAGATAAGACCAGCGGAAGACACATCTCGCCCATCGCACCACCTGGGAACACCAGCGCCATCATGCTCTCGACGGGTGGGGACGTCCTGTGCCCGTCTGCACCAAGCAACGACACCCGCCGACAACGTACCGCTGCGAGAGAAAATGCCGGAACCTGCGGCCCAGGGACCCTGCCTACCCGAAGCCCTGCTCCCGCGCCGAACACGAGAAGGACCACCCACCAACCTGTACCGCTTGTAAGCAATGGCGGTACGAACAAGCATGGATAGCGGCCAAACGACCCTGACGCAATGCCCATCGCACCAGTCACCCCCACCGGAAGGAAAATTGCCGAGTAGACCTCGGCCTCCAAGATCGGAGGAGTGTAACGGGGCGGCAGATTCCAAGCGCCCCGTCAAGAAACTTCGGCGGCGGGGTACGGATCGGGCCCTCTCCCCTCAAGCGCCTGACCCAGCTGGGCGAAAGGCGTGACCTCATCGGATTGGTTGGGCGATGGGCGGCGCGAGACACCCAGGAGGAGTAGGAGGGGAAGGCGACTTGACGAGCGGACTGGGGGAAAGGAACATCAGTCAGTCGTGTACGAACTCAAGTGAAACGAGGTTGGCCCCCCCTGCTCGCCATAATCTCGAGAGGACGAGGCAGGCAGGGGCGGGGCGGAACAACCTGTTTCGGGGCGGAACAACCGGAGCGGAACAACCCCAGCGAAACAACCTGTTTCGGGGCGGAACAACTGAAGCGGAACATCGAAGCGAAACAAACCGACGCGTAGCAACTCAACCCCTTGTGAAGCCGGTGTTGTGAAAGTGACCTGAGGAACAAGTGTATCGTGGTTCCTTCAGGGTGAGAACTCGGGAATTGGGAGATCAGCCAATTCCTCTCCCGTAACAGTGGGGCCCTTATACGAACTGAAAATCCCCCGTCGGACCCGAGTGTTGATCCGTTCGCGCCCGATTCGACGGCCAATAGTCAGGTTTTCCACGCACCGCCAGTCGTCGGACCTCCGTCGGAAAGAGTCTCGCCTCCTCCGGCCTGGACGGCGTTCCCCTGACCGAAGCCGCGCAGCGAAGAGAACATCACCCTGTTTGTCTCCATCCGAAGGAGTGGTACACGTAAGTGGCGAAATAACTCTGTTTCGTACCCTCGCAACGCGAAAGTCGAATCTCTAAATCTGGCCCAAGCCCCGACGTTTAGTCACCAGAAAGCTGATCATAGAGTTGTACATTGTAGCCGTATTATTTAGTATTTTGTCTGTCGTAGGAAAAGTAAAAGGAATTAGGGGAGGACATTAACAAATCACTTCCACTTTACCGTTATTCAAACCAAACATTTGAGCCTTCAGCTACCTCGTAAATTCATTTGGCCCTCAGCCCTTCACTTCTGGCCTACTCAATAATTAGATTACGTAATAGTCAATATCCTTCTCGGCCGAGACATTCCGTATTTTATATTTCTGTCAATTGCGTTTATTATAAGTCAATATTGAACCCTTGTCTTTTCAATCACGAAACCCCATTCCTCAGAGCTTGGTAAATTCAGGTGTACTTGGCGTCCATGACCGACCATTGCAGACATTCCGGACGGTAAGTGAAAGTCTTTAGTCTCCCACTAATTATTCGCCTAGGTCTATTTTTGGATCCCTAGCCCGTTACGTGAAAACGACGGGTTACATCTTTTGGTGGCAGCGGTGGGATTTTTCAGAAATCTCGATTTCTGTCGTATCCACAACAAGTGATCTTGACCAGGTGAATATTGGTGAGAAAAAGCTCTGAAGGAATTGGGTCGCGTTCCATAATCTTGAAATTCAAACTGTGCTAGTTGTAGATTCCGAAATTTAAAATTGTAAGAAACAAACAAATCGGCCCGAGTGTGAGGAAGCGAGTGAGGAGCCAATTGACTTCAAATCCGTGTCTAGAATTTTTTTCTTTCCAAAATCGAAATTTAGATACTGGCTCATTTGTTTAGTAGCATCACTCTCACTGTAGCCTTCTGTTCCGAAACTTGTCCCGGGGCTCTCTGTTCCGAGACTGTTTCCGGGCCCTCTGTTCCGGGACTGTTCCGGAGCTTGTCCCGGGGCTCTCTGTTCCGAGACTGTTCCGGGGCCCTCTGTTCCGGGACTGTTCCGAGACTTGTCCCGGGGCTTTCTGTTCCGAGACTGTTCCGGGGCTCTCTGTTCCGAGACTGTTCCGGGGCCCTCTGTTCCGGGACTGTTCCGGGACTTGTCCCGAGGCCTTCTGTTCCGAGACTGTTCCGGGGCCTTCTGTTCCGGGACTGTTCCGAGACTTGTCCCGAGGCCTTCTGTTCCGAAACTGTTCCGGGGCCCTCTGTTCCGGGACTGTTCCGAGACTGGTCCCGAGGCCTTCTGTTCCGAGACTGTTCCGGGGCCCTCTGTTCCGAAACTGTTCCGGAGCCTTCAGCTCCAATTGACATCCCGATTCCAGACCCGTCATAGCTCTTACCAACTGGGAAGTCCTTTCTCGATTCGTGGGGAAAATTATCGGTCTTTGGTGCGCAAGAAAGTGATCTATCGGTTCTATAATTTTTTCTTTATTTATTTATTTTATTTAACAAGTGAATTCGCGACCATGCACCAAAACAGCAGCCCATCAGACGAGGGCGAAGGCCATGATGAACCCCAATCTGGAAATAAAATGCACAACACAAGTACTTACCTTGTTTTACTAATGACCGTACCTCATGAGTCGTGACAGGACTCCCTGGGTCCCCCCCCCCCTTTTTTCTTTTTCCCCTTGTAATGGCAGCAAAATCTAGGGTTCGTTGTTCAGTTTCTGCTTTGTGAAAGAGGTTGTCTGCATGACAAATGAGCCGTCGATTGATGGAAAATGTGTGAGTTTGAGTGTGAGAGGAGACTAAAGAAAGGGCCGGTTTGTATGTTTCACATCATAGTAGGGAAGTAGAAGATAAGACCAGCGGAAGACACATCTCGCCCATCGCACCACCTGGGAACACCAGCGCCATCATGCTCTCGACGGGTGGGGACGTCCTGTGCCCGTCTGCACCAAGCAACGACACCCGCCGACAACGTACCGCTGCGAGAGAAAATGCCGGAACCTGCGGCCCAGGGCCCTGCCTACCCGAAGCCCTGCTCCCGCGCCGAACACGAGAAGGACCACCACCAACCTGTACCGCTTGTAAGCAATGGCGGTACGAACAAGCATGGATAGCGGCCAAACGACCTGACGCAATGCCCATCGCACCAGTCACCCCCACCGGAAGGAAAATTGCCGAGGTAGACCTCGGCCTCCAAAGATCGGAGGAGTGTAACGGGGCGGCAGATTCCAAGCGCCCCGTCAAGAAACTTCGGCGGCGGGGTACGGCGGCGCCCGATTCGACGGCCAATAGTCCAGGTTTTCCACGCACCGCCAGTCGTCGGACCTCCGTCGGAAAGAGTCTCGCCTCCTCCGGCCTGGACGGCGTTCCCCTGACCGAAGCCGCGCAGCGAAGAGAACATCACCCTGTTGTCTCCATCCGAAGGAGTTGGTACACGTAAGTGGCGAAATAACTCTGTTTCGTACCCTCGCAACGCGAAGTCGAATCTCTAAATCTGGCCCAAGCCCCGACGTTTAGTCACCAGAAAGCTGATCATAGAGTTGTACATTGTAGCCGTATTATTTAGTATTTTGTCTGTCGTAGGAAAAGTAAAAGGAATTAGGGGAGGACATTAACAAATCACTTCCACTTTACCGTTATTCAAACCAAACATTTGAGCCTTCAGCTACCTCGTAAATTCATTTGGCCCTCAGCCCTTCACTTCTGCCTACTCAATAATTAGATTACGTAATAGTCAATATCCTTCTCGGCCGAGACATTCCGTATTTTATATTTCTGTCAATTGCGTTTATTATAAGTCAATATTGAACCCTTGTCTTTTCAATCACGAAACCCCATTCCTCAGAGCTTGGTAAATTCAGGTGTACTTGGCGTCCATGACCGACCATTGCAGACATTCCGGACGGTAAGTGAAAGTCTTTAGTCTCCCACTAATTATTCGCCTAGGTCTATTTTTGGATCCCTAGCCGTTACGTGAAAACGACGGGTTACATAAGAATTTGCTGCGTTTTCGAATCAAGTTTGAAAATTACTTCACCAGGATTGCGGCCTTCAGCAGCAATACACTGATGAAGGCGATTTTGGAAACTTACAGACTTGGCCCACTTCATCTTTCTGGAGCCACAAACAATCAGAATTTCCTTTACTGGACAGCTAAAAACCCAAGACAAGTCCACTAGAGGCCTTAGAACTCTCCCAAAGTGACAGAGTTGCGTCAAATTCCCGATTCGGTATCATTGGGCCTTAATTCTTTGAAGAGGAAGCCGAACAGGAGCGGTGAATGCAGCAACCTATGTTTCACTGCTGGAAACACGTTTTGAACCCAAACTGGAAGGAACAAGTGAAAAAACTAATTTGATAGTCCCCTGGTTTCAACAGGACGAAGAAACAGCGCGTACAGATCGTGTTTCATTGGACAAACTGAGGCAAATGTTCCTGCAAATATCTCTTTCTCTACCACTGCGCTCACCCCTTTTTGATCATTTGTGAGCTACCTAAAGGGAAATGTTTTTAAACATAACCAATTCTACATCCATCACACCCTGAATATGCTAGAGGTGAGAATCAGGGAGGAAATCAGGGTGACACCTATACAAATGTGCCGAAAAGCAGAAGAAACCTCCCGAAATCGCCCAACCCGACCACTCCAACACAAAAGGTGAAAAAGGTCACCAGATGACCGGGTGTTGCTACAGGCAAGTCCACAAAAAGGAGTCACATAGGCATAGCTGCACAACAAGTGTGGAGGGCCCAGAAGCGGTATCACAAAAGTGTCTGACACCCCTTAAGGGGGCGTCAGACAGTCCCTTGCAAAGTAATCCCAATTTATTGAAACTCCTGTATGGAAATTCAAACTTTTTTTTTTGCAATATGCTCGTAAGACTTGTGAAATTTCTCTAGCCTATAAACAATAAAATATTTTCAAAATTTTAAATTTCGTAACTTTGAAGTTATGAGAAGTTGGCAGTTGAATCATCTCTTAGAGAACAACAACAAGTCTTAAAAGGATATTGCGAAAGAAAAAAGTCTGAATTTTCAAACAGGAGCTTCAAAAAATTGGGAATACTTTTGGAAAATCAGGCTGTAGGTACCCGGCCAGATAGGTACCCATTTAGACCCATAACCTCATCCAGAGGGCGGCAACCGTTCCGGGGCTCATTTAATTGGATTCAGTGTCCAGAATTTAGTGGAAAATGATACCCCACATACCTAGATTGCAAAAAATCTAAAAAATCCATTTTTCGAAATACACATTTTGACCCCTACCCCACCCAACCGGGTTGAAATGTCTTGAGGACTAGAGCCATGAACGACTTCATTTGTCTCAAAGGGAACCTCATCTGGTTCCGTTTAGCAACATGGCTTAGCAGGTATAAATCACCCAACCCGACCACTCCAACACAAAAGGTGAAAAAGGTCACCATATGACTGGGTGAATGCTACTGGCAAGTCCACAAAAAGGAGTCACATAGGCATAGCTGCACAACCGTAATGTGTGGAGGGCCCAGAAGCGGTATCACAAAAGTGTCTGACCCCCGTGTATCTGTGTATTGCTGCTGAAGACCGCCATTTTGGTGATGTAGTTTTCGAAATTTGATGTAAGAAACGGGATTACTATCTGACTGAAAAAAATTCTTACACACGGGTTGGTTATTCCTCGAATGGGGGAAACAGTGGGTGTGGCGGGTCCCGGACCCTCGAAACTTTTCAGCCCGATCGGACCAAATTTGGGGGGGGGGGGGGGGTGTCAAAATGTGTTTTTTTGAAAAATGGATTTTCGAGATTTTGGGCGATTTAGGCGAGTGGGGTATCATTTTCCACTAAATTTTGGACGCTGAATCCAATGAAACCGGTCCCAGAACGATTGGCACCCACCGGAAGAAGTTATGGGTCAAAATGGGTATGTATCCACCCATTTTGTATGTGTCAGAATTTCTGATGCCTAGGCGTGTGGGGTATCATATTCCACTAAATTTTGGACCCTGAATCGATTGGAATGGGTCTGGGATTTTGATCCAGGCACCATGAAACGTCCAGAAAAAATGTTTGAGCCGAATCGGAGAGGTTGACCATTATTATGAAAACATAGGTTGATTATTCAAGGAATAACCAACCAAGAAATTCACTTTGAATAATCAACCTATGTTTCATGCAAGAAGTCAACCTCTCCAATTTGGCCCAAAATTGTATTTCGAAAAATGGATTTTCGAAATTTTTGGCGATCTTGGTGTGTGGGGTATGTATTTCGAGTAACTTTTGGACGCTGAATCCAATGAGACGGGTCCTGGAACGATTGGCGCCCATTGGATGAGGTTATGGAAGCTAAATCGATTGAAATGAATCTCCATGTGCCTGGACCGAGGACTTTTCTATAATAACTAGTTTTCTTTCTATTTCCTTTAAAAACCGGTTCATATCTATTGCCTCACCTTGTATTTGTTACGCGTGGTAACAAGATAAGCCGAGTAGTTAGCTCATGTTTTTGTGCCTTTCCAATCTCATTCTGTGAAAGCCATAGAAATCAGATGAGCCATAAAGATGGCTTTTAAAATCGTAGCTAAGTACCACGGAAATTCGCTCAACCGGCTCGGACGAAATGAGGAGGAACAAAGAAAATGAAAAGTGAACGTGCGAAAGAGTGTCAGTGTATGCCAGGATCGCCGAAAGGGTTTAAAAGTGACATTGTGGCGTTAGGGAAGGCGAGGAAGCTCGACATTCTATCTCTGTTTGAGAGTACCCTTTCAAAATAATAAAGACACGCGGGTTAGAGGCCGGTGAATGGTTTGGAAGGGCTGAACCAGAACTGGAGAGCAGTATGGTTTCGAAAAAACGGCAAAATGACACGAAAACCTTTCTTCTCACTATTTCGTCCTCCCCCTTTTGGAACGTTTCTTTTTCCTCGAGACCGATTGCGAGCCATTTCTTTAAGAGGGTGTTTACTGGATGTGTCTTGTCCTATAATTGTCGGTGGCAATTTTTCTAACAGCTTCAAAACCTTCCTGTCTTTCCTCCCCGCTACGACTTCCCAATTCCGAGAGTCGCTGCCATTACAAAGATGACAAGTCCAACGCTACGGAACATATTACTCTTCGACGGCATCCCACTGCGCCACTCATGCTAATTGCTACCCCGTTGACGTCTTACCACTTCGAGGGTTACTAATGGTTTTCTCCCTAAAATGTTAATCATCGCCTTTCTCGTCTTCTCCAAGAGGCAAACCCGCCTCCACGACGTTGGCACTTACGTCTTTTAGAATCGATTTTTCAACTAATTTTTGACAAAAAAAAAAACACTGAATGTCTTCAGGGCTTATCATTTCAACATTTCAGTATTTTCTCATCCACATTCCTGTTTCGCGTTGATTTCCTTTATTTCAATTCATGTTGCCATTTTATCGTGCAATCAAACCACATCACACGTGACCATCCACCAAAATACGCGAATTTATGAAAAAATTACTGCAAGAGATAACATCAATAAATTGCATGTTCATTCTCAGGGGTTGGTTATTTATCGGACCATGCGCATGGGGAATCAATTCAATAGGTTCCGCGTCCAAAATTTAGTGGAAAATGATACCCCACATGCCTAGGTACCAGAAACACCAATGACGCACATTCAAAATAGATAAATAGGCACCCATTTTGACCCATAACCTATTCTGGTGGGCACTAATCGTTCCAGGACCCGTCTCATTGGATTCAGCGTTTAAAATTTGCTATAAAATGATACCCCACACGCCTAGATTGCAGTAAATCGAGAAAATCCATTTATCGGAATACATATTTTTACTCCCTTCCCCCCTTTTATTCCTGGGTTCCTCTCTCCATTTTCAAATTCTACATTTTGTGTTTCAAGATTTCAATCTTGATTTGTGTCTCAATTTAATGTGCAAAAATGGAGTTAAAGTACTAATGAGTGCTAATGGTTTATATTTTCCGAGGCGGCGGACAACGTATGACGGACACACATTTAACGAGATAGATTTGGGCGAACCCATTTTGACCCATAACTTCTTCCGATGGGCATTAATCGTTCCGAGACCCGTCTCATTGGATTCAACGTCCAAAATTTGGGGGAAAATGATACCCCACACGCCTGGGTTCCAGAAATCTCAATAATGCACATTGAAAACAGGTAGATGGAGACACATTTTGACCCATAACCTCTTCCCGTGGGCATTTATTCTCCCGGGACCCATCTCATTGAATTCAGCGTCCAAAATTTAGTGGAAAATGATACCCCACACGCCTAGGTTCCAGAAATCTAAAAACGCACATTCAAAGTAGGTAGATTAGAGACCCATTTGGACCCATAACCTCTTCAGGTTGGTGCTAATCATTCCAGGACTCGTCTCATTGGATTCAGCGTTCACGTTCAAAATGTGTAGATAGGTACCCATTTTGACCCATAGTCTCATCCAGAGGGCACCAATCGTCCTAAGACCCATTTTAGTGGATTCAGCGTCCAAAATTTAGTCAAAAATAATACCCCACACGCCTCGATCGCCGAAAATCTCAAAAATCCATTTTTGAAAATACTCATTTTGACCTCTACTCTACCCGTCTGATCAGTCTGAAAAGTTTTGAGGACCAACTAGAGCCAGAAATGGGTCCCTGACGCAAATTTCAGATTTTTGGAAAATTGTCTACTACCAAAATCGGTGTGGACGGCGCACGGACATTTGCTTATTGGGATCTAGACATCTGTAGCGTCCAGAACATTTTTTTGGGCCGAATCGGAGAGCATTACATATTGCATAAAAGCAGGTTCAGGAACACATATGCAAGGAATAACCAACCAACAAATTAATTTCATGTTACGAGTATATTAGCGAATATCCTAACCTAACGAGGTCTTGTGCTCACAGGTGGCTTGGATCAAGGCTGATACAAAAGCTATTCTAGCGATTCACGAGCACGTCATCACCAACAACCAGCGACTGTCTGTGACACACAATGACGACAATACATGGACACTCAACATGCGAGGAGTCAAGAGGGAGGACCGCGGCATGTATATGTGTCAAGTCAACACGGACCCCATGAAGAGCCAGGTAATTTGTATGCCACTGCTACTCACCTTCCGGCCAATTATAATCGAAACCGCTGCGTTGCGGTTGTTCGAGGTGGGGGAATGTCTTTTTTGTGTAAACGGGATTCTGACACCCGCTAGATAACTCTACATTGCCCGCCATCTAAATTCTTTTCAAATTCTGTTTTTTTCTTCAATTTTGCCTGCTTTGTTGAGAAATCACCCATTTCCCATCAAATGGGGTTACTCTTGGGATCAGTGCACACACCCCCGATAATCGATTTATCAAACTTGGATGATTCGAGATGTTCTTTACCTCTTGCCAATATCGATTATAACGCTATATCGATTTTCGGGGGTGCATGCGCTGATGTCAACATTTACCTTAATTGGAACACAATTCAAACACAAGGCAAAAATCTATTCACGATCCATTTCTAACTCACATGTTAGAAATTTGTTGCTTGTTTTGAAGTAATTAGGTAAATGCAACGTTCACAGAGAAGAGATAACCAAGAGTAGAGATGTAACATCGATGTTGAACATTTGATATCCGATGTTCAACATCGATTTTTTTGGAAATAGATGTCATTCATTCATTCATTTCATTTTTCATTTATTCCCAAATTATTTAAAGCAAAATGGTATGATACCCCGCGGTAGGGGATGAAAAGATGTGGTTTGTGCTGTTACCTTATCTCGCCAGACCAACTATACATTCCTATTAACAAATTGCAAAAAAAATGTGTATTTCGAAAAAACTGAATTTCTACATATTTTCGCGATTCTAGTGTGTGGGGTTGGTGGTTTATTTTCATAAAAATTTTGGACGCTGAATCCAATTGAAACTGGGTCCCAAGACGATTGGCGCTCATCGAGAGGGTTTTTGGGTGCAAACATGGGTATCCCTCTACCAATTTGATGGGGTTTTTGAAGATTTTCTGGTGCTATGCGTGTGGGGGGGTGGGGTAGGTCAAAAGGGTAATATCTTGTCATTTCGAAATGGGTATCCGAGATTTGGGAAATCTAGGCGTGTGGGGTATTATTTTCCACAAATTTTGGACGCTGAATTCCCATTGAATACGGGGTCCCAGAACGATTGGTTGTCAGCTGGAGGGGTTGATGTGTGCCTATCTACCCATTTCAATGTGTTGTTTTCGAGATTTCTGGGTAGTTAGGCGTGTGGGGCAGCATTTTGTACTAAATTTTGGACGTGGAATCCAATGAGAGGGTTCCAGGGACAATAGGCACCCACCGCAGGGAGTTAGTTATGGGTCAAAATGTGTATCTACCTACCCATTTTGAAGGTGTTTCGGGATTTTTGGTTACCTAGGCATGAGGCGGTATCATTTCCCACTCAAATCTTTGGACTGCTAATCGATTGAAATAATTGTCTCCAGTGTGCCTGGGAGGTATATGGAATAACCAGAGGAATAACCAACTAAAATGAATTTGCAGCGTTTTGTTCATTTGATTGTCTTTTGCATGAAAACAGGTAGATTATTCAAGGAATAACCAACGAAAAATACTTCATAAATACAGGGTGTCTCACAATTCGTTATTAACGTGAAATTCTCTGTTAGGTCTTGAATTAATTAACTTCGACATGTTTCAAATTTCTATGTACACAAGGTGTCGCTCAGAACTTCATTTGATCGGCATTTTCGAACAGTGTTTCACGAATATGAACCTTCGTGGAAGTCCGTTGAGCTGACGATGGGTTTTTTGACGGATATTCCGCACCGACGTTTCCTGGTGGAAATGGAAGTGTTCAGATAGGAGTCAAAAAATCGGATCCGATCAATCCCACAACCCACACGCATTCGGAGCCTTTTCGAAGGTATTTCTTTCTAAAACAATCTGCCGCTCGGTTCGCCATATTCATTCTGCTGTGGAGTTTGTTAGTATGACTATTGTTAACCAAACCTGGAGGTCCGTGCTCTGCTCAAGCAATGAGAGCTCGATTATTCGAACACGCCCGCGTACGATTAATTGGCTTTTAATATTACATCATAAACATCGTTACAAGCCAGGAGCGTATCGTGGCTCTGGAATATCCTAATCAACCCCCTCCCCCCTCCCATATCATAGGTCTCCTACTGAATTTACCTACCCCATTATTCACTTCAAACAAGATAGAAAAGTAAGCAGTTCATAGGAAGCATATTTGCCGAAGGGATTGTACGGTGTTGCTTTATCAGTCATCAAACACCAGTTAGAACCCAAAATAGCCAATATCAAGGACTTGCCAACAGGGAGGTGACTGTTGCTAAGTCCTCCCCAAGCACCCATCTATGGCAAGCTGACAACCAACTCTAAATTAGGAAGAAAAAAACGCTGCAAATTCTTATCTTTTCATGATTTCTAGATCAAAATTAATAAATGTCCGTGCGCCATCTGCCGTCCACGCTAATTTAGGTAGTAGAAAATTTTCAAAAAATGAAACATTTTGGTTTATGGCTCTGGTAGGTCTTCGAAACTTTTCAGCCCAATCAACATAAATTGGGGGTGGGGGGTGCTGGTGGTGAGTAGGGGTCAAAATGTGATTTAGAAAAATTGATTTTTGAGATTTTCGGCGATCTAGGCGTATGGGGTATCATTTTGAACTAAAATTAGGACACTGAATCCAATGAGACGGGTCCCAGAACAATTGGCGCCCACCGGAAAAGGTTTTGGGTCAAAATGGGTATCTTATCCAACTTTTTCGAATGTGGGTTTTTGAGATTTCTGGTACCTAGGCGTGAGGAGTATCATTTTCCACTAAATTTTGGACGCTAAATCGATTGGAATGAGCCTTCTTCATGCTCTTGGTCCGAGGAGTAGCTAACCCCTGTAAATTAATTCGCAGCGTTTTTTTTTTTTTTTTTTTTTTTTTTTTTTTTTTCAGGGGAACTGGCGGTAATTTACTTCTCTGTCGAAAACCCATCATAGTTCCTCAAGATGAGTCCAATTAAAGGAATTTTGACGGTCTCTTGATTTTTACGCTTAAAACCAGTCATAATACGTCATTCAAAATTTCTCTGTTCTAACATTCTGCTGGTGAGTTATAAAAATGCAATGTTTTCCATAGAGAATCAATCATAATGCTTTAGAATGGTATTAAACAGCTGAATGAAAGGGGATCTTTCATCCGAGAAAACGCATGTCTCTTGACCGGAAACATATCATTTTCTGCACGTACCACAAAAAAAAAAAAAAAAAAAATTAGTACGCCCGTTTAGAATGCTGACATTTTGAAGGTGCCTTTCAAGTTCTGGTAGGCTACATTTTGATTCATGATTCATGTTTCGTGGAATTGCACAGAGATACATTGCACAGTGACAGGGACATTTTGACGGCGTGGCAGTACCTTAATTCAATTGCCCAAATTGTTGGCCCACCCCCAAACTCACACTTTGGGTATTTGATTATTGGAATCGATATCCGGTGATCAGCCTTAAAATTAAGCCTAAACACGAACCAGTAGGAAAGTCGATTTGTGTACCAAATACGTTGGCCCCCATTGAAAATAATTTGTGGCATTTCTATAATAGGACATAATAGAGGGAACCTTAGTTTAAAAAAAATTACTGAAAAAATCACCCCTACCTACCATGCGGTTACCTTGCAAGTGGAACCTTAATTTTTCTTGTTATGTTGGTTTTCTTGTTCTTGTTGTTGTCATGGAGGCCGTGGACGTGGTTTCAGAGGGGGTTGTAACATCAGAAGGGGGCTCTTATCAGTCAGCTGATGATAGGCGGAACACTGTTCATACTAGTACTAATATTACTCTGCCTTGGACAATCGTGAAAAGGATTGCAGTCAAGTGTCGGTTTTCACCTTATTTCGAATTGAATTATACTTCACTTGACCATAACGTTTGAATAGAAAATAACAATGTTCAAATAAAACCCCGCAGTTGGATTTGAGCGTTTTCAGGATGAAAGAAAATGCCTGAGCACGTTAACTCCATTACGGCAATAAATGGCGGTAGCTTTTGTACAGAAACCGTTAAATAATAATAAAAAACGACGAAGAAAGAAAAAAAACCGGTCGAGATACTTTGCTAAGCTGAAAGCTCCCTGGGGAAAAGAAAACAGACCAGAAGGTGGAAGAATCGCATGAAAAGGGGCTTAAAGCGGATCAACTCTACCGAACCTGAGGTTTCTGTTTACGTCAGTGAGAGAACATCGGATCTCTCTTGAAGCAATTACCGCAAGTCGACTGGAAGCGGGAAATCCTAAAGACCTGATGAGTTGAGGAGGAGGGCGATGAAAGGGGAAATCTACACGCTCCTTCTGCCCGATTTCAATTTATCTCTGCAGATTGTGTATTTTTAGGGAGCAGAAAAAAAAGGGTTTTTTCCTTTTAAATTTATTACGGGATGAGTCTATCATTGACGGGCACTGGTTCATATTTGATTTGCTTATTAGTGAAGCCAACGTGAACTGATATAGCCTCATTCGTGCGGATTCTCCATTCTATTGTCCTATTGTGATAGGTAGATAGATAGATAGAAAACGTGTTTTTTGAATTGAACAACAATAATAAATTCGCATTTGTGTTAATACACGGTATGGCAATGGGCTATGCCCGTCTGCCAGAGGATGCACCAACCTATTGAGGAAACACACAGCCCATATTATGCTCAGTAGAGCCGAAATTAAATTGCACTTACAAATAAATAAATAAAAACCATTTTACAAGGAACATAACAAGAAAACAATTAATCGTGAACCAATAAGAGTGACAAAGACTATACACAGAATACGAAAACAAGGAAAACACAGCACACGGCTGCCAATTGATAGGCGAAGATGAGGTTTCAGTCCCAATTGAACTGGGCAACCAGCTCAGATCGATATGACCAAGCAGCCTGGCAAAATCTCGCGAGTGGGAGCCAGTTCAAACCAATGAGCATTCCGATTATGGAGTCGCAGGTCAACCTAGCCACTCCGAACTGTGCAACCCGAAACTCAGCCAGAACAGGACAACGCCCCAGAAAATGAATAATGTCCTCTGATTCACCAAGACTGCAAAGGGAGCACAGCGTCCTGCCAAGATTGTCGTCCTCCCGAGCCACACCCGGCCGGCCATTGGGCGCCAGAAGGTCCCCTATGACCCTACAGACCCAGCGGAGGACAAACATAGACCCTTTTTGACCCTCCTCAGTCAGATCGATACTTCGGAGCCCCATGTCCAACTGCCGATAAATTCTGTGATGTGATGACAACGCCCTTGAAACAGTCTTCCTCTCCATTGGGATTCCAGCGTCTCTTGCAGGGCTCTGAGCTGAGATCTGCACAATGCTGGATCCTCAAAGTTGGCACCAACAACACAGCCGGTCTCTCTGCACAAACCTCGAAGAATTCTTGTACCAGAACAATCCACGCTGAACAATTTGGTCTGCTAGCAACCGGGGGTACCGGCTCGCAGGCATAAGCATTACTTCCACTTGTGAATTTGGGTGATGAATTGATCCAGTTTTGGTGAAAATAGCGGTGTCATCTGCAAAAGTCGCTAGGGTATTCCCTTCTATTTCTAGGCAGTCACAGGGGTCTAGGGGACCTCATATAATATTGGGTCCAATATACAGCCTTATGGACTTCCATCCTGGGTCTATTTGGGCGCTGAGAAAGTATCATCTCGTTTTTAACTGAAATAGGTATAATTTTGGCGTATCTGACTAGCTTCCGGGCGGTATTCTTCGCATTTTGGTTGGTTATTCCATGAACCAAACCTATGTTTTCATGCAAAAAATCAATCTCTCCAATTCGGCCCAAAATCTCTTCAGCTTGCCAAACCTTGTCAAATGCCTGGGTGGGGGCAAGAAGGATGGCAGAGTATATTTTCTTTTCCTCGTGGGATTTTTGGTTTAGTATTCCTCCTACGTGCTCTTTCTATCCATGTTTAGCTTCAAGCGTCATTCCTAGATATTTGGCTAGAGATTTGAATTTGGAATTGCCACGCTGATGAGCATAGCCGGTACATAGTCGATCTTACAGGTGGGGAAAACGACAAGCACGGACTTGGTCTCATTCATTTTGATCCACCACTGTTCAGTCCAACGATGGATAGGTATTTGAAATTGATTTTATTAAGTTTAGCGGCAGATTCTACGTTACTGTCACCAGGTGCGAGCACCACAGTGTCATCAGCGAACGTTGATGTAGGTTTTGTTGCAGTCAGGGGCCGAGTACACGAAATGATAGTATGAAGATTTCTATAAGAAGAAGGAAAAGATGTATATCGATCTGTCTGAAACCTCCCTTCTCCAAGATAAAAACCATTACGGAAGGTCAACCTGCACCATCTAAACAGAGTAGATTTGACATCTTTGATGGGTCGAAAGTGAATTGTAATTGGCAGGTTCAAGGTTCGTGAAAGTTCAAGTCGACGTCAATGATGTTGCTGTTGTTGAGAACTCGGTCATCTCACCATCGCATGGTGATCTCACCCCTACTTGACACGTATAGTTGACTGGAGGGATAAATCACGTGTTGATAATGAGTTCGACGAACTCGGCAAATCCAGTCAACAAAGAGAGCCTGATCCAAAACAAACCTTAATCTTTCAATTAAATCTTTAATCTTAAACAATTAATCTTCGTAGGACTTGTTCCTGGACTGGAGACCCTCTTTTTTTTTTCTGGATTTCACTTCTTCATAGTCAGGTTCTTCACCGCGAAACCAAGTATGGAGCATGAAGTTGGTCTTTATGGACCATCATTGGACAAGTGCCATTTGATCGACGTTAGCAAAAACACAAAATCTAATAGAAGAATGTAGCATATAGGCTTTAAGCCTCAATTCTACTGAAACGTAAGTCGATCTATCAAAACGCATGGAGGTTCATTTCTTCAACGTGGGGAAGATGGGGGAAACAGTAGGTGTGGTGGGTCCCGGACCCATTCCAATCGATTCAGGGTCCAAAATTTAGTGGAAAATCATACCCCACACGCCTACGTCGCCGAAAATCTCGAAATCCATTTTTCAAAGTACACATATTGACCCCTAGCAAATGTCCTTCCGCCGTCTACGCCAATTTTGTTAGTAGAGAGGTTTTCAAAAATCAAAAATTTTGGAAACTGTTAAGCTCGATCGGACCAAATTTTGGTGGGTAGGGGTCAAAATGTGTTTTTTGAAAAATTAGTTTTCAGGATCTAGCCCTGTGGGGTATCATTTTCGACTAAATTTTGGACGCTGAATCCAATGAAATGGGTCCCAGGACGATTGGCGCCCTCTGGATGAGGTTATGGGTCAAAATGGGTATCTATCTGCCTATTTTGAATGTGTTTTTTCGAGATTTCTGGCACCTAGGCATGTGGGGTATCATTTTCCACTAAATTTTGGAGCCTGAATCGATTAAAATGAGTCCGGAACAAATCACACCCACTGTTTTTCCCATTTTTCCCTGTTGGACATTTTTGACGACATAGGCGTGTGAGGCATCGTTTTCCACTTATGTTAGGACGCTGAATCGATAAAAATTAGTCTCCATGCTCCTGATCCGAGGAATAACCATTTCCTTTGAAAGAATTTGCAGCGTTTTTTATCTGAACACAGTTGAAATGTCCAGAATTTTGGGCCAAATCGGAGAGATTGACATTTTGCACGAAAATATAGGCGTTGTCATCGTACGTGAGCAGTCTCTACGAGTATCCTCCCAGAGTTTCCTTGATTCTCAACCAGATGAAATCAACACTTGATAAATTTGAGACTGCAAGTGAAGCCCTTTTGATTCTGAATGCCAGGTAATAACCGCTTCCTCCTTTGGCGCGGTCGCATTTGATTTCCTTCCCCTCATCAGAGAATTGGAGATGGAAAGGCCGCGCGAATCCAATAAACTTGATTCTGAAGGGGCCTAAATCCGTTACACCTACACGCTAAGAGGTTCACACATTAATTACAGTTGGCGTTAAAGTCCCATTCAGAGATTTAATAGCTACAAGGCAATATTCCGGCTCAAGTGGTGTTGCTTTCTGTGAATGTCACCGGGTCTTGTGAGTGTTTGAAGCTCGTTTTCATTAATATCACTCCCTTTTCGACAGAAGGAAGAAGTGGGGTGGGGGTGTGAGGGGTCGTGTTTTGCGGATGACTTGAGGGGAGTCTTTTGTTCAGAAGAATCTAGATTACCGCGGGGTATGAGGGACCGTATTGTTCTTGGGGAGCCCCCGACGCACTATCAACGCCGACTACGTTTTCTCTGTTTTGAAGAGATGGACGAGGTAGAGACAGAGCGAGTGACAGAGGAAAACGCCAGAGGGCTCTGTATGTTTAGACAATTGTGACGACGACACCCCCCCCCCCCTACCCCCTCCTCAACATCACATTTCCCTCGCGAGGACAATGTCGGACCCAACATTGTAGCGGCGGTTGCTGAATTAACGCCGATGTTTCCATCGTTTTGCCCTCTTCAATTCGGTCAACCTCAATTTCGCCGTCTCAACCGCCTCCCGTTTAAACTAATGACAATTTGAGCTCCCTTTGGTCATAACGCGTCTCACAACAGTCGCATTAACCCTTTGTCACCCACTCGGGCACCCGCTCCCAAACCCACAACACAATCAGCGCGATGTCACGTTATCGCGTGAAAATATTTAGATTATCTTGTTTATTGTGTTTTATTAATTAATTAATCAATTGCTGCGCTTTTCAGCGCGTATACACATACAAATATCCTGAGCGAGTGCCTTTGCACGACTTTTTGGTATACTCATCATAACCTTACTCCACAGGCTCCAGAATACCAGAGCTGGTATCTTAGGCAGAGGTGGGCGTTAATCGGCATTGAAAATCTGAAATTTGGATCGGGGACCCGTTTCTGGTTCTAGTTGGTCCTCGAACCTTTTCAGCCCAATCGGACCAAATTTGGTCAAAGTTTGTTTCTCAAAAAATGATTTTTCGAGATTTTTGGCGATCAAGAGGTGTGGCGTATTATTTTTGACTAAATTATGGACGCTGAATCAAATGAGACGGGTCTTGGAACGATTGGCGCCCACCAGAAGTGGTTATGGACGCTGTATCGATTTAAATTAGTCTTTATGCGCCTGGTCCTAGGAATAACCAACCCCTTGGATCTTCAATTATCTCAGCCCAAGGTTAACAATAGGTGAAAAGAGACTCTTGACAAGGACAATGTTCCAAGGAGGAACTGGGTAAACAGGATTGCTTAGCTTCCAGGTGCCTGTCCTCAAATTGCATGTCCTTCTGAGAACTGATGCCATTCCCCTGTGAAACTACCCCCTCCACAACCAAAGGGAGGGCACAGGTATATGGAATCTCCTGAAATTCAGTTCAGTCTCTTTCTGTTTGTCTACTGCTGTGGCTGTGTTCTCATTAAAAATGAAGTTACCTAGTTTTTTAATATTTTCTTCTTCTGTAATTGGCAAATTTTAGTGCATGTTGTGTACAAACTATGAGAATATGGGTTCTAGAGCCTCTCTTGCCCTGTGCTCATGTCTGTTTGAGTGAAAGTGTGCCTCAGTTCTGGTCATCCAATGAGCAAGATCACCTTCCCTAGTAAGACAGTAATATATTTTGTCTTTTTAAATAGGTACCTAAAGACTCACAAAGGAAGTTGAACCAAGCCTCCAATCCATTCAATCCAATAACAGGGGTCCTGGAATGATTGGTAGCCATTGGAAGAAGTTATGGGTCAAAATGGGTATCTATTACCCATTTTGAATGTGTGGTTTTGAGATTTCTGCTACCTAGGCGTGTGGGGTATCATTTCCGCTCAATTTTGGACGCTGAATCCAATGAAACAGGTCCCGGAATGATTGGCGCCCAGCAGAAGAGGTTATGGACGCTGAATCCAATCCTGGTCTAGACACCTCAAAACGTCCAGAAACAAATTTTGGACCGAATTGGAGAGATTGACTTTTTGCAAAACCCACCAAAACAGTCACAACATACTGCATGAAGTATGAGTAGATTAGATTAGATTAATTACACAGGGGTAGAGTCTTCACTGCAGTGTCCACCCCCGCACCTAGGCCTAGTGGCCCATTGTGCTAGCCTCTGGTTGGTCACAAAGCAAGCCAGACTACAAAGACAAACACGCATGTTGTGATACTTACTAACTGCCAGTACTAAATTGGCCTCACAACGTCGAGTAAAGGCCAGGGGGTGCTGGATTCGAACCAGCAGCCTCGAAACTTTGACCACAGAAGTCTCGAGCCCTTAGAGACCAACGCCTTAACGACCTCGGCCACCTCGGCCCCTATAAAGTATGAGTAGGAATGCAAAGCTGTGCAAATCATTTCGTATGGTAAAGTTTTTGCCAAATCGGGCTGAGGGCGGTTTCGTCACAGCAGATAGCGACGTTTTGGTGGCTGCTTGCGTCAGCTCCAAGTCCAAATGTGCAGTAGTGGAGTTGAATGGGGTTCTTCCTAAATTTCGTATTCACTCTTTTAGTTGGAGAGTATCAGTTCCTTACTTTCACCTACTTAGCGTTAGTACGCACGGAGCAAAAGGAAACATCAGAAGCTTCACATTCGACCTGAAGTGGTTCAAGGTTTAACATTCGAACAACGTCTTACTTTATGGTGGACCTCGGAACTGGCTACTCAGTGTAAGGTATCGAGGCTCTTAGAGGCCCTGACCACGAGCAAGCGTCACCTGAATAACCAAACAGAACGAAAAAGGGAAGAAAAAAAAGAAAAAAACTACAAGGCGCGGGTGTGCGAAGATCAAATCAGATCAAAAGTTAAAGGTTAGTGAATGTGGTGTCACAACCTCGCATTTTCTCGAGGGAGTTGCTGAGCCACTTTCTTTCTCTTTTCCGACGTTTTTCCAGTGATAGAAAACCCTGTTCGGTTAGATTGAGAACAACTCCCGGTAGATAGGTGGCAATAAAAAGGGAGAGACGGAAAAGCCCTTTCGACGATACCGCTTCCCACTTGCATTCTTTCCCTCGTCAATATAAATCTCCTCAATCGTCGTGTTTCCTCCAAACTCGCCAACAGTTTTATTGCTCGCTACTTGAGCTCGCTTACCAGAAGTGTCGTGCAGCTGACTTACGTTAGGTGTTTTGAAACAGCATCACAAATGAGTTTAACGTCTCAAGCATCGCTTATATACTATTATTATTCAACAGTGAAATTCTCCATCCTAACACTACCTCCCTATCCCTTTGATCGAATAAGCTTTACCATAATATCCCGATCGTCTGGTACCAAATGGCGCTGAATTCAGTTAGCGTTCATACCACCCTAAGCGGTCTTTTGAGCTATAATAGGTAAGTATGATTACTGAATTATTTCCTAGACTTAACAGTTTGGGTTATGGAACACTAATAAAATCAGAAGTACCCAGTAGGAAAAAAGAGGTTAGTTACTCCTCGGACCAGGCGCATGGAGACTTTCTTCAACATGGGGAAAATGGGGGAAACAGTGGGAGTGGTGGGTCCCGAACCCATTCCAATCGATTCAGGGTCCAATATTTAGTGGAAAATGATACCCTACACGCCCAGGTTTCAGAAATCTCGAAAACCCATACTCGAAATAGGTAGATAGGTAGCCATTTTGACCCATAACCACTTCAGGTGGGCACCAATCATTCCGGGACCCGTCTCATTGGATTCAGCGTCCAAAATTCATTGGAAAATGACACCCCACACGCCTAGATCGCCGAAAATCCACATTTCAAAATACCGTATTTGAACCCCCCTCCCAATTTAATACAATCCAGCTAAATAGTTTTGAGAACCAACTAGAGTCAATATTTTTCCGAAATTTTAGCCAATAGTTTTTTAAAACTGATAAATCGACTTCATCTGATAGAAGAATAGAAATACGTAATAATATAAATTGAACATTAATAATATTTATTTATTTTAAGTTTACGCACTTTTTATGAAGATATGTATGTTTCACTACTATCTAGGCTTCCTATACCTAGTATTTTCATATTTAAAATCAAACTTGAGATTCTTTGAATAAATACAGGCCATTTATTCCAGTTTTTAACCAATTTTAATTGGAAATTTACTTTGAATGAAAATCGTACAAAAACTGTCGAAATCACTATTTTTTCATCAAAAGAATTCTTGATAGTATTAATAACAAAAATATGTGTTCATAATGTTAACTATAATAATGTTGGGTCATAATAATTACCCAATGAAATTATTATGGGTGAAAATGGGTATCTTACCTATCTATTTCAAAAGTGGGTTTTTGAAATTACTGGTACCTAGGCGTGTGGGGGTATCATTTTCCACTAAATTTTGGAAGCTGAATCCAATGAGACAGATCTTGGAACGATTGGCGCCCATCGAAAGAGGTTATGGGTCGAAATGGGTACCAATCTACCCATTTTGAATGGGTGTTTTCGAGATTTCTGTTACTTAGGGGTGAGGGGTATCATTTTCCACTCAATTTTGGACGTTAAATCGATTGGAATGGGTCACCATGCGCCTGGTCCGAGGAATAACCAACCCCTGTGAAAGAATTTGCAGCTTAATCGATACTCGCAATCCGACTTCTTGAGTAAAAGATCGATAATTAAGCAACTGAACCGATTAAAACCTGAAATGTTTTTCTACCCAAATCGTGAAAATCGATTTCCTGGTCGTTTTATTCAAATAAGATAAGGTGTGATGGAATAATGAAATCAGTTTGATGATACGAAATTCACTCAAATCCAGCTTAATGTTAAACTATTATCATCTTAATACATTTTTTCATTTATTTATATTTGCCGCGTCAAAACTTTGGAGCTTGAGTTTCACATAACTATGTACTCATGTGACTGAATAACTAAAACCCGTCAGTTATTCCGTCTTGATGGCTTTCATCTTGAACTCTCGAACTGAGTAAAGAAGTTGACGGCCCTTCTGCTTATATTATTCGTTGGAAAGAAACGAAAAAAAAATGTTTATTTACACAACTCTCGTTATCTGGCGTAGCGTTCAACCAAACACTGGATCGGTCGGCCCCATGAAAATTCAACACTCGCCTCATCGATTTCATTGCGGCGTTAATTGACGGCAGAGCATGTTTTTACATGGGATATCGACGTTCTACTGTATACCAATGCCTTTATGATACATCCATTCCCCTATCAAGCGTAGGTATTTGTTCATTAGTCTGAAAATCGAGCGTGAGATCCGTGCAAAAATAGAAATATTGACTGTAAATGTGTTAGCTACAGTTTGGGCCTTATCGTTTTTTACGAGAAGAGAATTTTTTTTAAATGTTTCTTCTTATTGTGTCCTCAGAGCGCATACCTCGAAGTCGTCATCCCACCGGACATCATCTACGAAGAAACTTCCGGGGATATGATGACCATGGAAGGCGGTTCAGTCAAATTGGTGTGCAAAGCTCGAGGTTTTCCTGAACCTAAGATCACCTGGAGGCGTGAAGACGGAGGAGATATTATTCTCAGGAATCCAGTCACTGGTAAAACCAAAGGTGAGGTAAAAGTAGTAAGAAAATTCAGCGAGAAATCTAAATGTTAGGAGTATGGCAGTTTTCACGCCTCAGTGCAGACCGTGGATTTGGAAGGTGCCCTCGCATTTGGGATAGAATTAATTTTACAGGAATGTCGGACCATATTGGAGAGGACCTTTCCTGTTCAGCATCAAATTTCCTGTCAGATCACGAAGTTTGTAGCCAATCACCCTATATTGAGGGGTTTTCCAGCAACAATGGGCTACTCCCTCTTCAAAGCATACTGAGCTATATCTGGACCAATGCTCACTTGGCATTGTTTGTGTACATACGTGGAACGTCCTGACAACCGTCCTGATAGTGGCATTGTACAGTGAGCTTGCTACCTGACATGTCAACGTAAATATGTGGAAAACGGTTAGGGTTCGGACCATATTGAAGAGGACCAGTTTGGACAAGGGATGTTCAGCATCAAATTTCCTATAAGATTTCGAAGTTTGTAGCCAATCACCCTATATTGAGGGGTTTTCCAGCAACAATGGGCTACTCCCTCTTCAAAGCATACTGAGCTATATCTGGACCAAAGCTCACTTGGCATTGTTGGTGTACATACGTGGAACGTCCTGACAACCGTCCTGATAGTGGCATCGTACAGTGAGCTTGCTACCTGGCAGATGTCAACATAAATATGTGGAAAACGGTTAGGATTCGGACCATATTGAAGTGGACCATTCTTCTTCAGCATCAAATTTCCTGTAAGACCTCGACGTTTCTAGCCAATCACCGTATTGAGAGGTTTTCCAGGACCAATGAACTATTCCCTCATCAAGGAGTACTGAGCTAGATGTGGACCAAAGCTGATTTGAGGTTGTTTGCGTACGTAGAATGTCCTGACAATCCATCCTATGGCACTATACAGTGAGCTTGCTACCTGACATGTCAACGTAAATATGTGGAAACAGTTAGGATTCGGACCATATTGAAGAGGACTTTTCTTGGTCAGCATCCAATTTCCACAACCACCCTGTAATGAGAGGTTTTCCAGCAACAATGGGCTACTCCCTCTTCAAAGCATACTGAGCTATATCTGGACCAAAGCTCACTTGATGTTGTCTGCGTGCTTACAATGTCCTGACAACCCGTCCTGTGCCACTGTACCTGGCAGATGTGAACATATGACTAGCAGACTACCTTCATCAAACCATTATAATTCGTCAGATTTGATACGTAACACGAAATAGGCCAAATGTAAAATAAGCTCATGGGTCTCAATAAATTATACCCTATGGATCAGTATGAAACCATCTTCTAAACTGTTCACGGCTATTCCCCCTGGGCTGGAACCAAATAATCCGATGTGGTGAATTTCATTGGATTGGAATCAACAGTACATCTTGCTCAATAGTGAACGTTGGTGGAATGAGTCTGGGACACTCCGCGCCCACTGTTTTGTTTGGTTATCCCTTGAATAAGGAATTAAGGGTCAAAATGTGTATTCCCAGAAACGGACTTTCGAGATTTTTGGCGATCTAGGTGTGTGGGGTATCATTTTCCACCAAACTTTGGACACTAAATCGATTGAAATGAGTCTCCATGCGCCTGGTCCGAGGAATAACCAACCCTGGTGATTTGTATTTTCTGATTTGATTTATGATTTGTATTTTCCAGTCTCGTCTGTCGAAGGTCCGGCTTTGCTGCTGACAAAAATCACTCGGTCCGAAATGGGCGTTTACATGTGCATAGCGAGCAACGGCGTTCCACCGACTGTCAGCAAACGGCTCATGCTCCATGTACATTGTGAGTCAAGTATCGAGCTATTAAATACGCTTCGACGCGAACGAGAGTTTGGTGTTTATAACCGAGTTAATCCACGATTCGACATCACCTCCCACGAGATGAAACCTCAAACGATCTTTCGATGATTTCAGTTCGACCGGTGATACAAGTCCCCAACCAGCTGGTGGGAGCGCCCAGTGGGACAGACGTGACACTGCAGTGTCATGTAGAAGCTTCACCTAAGGCGATCAATTACTGGACCAGAGCCTCCGGTGAGTCCGGTTACTGTAATTAAACTACGTTTCAACATTTGCGTCTGTTGGAGATTCACTCCTTGCGCTGGAGTGAAACCCCAATTAATGGGGTGTAATTGCTGATGAGTAATTCCTTCCGAATCACGACTTGATGCTTCAACAACGAACCAGTTGGATTTTCTTTATTACTTTGTTAACGCATTGGGTTGTGCTTAAAACACTTGAAAGTACACTAACATGACGTCAGGGAGCTTATTGTAAAATTGAAGATGAAAATATCGTTAGAAACACAGTAAATCACCGATTTCATCATTTTTCGTGTGGTGGGAGGGAGATTAACCCGTCTGGTATTTCGCACACCTCAACGCTCACAATTATACGATATTTTGAGTCGAATTCTAACGTGAACGAACTCGTAGTGATTTATTCTCGTCCCGACAATCTGAGGATCGCTGACATTTTTCATTCGGTTGCTCCCATTGCCGCGTAAGTTCAATGTGCGGCCCCAAATTTATTCTCGCGGAAACCTCCAGTCAAAGGGAAATGGAAGGGAAATGTAAAGGCGTTAACTGCATAGGTTGAGAGGTTCCAATAAAAGGGAGGGTGCCCCTTTGTGGAGGAAGAAGTGCCTTTGGCTTGACGCTGATAAATTTTTATGGGCTCAGATCGATTGTTCGCAATCGCAACCTTGCCTTAAAAACTCTTTCTCGATCGAAAACGGTTGAAACCCTTTACTGAGACGAGGTAATGTTTATCACCGGTGACGCTCTTTTCGGAGCGATTCACATTGATGATTTTTTGTGTTTTTACTACCCGCCGCTGTACAATTTGGCGCGTCTTTTCTGCTGACAATGGAAAAACACTGGATAGTGGCTATTGTCGGAAACATTCATCAAATCACCCTCAAAATCCAATCCATGTACGCGTTAGAGAATAATTCTTAATTTAGGCTATTCACAACAGACGTACGATAGATTGTGTCCCTTGAGGATACAACATTGGTGCAACATTCATGAGATGGATCACGTAAACTAAATGCGAATATGAAGTTGGGGTTAACTCAGATGGTAGATGGTATGCCCCTTTCAGAAAACGCTGCAAATTCTTTTACACAGGTTGGTTATTCCTTGGAACAGGCGCATTATTCCTTGGGTACCGTACCCATTACAATCGATTCAGCGTCCAAAATTTAGTGGAAAATGATACCCCACACGCCTAGGTACCAGAAATCTCGAAAACACATATTCAAAATGGGTAGATTGATAGCCATTTTGACCCATAACCTCTTCCGGTGAGCTCCAATCGTCCCGGGACCCATTTTATTGGATTCAGCGTCCAAAATTTAGCGGGAAATGATACTCCACACGCCTAGGTACTAGAAATCTCAATTATATACATTCAAAAGGCATGCTGTTCTGGGGTATTTCCAATGTAAATACATACTAACCAACTTCTACGT
The DNA here is from genome assembly GCA_019603395.1 of Cyrtorhinus lividipennis. Lineage (NCBI taxonomy): Eukaryota > Metazoa > Arthropoda > Insecta > Hemiptera > Miridae > Cyrtorhinus > Cyrtorhinus lividipennis. Next base: position 14,311,829 of record CM034003.1, on the reverse strand, counting down.
AACCCATTGGGAATATAATCCTTCATTCATTCATCTGCCGGCGCTCCAATATTCAGAACAAACGCAAATATTAGCAGAGAACCATAATTGTATGTATGGTTTTCATCGCCTTGGTACTCTAAACTAGGGATGAGTATCAAACCTCTAAACATCGATGTTTGACATTGGTAGTGATAGAAATATAAATCATCAATGGCAGAGAAATATTGGTGTAAAAACATCGATGTTTATCTATCATCGATGTTTTTACTGAGCTATTTCACTTGAATCACTCCTTCTGGGTTATTTTCATTTGTTAATCAGTTTATAAAATCCATATCGTATATAATCCTTATTACACGGAGTACAAATAGGAAACAAACAAGTAAAAAATGAAATTGAAAATTCTTTATTCTAGCAAATATTTTTTAATTAAAAAATGTATAGGTACCGCCTTACTTACTACTCATACGAATTCGAAGTTTTTTTTTCTATTCAAACAAATAAAACAGTAAATTTAAAGGAAATTATACAAAAAATTGTATTTACAATAAATCTTACATATTATAGTTCATACCCAGAATTATTGAATATTGAATAGAATAATGCTTTAAAAAATGTGCAGTCACAATCAGACAAAATACAAATAATATATTCATCACTGGAACACACAGTTCTACAAGACTTTGTGTGAGTTGGTACCCCTGGGATACCTCATGGCCCACTAGATCAGAGCAGGTAGCGGAGTGGAACACAATATTTCAACAACATTATAATAGTAAACAGAACTGAAGTCTGAATCTTTCCTTTTCTTTCACCTATTCAGTTATCGGCAGGAAAACATTGATGTTTAAAACCATCGGATGGTTGGCTATTGATGCTAAAATCATCGATGTTTTCTTAAAACCATCGAGTACTCGCTATAGGCGGCAACATTGGCAAAAACGTGGCACTGACAAGGTGACAATTTTTTTTTTTTTTTCACCTTGCGTGAAATATTTTTTGGGAGTTTGGACGTCATTTGCGGATATGACCCACCTATATGACGATGGGGGGTTGATGCGGTCTGGCGTTCTGCCACCAGTCGTTGCCCCGCAGCGAGCCAATGAGCGATTTCCTGGCAACATTTACCCCTTCAGAAACCACGGCATTAATCAAATCGTGGGAAACAGGAAAAAGCCGATAAAAAAAATTTTTGTTGGAAGAGGTGACACAACCCCCCTCCCTCCCTTACCTTTAATTTTGAAAATAAACCAAGATTTTCTAAGAACATTTTGTCGTTGTCACAAGAATATGACCTATGTGCCTTAATGCTTTGTTAAGAAGTGTGAATTTTTGAAGAAGCGTTTTCGGTAGGTTATTCCTTGAATAATCAACTCATGTTTTAATGCAAAAAGTCAATTCCTCCGATTCCAAAATTTTTTTTCTGGGCGTTTCAAAGTGTCTAGATCAAAAATGTCAAATGTCCGTACGCCTTCCACGCCGACTTTGGTGGTAAAAAATTTTCTAAAAATCTGAAATTTTGGTCAGGCGTTCGTTCTCGGTTCTAGTTGGTCCTCAAAACTATTCAGCTCGATCAGACCAAATTTGGGCGGGGTAGGGGTCAAAATGTATATTTTCAAAAACGGGTTTTCGAGATTTCTGGTATCTAGGCGTGTGGGGTATCATTTTCCACTCAATTTTGGACGTTGAATCCAATGAAATGGGTCCCAGAACGATTAGCACCCACTGGAAGAAGTTATGGATCAAAATAGGTGCCTATCTACCCATTTCGATGTGTTTTCGAGATCTCTGGTACCTAGGCGCGTGGGGTATCATTTTCCACCAAAATATTGGACCCTGAATGGATTGGAATGGTTCCGGGACCCGCCACACTAACTTTTTCCCCCATTTTTTCCATTTTGAAAAATTAGTGTCCATGCTCCTGGTCCGAGGAATAACCAACCCCTGTGAAGGAATTTGCAGCGTTTTTCTATAGGACTCACATCTCCCTCAAAATCAGAAGAGTTTTGGAAGTGTCAATTGGCATGAGCGAGGATTCTTTTGGTGCCGTAATGCTTTAAAAACATCTTGAAACGTCCAGAAAAAAATTTTGGGCCGAATTAGAGAGCATGAACAAGGAATGTTTACAGATGTTCAACCCCCTTTAATCAACGCAAAAGCGACTGAACGCCAAATATCACAGTCTTCAAACTTTTTGGTTTTGGTTTTCACTTCATACATTCTATGTCATTTTGTGAGGAAATGACCCAACTTTTGTCTACAGGCATTATCACAAAACAAAATCACAGACAAAATTCTAATTCAAATGTGACAATGACTCTAATTAGGCATGCTGGTTCAAAATAAAATAATAAATAAATGACCATTAAATAATTGATCACTCAGAGCAGCTCAATTTGCTCGCTGCATCAACTACCTACCTAGCGGGAGGAGAACCAACTACGGAACAAGTCAAAATCCTTACTTTGTTGAGATATGAAGAAAAACCTCAAGAAAATATAAAAGAAATACTACATAATATTAAATGACAAGCAAGGTATCGTGTGCTGATAACGCTGTTATGAGTTATCTTGATGTTGGTGGGGTGAGCTTCCTCCCACTGTCACCAGGAGCGCTAAGACCGCGACACTAAAGAGCTGTTGTGAGACTATGTACCACAAGTGTGTTCATTTGAGGCAAAAAACAAATCACACATATGTTGGTGGATCCTTTCCTTCCAATTGATAAGTTTTTAATTTTCAAAAATGTTGTTGCAGGCGAAATGATAGTGAGAAGCACCAAGTATATGATGGAAGAGCAGTCGTCTCCGTACTACGCTGCAGTCATGTTCCTCACTATAAAAGATATCCACAAATCTGACTTGGGTGGCTACAAGTGCGTGTCAAAGAACAGCATGGGCGAAGCTGAGGGAACGATCCGTTTGTATGGTAAGCAAAAACACTTCTTTTTTTCTAAATGATTTTTGACATTTTCATGTCTTGACCCTGGCACATAAACTCGAAAAGCGTTACTTTTTTAGCGTTACGAAAAACCGTTACGAAAAAGCGTCACTTAGCGACGGATCAATAGTCTCGCTAAACGGTTTTGTTCATACTGTATAGTGTTTTTTTACACAGTGCTTTGCATGATATTTTTTGATAATTCGAGAGCTATCCAACGAGTGGTGAACGAATTTTGTGGGATGAGAAATGACGAAGTACCATTTCCCTAGCAACGACTCGGTTGTAAGTGAAATTTATCCCACTTTTTCATGTCACTTTTCGCTGATTGTAAAAAAAAAAAAAAAAAAAAAAAAAAAAAAAAAAAGTAGTTGTAATGTCACTTTACAACTTCCTAGCCTTGTGTCACATTAGATTATATTTGTTATTTTATTTTGTTCACATTTAATTTTGCTTTGCCGAGTATAAATGTCTACACTCGGAGAGGATACAAGGAAATTAAATCAAAGACGCCTAGCCTTTCTTCACCCCCCCCCCCCCCCCCGGGCGATGCCAGACGGTTGTTCTATAGGGTCGCAAATTTTCCGTCGGAACTTTTGTCGCAAATTGACGAGCCCTGTTACCTCCATTTTATAGTATAATATTGTAACGATTCATATTCTTCGTAAATAATTTATTACAATCGTTCACTTGAATACACTGTTCACATTCGCGCACTTACACAATCACAAAGCACAGTTCGCGGTTGTAACGCGGTTGTCGCACTATTTATCACACAGAACGGCACGATTTATAACCCAAAGCACGATTTATAACCCGAAGCATCTATATTCGGACTCCAAATTGAACTGAACTCTGCGGCATTCCTGGGTCCGTTTTATACCTGCTGCCTGGCCGAGAACATTCTCGAACATTCCCTGGTTCTGGGAACTCGATGTGTTGTCTCGAGTGAACAGGAAGGTTCCAGCCAATTTGATATGATGCGCGGAATGTTCAAGAATGGCCCTTAGCCCTCCACAGGCCATTGACCTTGCGACGCCAGCAGCCCATTTGGTGCTAGCTTGCAACAATATTGTGGACCACCCAGCTGACGTTAAAAAAATTAATGACTGGAACGGTTTCACATTCCACATATCAGATTCCTCTTTGTGTCCATCTTTATCAAATTCTCCTTTGTGCTAATCTTTATCAGATTCCTCTTTGTGCTCATCTTTATCAGATTCCTCTTTGTGCTCATCTTTATCAGATTCCTCTTTGTGCTCATCTTTATGAAATTCCCCTTTGTGCTCATTTCTTTTGATTGACGGTTCTCAAGACGGGGATAAACCAAGTGTAATCAGTTATCTTTTTTTCTTTTGTTTAAAACATGAAAATGTCCCACTGATTTGCGGACTTGTACGCAAGCTGATGCACTGGCGTAGTTTTTTGAAATGTTTTTGAAAACTACCCTAGGCTAAGCAGCCTTGTTAGCCAGGTGTTCTTCAAAGGGCAAGCCTGGGTGTGTTCCTACTAATGATGTTGACGCTCATGCTTTTGTTTTTGAGAAGTGAAAGTTAAGTTATAGTGAATGGGAAACTTGAAATCCTATTGGCTCAGAAAGGAGAGAGGAATTAAGGGGGGTGGGGATGCCAATTAAGGCTGACAAAGTGAAAAGGAACTCAACCAATGGTGGGAACTATATTTTTAGGTAAATTTTCATAGAAAAGAACAAAGAACAACATGATTTTTCTTACATCAATATTATATCAACGTGAAGCGTTACTTTAAGAAGTAGGTTGTTTACGCTATTTTAGGTATGGCGGCTACGGGCAAGAGTCTCTTCAAGTAGTAAGGTCGCCACGCCTTCTTCTGCCTTGTGGCCTATCAATCCTGTTGCTCCCTTTTACCACATCTGTTCGAATTTCGCAGCTATGGAGCTCAATAAAAACGGACGAATCAACTTGGAAGAGGACGAAGAAGGATACGAAAGGGAGAACGAAGCGGCCGAAGATGTCGATGGTGAGAGTCAAGGGCCGCTAAGGGAGGAAGGGACCCACGACAGGACACCCGTCCTCGTGAAAGCAACGGCCTCCTGTATCAACGCGTTCGGACCCGTCGCCAGCGCCATCTTCCTCGTCGCAGCTGTATTATAGAGTGCCAATTCTTATAAAAAGTGAGACTCACACGTCACAGGCGTCAATTTAATAGAATACAACTGCAACAACATGAATTTACCCAGTAGCTATCAGCCAAATTTTATAATTTTCTCATAATTTTGGGTGTTGAATGTATTTGGAAGGAAATTGTTGCTGGACAGTTGTTTCCTTACTGCTCCTTTTTCCAAAGAAACTGCTCCCGCCATCTCAATATTTTCCATATTGAAATAAACCATTGATGATGAATCTTCCATTTTGGTTGGTTATCTGAATCTGTGCTTTTGTTGGTGGGTCCATGAATAATCAACCTATGTTTCCATGCAAAAAGTAAATCTCTCTGATTCGCCCCAAAAATCTTCAAGGTCTCCAAATTCTTTTTACAAGGGTTGGTTATTCCTCATTCTGGGACTCATTTCAATCGATTCAGCGTCGTAAGTTTAGTGGAAATGATACCCCACACCAAAAAGCCATGGTACCAAAAATCTCGAAAAAATATATCCAAAATAGGTAGACAGATACCCATTTTGACCCATAACTTCTTTCGGTGGGTGCAAATCGTTCGGGGGCCCATTTCATTGGAATCAGCGTCCAAAATTTAGTGGAAATGACACCCCACACGCCTAGATTGCCAAAAATATCAAAAATCCATTTTTCGAAATACAAATTTTTACTCCTACTCCACGGAAATATGGTCTGATCGAGCTGATAAGTTTCTAGGACCACCTAGAGCCAGACACGGGTCCCTAACCAAAATTTCAGAATTTCTACTACCAAAAACGGCCAGGAAAACATTTTTGGCCAAATCGGTGAGATGGACTTCTTGTAAGAGAAAACATGGGATGATTATTCAAGGAATAACCTACCAAAATCTAAACTTTTGGTCAAGGACCCGATGGGACCTAATTTGGGGTGAGTGTGGTCAAAATGAGTATTTCGAAAAATGGATTTTCGAGATTTTAGGCGATCTAGGCGGGTGGGGTGTCATTTTCCACCAAATTTTGGACACTGAATCGATTGAAACGGGTCCGGGACCCGCCACACCCACTGCTTCCCCCATTTTCCCCATGTTGAAGAAATGAGTCTCCATGCTCCTGGTCGTGTTTTTTTTTTTTTTTTTTTTTTCTGTGGCCAAGTTTTTTTCTTTAGTGTAATATTCAGGCATATTTGGCGTTTGGACCGTAAACCTTCGACTGTAGCTCTTTATTTTTTCTTATTTATTATTTCTGTATCCTCCTTCAATGGAGAGATTGCTTTCAGTAAATTTTGGTTAAGAATGCCAATATATTTTTTGCATTGGTTCACTTCCTAACGAAGGTATTGGCGGTGGTGTCTCCTGACTAACCTGGAACTGGCTTTACTTATAATATAAATTTTGCCATTTTTATATCTCATCTTAACTCACATTTTGGTTTACAGATTGCAGGTCCTGGGAAGCGATTGTTCGTACCAGCTCACGTCAAGAACTTAATTGGCTGAATAATCCCCGGACCTTTACAAAAAATATACTGTTAACTGAACTTGTTCATTGTAAATATTCGTATAGGCTTGTAGATACCTACTATGAAGACCTATGCTACGACTATAGACAAAAATAATAAACGTACGCATTATGTTGTAGTTCATTCATGTTTTTCCTTTCCAATTGGTAGAAACCTCTCTCATTCCTATTACAAATCCATTTTTGGTGGAACTTATCTTTGCGGTTGGGCAAAATATTGTAGGTAATAGAACCGTGGGCCTATCTCACTTTTCATGGTAGATTTTATGATAATGATCGCTCTGATTCAGTAGGTTTTCAGTTCTGTTGGGAAAAATCGTCTGAATATCGAACCATTTTTATTGGTTGCTGAAGCGGATAGAGTTACCTATGTCACAAAAACTGATTTTTGGTTGGTTATTCCTTGAATAATCAACCTATGTTTTCATGCAAAAAGTCAATCTCTCCAATTCGGCCCAAAATTTTTTGGTAATGATGTATAGATTAAAAAAAAAAACAGGTTGATTATTCAAGGAATAACCATCCAAATAGTCAATGTCCGTCCGCCGTCCACGCCGACTTTGGTAGTAGACAATTTTCTTAAAATCTGAAATTTTGGTCAGGGGTTCGTTTCCGGCTCAAGTTGCTCCTCGAACCTTTTCAGGTCAATCAGACCAAATTTGGGCGGGGTAGGGGTCAAAATGTGTTTTTTGGAAAATAGATTCTCGGCGATGTAGGCGTGTAGGGTATCATTTTCCACTAAATTTTGGACGCTGAATCCAATGAAATGGGTCCCGGAACGATTGACGCCCACCGAAAGAGGTAATGGCTCAAAATGGGTGTCTATCCACCCATTTCGAATATGTTTTTTCGAGATTTCTGCTACCTAGGCGAGTAGGGTATCATTTTCCACTAAATTTTGGGCAATCAATCGATTCGAATGAGTCTTAACACACATATTCAAATGGGTAATAGATAGCCATTTTGACCCATAACCTATTCCCGTGGGTGCCAATATTCTGGGACCCTTTTCATTGGATTTAGCGTCCAGAATTTGAAGGAAAATGATACCCCATACACCTAGATTGGAAGAAATCTCAAAAATCCATTTTTCTAAATTCACATTTTGACCCCTAACACGCCCAAATTTGGTCTGATCGAGCTGAAAAGTTTCGAGGAGCATCTTGAGATGGAAAAGGACCCCTGACCAAAATTTCAGATTTTAAGAAAATTGTCTACTACCAAAGTCGGCGTGGACGGCGGACGGACATTTGGATGGTTATTCCTGGAATAATCAACCTGTTTTTTTTTTTAATCTATACATCATGAAACGTCCACAAAAAATTTTGGGCCGAATATGAGAGATTGACTTTTTGCATGAAAACATAGGTTGATTATTAGGTTGGTTATTCCTTGAATAATCAACCAAAACGTGAATTTAGATTGATTTGAGTACACACCTTTGACATAAATCGAGAGAATTTCGCTCTAATATTCGACATTTAACAATTATTTGATCTCAAATAAAAGTAAAATACGGATCACGAAATGATCATAAATATTGGGTGTTCCAAACAGAACTACCCACTAATGTAGGGGGCTGTTTTTAAAGGAACCTTAAGGCAAGGTGAAGCAAAAAGTACTTGAGGTGGCGCTCTCTGACAGGAGAGTAATGGATTGCATTGCTGACTCTGCCAACAATGAATGAGGCCCACTTGGTTTCTTCAAACGTTCTTTTGTTCGGACACCTTCAACGGTTGATGTTGGATCACTGGAGTTTCCTTTCAACGCTCTCAATACCGATAGAAACTAGAGAACTGTTGGTATTCAAAGTAGAAAATTTCTTTATAAATGCACGCCCGACCTTGATAAAAGCTAAAAAATATCAACCTGAGAAGTGGTTTAGATGTATCAATGAAGTATAAAGATCTATTTTTACCTTGGAAATAATATCATTACGAAAAAATGTCCTATTTTGGTTTGCTATTCCTGGAATTATCAACGTTCGTCCCGGAACGGCACCCACCGGAAGAGGTTATGGGTCAAAATGGCTATCTATTTACTTATTTAGAATGTGTGTTTTTGAGATTTCTGTTTCCTAGGCGTGTGGGGTATCATTTTCCACTAAATTTTGGACCCTCAATCGATTGGAATGGGTCCGGGACCCTCGGTAAGTAACTCGTGCCCATCACATTGGAACTGATGAAACTGCTAACCTTTATATGTACAAGGACAATATAACAAATTATGCTTTAGGAAGAACCTTCCGTGAATTTTCCTAAGTTCTTTTTTTTTCTTCCTCAAATTATTTGTGGCAATGCGAAAAATTCAATGATAAATTGAAAGCGAGTCTCGAACCTGATCTAATTGAAATTGTATTTACATTACAAAAATAACTAGTAATTTAATGTCATTAATCATGCTTCCTCTCAAACATCAATTTTCTCTTCATCACTGTTTACTCAATTTACGCCTCTTCTAATTATTTTTTGGTTGGTTATTCCTTGAATAATCAACCTATGTTTTCATGCAAATGGTCACTCCGATTCGGCTCAAAATTTTTTTCTGGACGTTTCATGATGTCTAGATCAAAAAAACATAGGTTGATTATTCAAGGAATAACCATCCAAAAAGTCAATGTCCGTCCGCCGTCCACGCCGTTATTGGTAGTAGAAAATTTTCTAAAAATCTGAAATTTGGGTCAGGGGTCTGTTTCCGGCCTAGGACGGTCCTCCAAGCTTTTCAGCCCGATCGGACCAAATTTGGGCGGGGTAGGGGTCAAAATGTGTTTTTTGAAAAATGGATTTTCGAGATTTTGGGCGATCTAGGCGAGTGGGGTCTTATTTTCCATTAAATTTTGGACGCCGAATCCAATGAAGTGTGTCCCGGAACGATTGGTGCCTACTGGAAGAAGTTATGGGTCAAATTGGGTATATATTACCCATTTTGAATATGCGTTTTCGAGATTTCCGGTACCTGGGCGTGTGGGGTATCATTTTCCACTAAATTTTGGATCCTGAATCGATTGGAATGGGTCTGGGACCCGCCGCACCCACTGTTTCCCCATTTTTTTGATCTAGGCACTTTGAAACGTCCAGAAAACATTTTTGGGCCGAATCGGAGAGATTGAATTTTTTCATGAAAACATAGGTTGATTTTTATTCAAGGAGTAATCTACCGAAAGTCAAATGTCCGTCCGCCGACCACACCAACTTTGGTAGTAGAAAATTGTCTAAAAATCTGAAATCATGGTCAGGGATCCGTTTTTGGGTCTCGTTGGTCCCCGAAACTATTCAGCTCGATCGGATCATATTTGAGGAGAGTAGGGGGTCAAAATGTGTTTCTCGAAAAATCGATTTTCGAGATTTTTGGTGAATTAATTTGAATGAGTTTTCATGCTGCCGGAATAACCGACCTCTGTGAACGAATTTGCTACGATTTTAAACTATTTTGGAGATGCTCTTTCTAAGTGGTCTGGGACCCATCTTAATGAATTTCCCGTCAGATATTTAGTGGTAAATATTACCTTAAATGCCCATTAGCCCAAAAGTCCTGAAACCGAGTTTCATGCAACACATTTTCACCCATACCCTCCCCAAATTTGGTCCAATCAGGCCAAAAACGTTGAGGACCAACTAATGCTAGGCCAATAAATTATTCAAGCAATAATGAACGAAGAACCAAAATGTCCTTCTGTCTTTTTTGGTAATAATACATTTTCTAAAAATTTGAAATTTATATTACTAAAAATGTATATGATTGTACACATCATCAGTGACATAATTACAGGAGAGTATTTTATCTGTTGTGTAATAACACTTTTCACAGCCAAGTGGGAGACATAGCTAAAAGGCCTCAGTCAGGTACAAGGTAGTACATCTGACCTGACCCCCACCCTACATCAAGGTCAAGCTCTCATAACGGTTCTCCCTTCTCCCTCAACAATGCAGCTCACACCAGTGGAGGGTCAGGCACTCCTAAATCAGTTTACCACAACGTTTCTAGTGTACTGCCCATGGTGATTGACTCTATCCTCATTGGACTCTCCTAAGAACCTAAATTTTTGAGGTTTTGTGTGTTCAGAAGTTACATTTGTTTATTTCACATCATAAATGCTGATCACATAAGAAGGTTGCATTCTGTTCATATTCAGACTGGAGTTCTGAAGTCAAGATCAACCTTTCTGGTTTTATGGAAGGAAGGAGAAGCAAAAACCACAAAAATGTCCACAACCACAAAACCATACACTTGTTATCATTGTGACTACAGAACTACAGGGAAACGAGCCTTGGAAATCCACATGTTTACTCACACAGGAGCCAAACCATATGCTTGTAATCAGTGTGACTACAGAGCTGCACAGGCAGCTCACCTGAAAAGCCACTTGAGTTCTCACACAGGTGCTAAACCATATGCTTGTAATCAATGTGACTACCGAGCTGCACAGGCAGGGAACCTGAAAACCCACTTGAGTACTCACACAGGTGACAAACCATATGCTTGTAATCAATGTGACTACAGAGCTGCACAGGCAGCTCACCTGAAAAGCCACTTGAGTACTCACACAGGTGCTAAACCATATGCTTGTAATCAATGTGACTACAGAGCTGCACAGGCAGGGAACCTGAAAAGCCACTTGAGAACTCATACAGGTGCTAAACCATATGCTTGTGGTCAATGTGACTACCGAGCTGCACAGGCAGGGAGCCTGAAAAACCACTTGAGTACTCACACAGATGCTAAACCATATGCTTGCGATCAGTGTGACTACAGAGCTGCATGTATATGGTCCCTGAGAATGCACAAGAACACTCACACAAGCGCCAAAGCATATCATTGTGATCTGTGTAACTACCAAGCTGCGCCTGCAGGGCACCTGAAAAACCATTTAAGTACTCACACAGGCGGCAAACCATATGCTTGTGATCAGTGTGACTACCGAGCTGCACGACCAGGGACTCTGAAAAACCACATGAGAACTCACACAGGCGTCAAACCATATGCTTGTGACCAGTGTGACTACCGAGCTACACTTGCAGGGACTCTGAAAAACCACTTGAGAACTCATACAGGCGTCAAACCATATGCTTGTGACCAGTGTGACTACAGATCTGCGCGGGCAGACCACCTGAAAAACCATTTAAGTACTCACACAGGCGCCAAACCATATGCTTGTGACCAGTGTGACTACCGAGCTGCACTTGCAGGGACTCTGAAAAACCACATGAGAACTCATACAGGCGTCAAACCATATGCTTGTGACCAATGTGACTACCGAGCTACACTTGCAGGGACTCTGAAAAACCACTTGAGAAGAGCACACCGTAGCCTGTGAAGTGCGCTTGTGAATGGCTTCCTGAGTAAAAAGGACTTATTTTGAAGACTCATTTAATTTATGGACGTTACAAATGAATTCATCCTGACTTTTTATGTTGTTTTAATAGTTCCATTGTATAATGAAGTTATTTCGAATATGATAAATAACAAGTGGCTTATAGAATAAATCTTTCTTATGTAAAACCGATTTCTGTCCTTCACTCCCCGTTTTGGTTGGTTATTCCTTGAATAATCAACCTATGTTTTCATGCAAATGGTCAACCTCTCCGATTCGGCTCAAAATTTTTTTCTGGACGTTTCATGATGTCTAGATCAAAAACATAGGTTGATTATTCAAGGAATAACCAACCAAAAACGCTGCAAATTCTTACACAGGGGTTGGTTATTCCTCGGACCAGGCGCATGGAGACTCATTTCTTCAACATGGGGGTAATGGGGAAACAGTGGGTGCGGCGGGTCCCAGACCCATTCCAATCGATTCAGGATCCAAAATTTAGTGGAAAATGATACCCCACACGCCCAGGTACCGGAAATCTCGAAAACGCATATTCAATATGGGTAGTATATACCCAATTTGAACCATGACTTCTTCCAGTGGGTGCCGATCGTTCTGGGACCCATTTCATTGGATTCAGTGACATAATTTCCGTGCTGAAAATGGGGCACGATTTTATGAGTTAGGCTACTTCCTGCTCATACAAAACAATCGATGTATCGAAACATCGATGTTGATAACCATCTTTATGCAGAACACGTTGAAAGGAGGAAAAGAAGAAATAGAAGAAGGTTATGTATTTTCAGGTTACTTCTGTTACTTCCAGCTTCCTCTGGCTTCAATTAGAGATGAGTTGACCATCGATGTTCACCATCGAAACAGAACATCGATAATTGAAAAACATCGGCTGAACACCATCGATGTTTTCACGCTTTCACTTGAAACAGATGAAGTAAACGCTGCAAATTACTACACAAAGGTTTATTATTCTCTGTATAGATCACTCGTCCGTAGATAATTACATTTATAAAGTACTCTACAACAACCATATAATTCAAAGAAAAAATATATAGTCTCCATGACCCGGTCCTTATTGGTCCTAGGTAACTCTAGTTTACGTTATTCGATCCTAAATGATATGAATCATTATTATTTACCACTTACAACCATTTTATTTTGCTATTCATGGCGTTTTCCCCCCATTTTTTCATCACTGCAATATCGATAATCAATAAACGTCGATTTCACCATCGATAGTGAAAACATCGAACATTGGTCCTTCCCCATCGATGTATCGCAAATATTGACCATCGATGCTCATCCCTAGCTTCAAATACAAATACAATTCAATTGAAAGTCGGATGATTGTGGATGTCGTTCAGATCTCAGTCTCAGATTAAATTCATTCCTAAATTTCGAATTTGTCTGAGTTGGTTCAACACCAACGTCGTATCGCATCGTGCAGGTTATTCCTAGACCGTCGGCATTGAGTCAGACATGAAACCTGCGATCGTCGCAGATGAGATGTTCCCCGAAGGAGCGGGTCCTTACATGGATTTCGAGGAGGTGAGTTTCCAACAGAAGAATGTTTTTCCAACAGTCAATCCAGCCGTATAAGTACCTACTATAGTTCTGGTTCAACTTGACTGAGAACGAACTGCGCGGAATGTTTGGCGAATCTTAATCAACAACCTTTGTGTGAACGGCAATGGTCGAGAATACGGACTTATCGGATGATGTTTCAGGCTGGAGGATCACTCGGTGGCTTGCTGATGGACTTGGCCGCCAACGAGAAGGCCGTTCATGCTGATTTTTTCAACGGTAAGACTTCGATTTGTCGACTACCTCCAGTACTGCCATGTACCTAGTTCTGCCATAAGTTCATTAAGCAAACCATGTAGTTCTCCTCATAATAACCGCTTCTGTTCATTGGCGAGTGAACGCGAACGCGAACCAAATCGCCACGCTGTCTTGCCCTTTATGAGACAGATACATCAAATTCCATCAAATCCTCCAAAACCTGGTTGTTTTACAAGCGTCCAGTCCGGCCAAAGGCAGGTCGTCCTCGCTCAGGTCGTTTCTTATAACGGCCTTTAAGAAGCCATAGGAAAAGCCAAAACCGAGTTCAGAGGAATCCATTTTGGCAGCAACGAACCACTGCGATGGATGTTCCTCCTCGATTCATGTCCCTGGAAATTGTGTCAACAAAGTCGCTGATCGAAGAACGAGTCGAAGCTCTGCTGGGAAGGCTGCCAAAAAATGGGATTTCTTTTCCCTTTTTTGTATTTCTTATATGTTCCGCCACGAAATTTTGTTAGCAAACCTCAGATTCAGCACCCCAAAAAACATGAAAAAATGGATGAAATCTAACCCCAAAACTTACCTGCTAAAAGCACAATTTGACTGGACTATTAATAAATACCAGTACTAATTTATTGCAGAGGTTGAGGGGCCCATCAGGAGGGAAATTTAATGCTCTTTCCACCGGTGCACTCAGATTTGAGATTATCTTGAAAACTAAGGGAGTTGTGGCCGTTTTAGTAATGTTAGGTCGAATACACGAAAAAAATCTTAAATAACTCGGAAACGAAGCCTCTAAAAAAAAGTTGTTAAGACTTTTTGTTGCAAATGAGTTGTAGAATCAACTCTTTAATGTTGCTAATCTAGAATCTTGTACCCCTCTTATGAGGCTGTCAAGCAGGGACTGAATAGGGTGTACATCCTAACGTCATCAAGTGGACCATGGCGGTACTAGTCAGCCGAATGATCACTGCCGAGCATGGACAGGCACGCCTCAAATTCACAGCCACAAGAGGTTGTCCACGGGGGGGCGTATGCTCAACCTTGCTCTGGCTGCTGGTAGCAGATCACCTTCTCCAGTCACTGGAGAAAGAGGGCTGTGACATAATAGCCTACGCAGATGATCTAGCAATTGTTGTGAGATGCAAATTTGACTCAACCGTTTCGGAAAAGATGCAACATGCGCTGGATATCACACAACAATGGTGCAACAAGGAGGGTTTGCACATCAACCCAGCCAAAACCACTGTTGTCTCTTTCACACGTAGAAGGAAAACAGCAGTTACCCCTCCCAGGCTCCAGGGAAAAAGGCTGTCCCTCTCCAGAGAGGTGACATACCTAGGGGTGGTTCTTGACAAAGAGCTTCGGTGGGCCCCTCACGTCACCCGTGCACTGGCTAAGGGCATGACCGTTATGTGGACATGTCGCAGAATGCTTGGCAAGACGTGGGGACTAACACCGAGGATGACAGTATGGGCTTACTCAGCAATCGTGAGGCCCACTGTCTCATACGCCTCCATCATATGGTGGGGAGCCACCAGTATCAGTGCAACAGCAGCTGCTCAAACTGCAAAGGCTGGTCTGCTTGAGCATCACAGGTGCCATGAACAATCGCAGCCATGGAAGTCCTTTTGGACCTCACCCCCCTTCACCTGTTTGTGCAACGATGTGCGTTCCAGGCGGCGGGGAGGATGGCGCTTAAGGGACATAGCAAATTCCAATTGAAGGACCTAACTTAAATCCTTAACAGGGTAGACATGTCTGCCCTAGCAGTCTCCGATGTAATGCCAGAGAAGACCACCCATACTTCCCCGGGGCTCACAGAAGTGGTACACTGATGGATCGCTGGGGGTGAAGGGGCCGGGATACTCACTGGCTGCACCCCTGGGCCGGTTGGTTACTGTCTACCAGGCAGGGGTTTTCAGCCCGGCTGACATCGCAATGATGGCCCCTGACGGGATCCTCCGCTACCGATGTCTCGCGGGTGTTTTTCTTGTAAGGGCGGACGGGCACAATAGACCCATGGAGGTCGCAGCGCCCAGGGTCAGTACTGCCCTCTGCCCTTATCACAAAGGGTTATTGATTATATTTTTGTATTATCTCCTTACCCTAATGAAAATCCGTCAATTTTTCAGATTTCGAAGATTTGTTCGACGATGACAACCTCGATTAGGCCATTTTTATGGCCACGAAACGATCAATGCCCACGTGTCTTGCGTACCTACGAGCAGGTTGAAGAGTAAGAGAGGAGATCTCCACTTACTAGAACTTAAATTTGTCTTTCTTCTTGCGGTACTTGATAGAAATAAAATTATTACGTGTAAGCTAGAGAGAACACTATTGTTTTTCATATTCGATCCCTAGTCGTAAACATTACACGGTTTATACAGTAATAAATTTGTCTGCATATCACCCACTTATCGCATCCAGGCTGGAAAAAAGACAATCAAAATCGCTGCAAATTCTTTCACAGGGGTTGGTTATCGAGTTAGGACCACAAACGATCTGTAGACTTCCCTGCATCTGACAAAGCGGGCCATACTAGATTCAATGGCTGTCCGCAGGAGGGCGCTAGTGTCACTTTTTGGGTGACAGTTGCGGCCATCTGCTGTCTGGAACAGTGCATCATCTCCAACTGAATCGCTACTGACAGCTTTTATTAAAATCATAATTTCTAAACTGATGATAATTCTCGAGTTCTAACGCTTCTCTTGAAAGAATTATTATTTTTATCTAGACTCAGACCAAATTTCTACCTTCAAATTTTGATCTGTGTCACCTTTTCTTTTCAACCAAATTGATTCATTGCATTATTTTGAAGTTTGAGGTTAAAACGCTGCAGATTCATCCCCAGGAGTTGGTTATTCCTCGGGCCAGGAGCATTGAGACTCATTTCAATCGATTCAGCCTCATGAATTTAGTGGAAAATGATACCCCACACGCCCAGGTACCGGAAATCTCGAAAATCTACATTTCAAACAAGTAGAAAAATATTCATTTTGACCCATAACCTCTTCCGGTGGACGCCAATCGTTCCGGGACCAGTTTTATTGGATTCAGCGTACAAAATTTAGTGGAAAATGATACCCCACAAGCCTAGGTAACAGAAATCTCAAAACCCACATTCAAAATAGGTAGATAGGTAGCCATTTTGACCCATAACCTCTTCCAGTGGGCGCCAATCGTTCCGGGACCCGTCTCATTGGATTCGAGGTAAAAAAACATTGTCGAAAGTGATACCCCACACGCCTAGGTAGCAGAAATCTCAAAACCCACATTCAAAATAGGTAGAGGGATACCCATTTTGACCCATAACTTCTTCCAGTGGACGCCAATCGTTCCGGGACCCGTCCCATTGGATTCAGCGTCCAAAATTTAGTAGAAAATGATACCCCACACGCCTAGGTAACAGAAATCTCAAAACCCACATTCAAAATAGGTAGATAGGTAGCCATTTTGACCCATAACCTCTTCCAGTGGGCGCCAATCGTTCCGGGACCCGTCTCATTGGATTCAGCGTCCAAAATTTAGTAGAAAATGATACCCCACACGCCTAGGTACCAGAAATCTCAAAAACCCACATTCAAAATAGGTTGATGGATACCCATTTTGACCCATAATCTCCTTCGGTGGGCACCAATCGTCCCGGGACCCGTCTCATTGGATTCAGTGTCCTTAATTAAGTCGAAAATGATACCCCACACGCCTAGGTACCAGAAATCTCAAAAACCCACATTCAAAATAGGTTGATGGATACCCATTTTGACCCATAATCTCCTTCGGTGAGCACCAATCGTCCCGGGACCCGTCTCATTGGATTCAGCGTACAAAATTAGTGGAAAATGATACCCCACAAGCCTAGGTAACAGAAATCTCAAAACCCACATTCAAAATAGGTAGATAGGTAGCCATTTTGACCCATAACTTCTTCCAGTGGGCTCCAATCGTTCCGGGACCCGTCCTATTGGATTCAGCGTCCAAAATTTAGTAGAAAATGATACCCCACACGCCTAGGTAACAGAAATCTCAAAACCCACATTCAAAATAGGTAGATAGGTAGCCATTTTGACCCATAACCTCTTCCAGTGGGCGCCAATCGTTCCGGGACCCGTCTCATTGGATTCAGCGTCCAAAATTTAGTGGAAAATGATACCCCACACGCCTAGGTACCAGAAATCTCAAAAACCCACATTCAAAATAGGTTGATGGATACCCATTTTGACCCATAACCTCTTCCGGTGGGCACCAATCGTCCCGGGACCCGTCTCATTGGATTCAGTGTCCTTAATTAAGTCGAAAATGATACCCCACACGCCTAGGTACCAGAAATCTCAAAAACCCACATTCAAAATAGGTTGATGGATACCCATTTTGACCCATAACCTCTTCCGGTGAGCACCAATCGTCCCGGGACCCGTCTCATTGGATTCAGCGTCCAAAATTTAGTGGAAAATGATACCCCACAAGCCTAGGTAACAGAAATCTCAAAACCCACATTCAAAATAGGTAGATAGGTAGCCATTTTTACCCATAACTTCTTCCGGTGGACGCCAATCATTCCGGGACCCGTCCCATTGGATTCAGCGTCCAAAATTTAGTAGAAAATGATACCCCACACGCCTAGGTAACAGAAATCTCAAAACCCACATTCAAAATAGGTAGATAGGTAGCCATTTTGACCCATAACCTCTTCCAGTGGGCGCCAATCGTCCCGGGACCTGCCTCATTGGATTCAGCGTCTACTATCAACACACGTCAAGACAAGACCTTGTTACCTCGAAAGATCGACGAATTTCCCCAAAACTACGCGAATGATACCCCCAAGGAAAATAAATTACGTCAACTCTTAATCTCCATAGTCGAAATTCAAGGTTCGTTACGATGTTTTATTTCCTTTATACAAAATTAATCAACGTTCGATGACCGGCAACCAACTGCCACACCGAAGGATACCAATACACGCTAGAATCAAATTATTCTTAGTAATAATTTTAAAAAAGTAGGCGTCTTTTGTGTTGGACGCGAGGTGTTGACTCAAATATCCGATGCCGATTTGTCAAATTCAAATGGAAATTTCTAAAACCGAATTGAGAACGTCCAGCAACAATTCAATGGCCAATCAAAAACGCTACAATTATGGAAATTATGAGCAAAATAAATTATATTACATTTATAAATGGCTCCTTACGAGCATTATGTTGCCGATAACATTAAAACTAACCACTATAAAATATTTCATTATGATCGGATGAGTTTTTAACGTCATTTCAGAATATTTTCCGTTCGATAGAAGAAAAAAACCACGATGTCGGTAACGATGCGGAAAACCAAGTCGTAGTGAAGGAAATTGATAATTATTTTAGCTTTTCAGTACATACAAATATGTATAAACTTCAATTTCAATGTGCACCCAATTTTCAAAAAATATAGATTCTGCCGATTGAGTGTTTGTAGGTAATTCTTCGAATGGGGGCCGCGGGAGGGGGAACAAGTTGGTTTAGAACTTGTAACCCTCGCTTGGGATGCTCGTGCTCGGGTCGAACTGGAAGCCGGCGTCTGTGGAAGTGGGCGCAACGTTGACGTCATCGTCGTCCTGAGGAGAGAAAAAACGTGTAGAATTAGCAAGAAATTGATTTAATGGAATATAAGGTAGAAATTACGGTGGCAGTGAGGTTAGAAGGAGAGGAGATGCGTTCAGGCGGGGTGTGGTGCCAAAAACCACCAAATGCTTGTCTACCTCTCTTGGACATATCGTGTTAAAAAGACTAAAAACCCTGCACATTCATTCACAGGGGTTGGTTATGGTGGTGGGTCTCAGACCCATTCCAATCGATTCAGAGTCCAAAATGATACCCCACACGCCTAGGTACCAGATATCTCGAAAACCCACTTTTGAAATAGGTGAATAGATACTCATTTTGACCCATAACCTCTTCCGGTGCGCGCCAGTCGTTCCGGGAACAGTCTCACTAGATTCAACGTCCAAAAGTTAGTCGAAAATGATACCCCACACGCCTAAGTACCAGAAATCTCGAAAACCCACTTTTGAAATAGGTGAATAGATTTATTTATTACACAAGAACGGGACAAGCCCAATTACAGAAAATAGAAAAATAAAATGCATTCGCACGCAGGCCATGAGTCAGAGACAGTGATGAAATTACTGACAGTAAATGCACCGAAGATAGTCAGTGGAGTGAGAAGACTTCGGCGAGACAGGATTGAAGAGAGCGAAGGGAGATCGAGAGCAGGCCGATGTCATGCTCAGCCGACAGCAGGTTAGCCATTCTGGGAAGTCGGCAGAGAGGATGAGAACGCATGTAGTTGGTAGGTGAGAATGGCACAGTCAAGAGATCGCAGGAGCGCAGGCCTAGCCGGGGCACCCGCAGGCCAAACTGGGCTAGCAAGATTGGGCATCAATGCGCCCAGAGAAGATGCCGTGCATGAAGGACATGTCCGCGAGAGCGCGGCGGGCAGAGAGGCTGAGCAGATGAAACTGCCGGCCCAGGGCACTGTGGTCCATGTCCTCCCGACAAACCCCAAGCTTGAAGGCCAGGTAACGTAGGGACTCACGGTACACCCTGTTCAGCTGATCCACATGGCACTCGTATGAGGGACTCCAGACGACGGAAGCATACTCCAGGTGAGGCTGGACAATAGCCCGATAGAGGGCAACGAGGGCAGTGGTGAACTCCCTGGTGTTTCGCTTTATAAACCCGAGGGCACGCATAGCTCGAGAAGAGGCCTGGGCAATGTGTTTGTTGAAGGTCAACTGCCTGTCCATGAGAACACCAAGATCGGAGACCACAGAGGGACGTCTAAGGGCAAACTCATTTTGACCCATAACCTCTTCCGGTGCGCGCCCATCGTTCCGGGACCCATCCCATTCGATTCAGCGTCCAAAATTTAGTCGAAAAAAATACCCCACACGCCTAGGTACCAGAAATCTCGAGAACACTTTCTAAATAGGTAGATAGATACCCATTTTGATCCATAACCTCTTCCGACGGCGTCAGTCGTTCCGGGACCCGTCTCATTGGATTCAACGTCCAAAATTTAGTCGAAAATGATGCCCCACACGCCTAGGTACCAGAAATCTCGAAAATACATTCGATATGGGTAGATAGATTCTCATTTAGACCCATAACCTCTTCCGGTGGGCGCCCATCGTTCTAATATGATACTCCACACGCCGAGATCGCCAAAAATCTTGACGACCCATTTTTCGAAAACACATTTTGACTCCTACACACAATGTGATGGGGGTCTCTTCTCCTAACCATAATTGGAAGTTTCGCCGGCACGCTGGCTGGCATCCTCAGGTCAAGCAACCCAATCTCGTTTAACCCTAAAGGCCGGTCCACACGCTACGTTTTGTCTCCGCAGTTCAAGACGTTGCAGACAAAACGTTGCATGGACCGGAAAACTGCGCGGTTTTCAGTCCGTCGAGAGGACTGCACAGTTGCAGCGATAACTGAGCTCGTGAGCTCTGAAAACAGTGACCTGCGCAGACATGTTGTTGCGTGTGGACGCTTACTCCGTTTTCCAATCTGTTTTGTTCCTCAGTTTTCTTCAATCATCCGACCATGGCAGATTTTCGGCAATGTCCTCACGAGTTATTGACTGATTTTATTTCACTTTATGAAAGTTTTCCGTGCATTTGGCGAGTTAAATCCAGAGTACAGTGACAGGGACAAAAAGGGGGAAGCGTACGAGAGATTGGTTGAAAAGTTCAGAGAAACGCGAGCAGGGAGACAGTAGTGAAGAAAGTCAATTCTTTGAGAAGCGTTTATCGCAAAGAATTGGCAAAGGTGAACAAATCGCCAATCATCAGGTCATCAATTCACGCAATAATCTTATAGGGGAAACTCTTCCTTTTTCCGTAAAGCCATTTCCGTCTGAGCGGAAAATACAATACTGCACCGTCAAGACTGTACCGTCTGGACGCTCAAAGTTGCAACGGTTTCATTCCGTCGTAAAACTGCACGGATTTAAAACGTTGTGCAAAATGGAGCGTCTGGACCGGCCTTAAAAGCCCACACATACACGTTATCAGGCAAGCAGACTGTTAAATAGGGTTGCTTGTCAATGACAATTGTGGGGAGTATGGGATCAAACCTAGGTGGCAACTCCTCACCACTAGGGAAATACACCTCCGGTTTCCAGGCCGAAATTCTGGCAATCAACGCATGTGCCCTGGAGAGTCTGAGAAGATGACATGCTGATGCACTCCTCCACATTCTCATTGACAGCCAGGCGTTGATAGAGGCCCTCAAAGCACACAACATCTCATCTAAGGTGGTGAAGGACTGTGAGCAGCTCTGTGCACAACCTGCAATACAGTGTCCCTTGAGTGGGTGGCGAGGCCCAGGAGGGGATCCTTCATGGGCCCAGAGCTGTAGGTTTGCCCAAGTTTCTTCAGAGCTGCCATCAAGGAGTGGACGTACAAGAAACACACCGACAGATGGCGGAATGTTGAGGGACACGTCCACAGTAAGCGTATGGTGGCAAACCTCATCCATCACTCACCAAGGACCTACTCAGACTTAAACGCGGCGACCTAAAAGCGGTAGTTGGCCTACTAACCAGCTTCGCTCTTCTGCGTTTTCATCTGAACCGCATAGGGGTGACACAATCCTCAACTCTATGCAGATTCTGTGAGGAAGCATCCGGCAAAAAGTTAGTCCACAACCTAACAACTCTGGTCAGGGGACTGTTTATGAACTAAAAATGGGACAGAAGCACAACAAGCCACCAGGCTTCCGCGCTTGGGGCCCTCTATAACCCCTACTCTGGGCGTCTGCTACCATCTACCAATGGCAATTGTCACCTAATTTAGTATGTAGTCATAACAATAATCAGCCCAAAAACAATTTACCAATAAATAATTCTTTCTATCAGTTGTCTATAATAAATTATTATTAGTCAAAAAGGCAGTCCCTGCAATGGAGCCATACTCACGCCCTCAGAGCGGAAGATTATTGCATCAGTGTTTTGGGACAGGAAAGGGGTGTTGTTGGTGGATTTCATGGTCAGGGGAACCACCATTAATGCTGGTGCGTATTGTGAGACCCTTGAAAAATTGAGGAAAAAATCAAAGACAAAATGAGGGGAATGCTGACTCGTGGTGTGTCCCTTCTTCACAACGCCAGACCCTGGACCTGCTTGTGTCGTTTGGATGGGATGTCCATCATATTCACCAAACTTGACGCCTTCGGACTTCCACCTTTTTACCAAAATTGAAGTTCTTGGGTGGAAAACGTTTTTATAACGACGAGGAGGTGAAGGAAACTGTCGAGAAGTGGTTTTTGGAGCGAAGTGTATATGAGGAGGGCATCAAGAAGCTGGTGCCCAGGCTCAGGAAATATGTTGAAGTTGGTGGCTATTATGTAGACAAATAAGGACATATTTTGCTACGTTTCCTCAAAATTTGAATAAAATATATGCATTTTTCGATTTTCACCAGCAGTTGTAACCTCACTTTCTGGATGACCCATGTAATTGACTGCTTGCCTGGTATGTATGGCCTTTTAGGGTAAAACAAGACTGGGTTGCATGACCTGAGGATGACGGCCAGGGTGCCAGCAAAACGTCGAATTTGAAGAAGAGAATCTGCCAACCTTTTTAAAAACCCATCTCCCTCACATAGCTCCTCTCCAGTTGGAACGTTTTTAGAGGGATCCCTTCAACTTATAAGCCACTTAGCTCTCAAATTTAGTACAAGTCGTAGCTTACTTCGGAGAAATATTGCTCAATGATGTCATACGCCAGTTTGTAGATGTCAACGTTCTCGTGATTTTGAAGGTTTTCTATCCTATCAAGACCTGGAACCAAAATAGTAACAATAAATTAGAACAATTGAACAACTTCAAATCAGTAAATGAGAACAAATTTCAGCGATACTAACCTCCACATTCTTCAATTGCGTTGGCAATTTGTTCAACTTGAGGGCCACTCATCTTGAGCATGTTATTCAATCCGTCGAGGACAACTTGAATTACTTGGTTGTCCATACAGTCGAGCAGAGCGCAGAAAGGTGGGATCACGCCTTCTTGTATCAAAGTCATCACTTGCTCTCGGTTGCCACTTATTGTCAGGTTGCTTATAGCCCAGGCCGCCTCTCTTTTGGTTTGGAATTCACCCTAAAATGGAAATGTGAGGTTACAGAGTGGGGTGATCAAAGGAATCAAACAGGGTTTATTGTAAGCACTGATCAACAGGTTTCCCTTTGGAATAGCCCCCTTATAACCCCCGTCTTTAAGTCAAACCCTCTCGATATTTGGGATGAAATCAAGAGCGTTTTCCATCGTTCTCGAAGGAACATTAACACCTGGTAATGTTGAGGAATTTACTGACCCTGTGAAAGGCTTTTTTCAAATGCAGAAACGGTGGTTCGTGATCAACCAGCTGAGAAATCGCCACTCTTCGAATAACTAGACTGGCAGTGTTAGTTACTAGCAGTGTTTCGGTTGAATAAAATGAATATATGGGTAGATAGGTACCCATTTTGACCCATAACCTCATCAGGGCGGGGGGCAATCCTTCCGGGACCCTTTTCATTGGATTCAGCGTCCAAAATTAAGTGGAAAATGATACCCCACACGCCCAGGTACCAAAAATCACGAAATCACATATTCAAAATGGGTAGATAGATACCCATCTTAACCCATAACAACTTCGGGTGTGTGCCAATCGTTCTAGGACCCACTTCATTGGATTCAGCATCCAAAATTTAGATGAAAATGATACCCCACACACCCAGATCGCCAAAAATCTCGAAAATCCATACATGAAAAAACACATTTGGACCTGTACCCCGCCCAAATTTGGTCCGATCGGGCTGAAAAGTTTCGAGGACCAACTAAGGCGCCCCTCACACGATCAATATATTGATTCAATATTTCATTTCTGTCAATATATTGACGGTGTGAGGGGTATATTGAAGCAATAATTATTGATGTCAATATATTGAAAGAAATCAAATGAATTTGATTTTTATTGAAGGTTCCTCAATATTTTGTATGGCTCAGTAGCGCTTGAAGTGGCAGTCAAGGGAAGTTAAAACCAAAACATAACCTTTTCCTTGAAATCTGAAACCTGCACGCTGTTATAAACAAGTAAATTTCTTTTTTTGTGTACGCCGCTTTATTATTTTTATAATTTAATATTTACTTGTTACTGTTTTAATAATTTATTATTAAAAAAGTAAAAATGAGTGAAAAAGTAAAAATTATACATATTAAATATATATAAAAATTATTATAAATAAAAATAAAGAATCAACACACAAGTTGTTCGCAGAAACGTTAGGTTGTGAATGCTGACATAATATTGATTCAATATATTGCACGTGTGAGGGGCACGGTCAATATTAATTTCTTTCAATATCTTGAGCCAATATATTGAATCAATATATTGATCGTGTGAGGGGCGCCTAAAGCAGGGAACGGACCCCTGACCCAAATTTCAGATTTTTAGAAAAATTTTCTACAACCAAAGTCGGCGTGGACGGCGGACGGACATTTGACTTTTTTGGTCTAGAGACTTTAAAACGTCCAGAAAAGAAATTTTGGGCCGAATCGGAGAGATTGACTTTTTGTATGAAAACAGGTTGATTATTAAAGGAATAACCAACCAATAGTACCTAACTCACCCATTTGGTATTAAAATAATGTCTGATTTAGCCTGGAATTTTCCCTATTGAGTCTACCAAGGAATGTTTTCTATAGATTGTACCGATACTCATTTAATACTACCCATATCGATACATCTCATTCGATACTGTATCAATATTGATTCCCTTGATGCGTTACTAATTTGATACCAAGTATTTTTATCAAAAGGGGTGTCAAAACGTCCCAATAGGTTGTTGAACAAACCTTGAACAAATTGCTGATAATTTTAGGAAGCAATCCAGCGTTGATGACAGCCTGCACTTGTGGTTGATTTCCAGCAGTGATGTTCGACAAGAACCATACAGCTTCCTGTGGGGACAAAGTAAAATTAGATTCTGATGCATGTGCTCGTGGAAAGTTGAACATTCTCTTCACATGTCTTTCTAATAGGTACCAGTTGTCTTAGTATTACATAAAAGGAAAGCTCACCTTACAGATCTTTTCCTTGGGATGTGAAAGAAGAGCCGGAAAATGGGACAAAGCGTCGCAATCCAAAACGATTTGGGTCTGCTCGTCAGTTCCAGTCACAATATTGCCGACTGCTCGCAATGCAGCAGTTTGTACCTGGAGGAAGAACGAATACGTGGGTGACAAAACAGAGAGATTTAATTGGCAATTTAGACAGCTTGAGTTTCAGGTAGGGCATTGACGGAGGCAACCATATTCGTTACCGACTATCTAATTGTCCATCCAAGCTCTGTAGACTTCATAAGTGTTAGATTACAAACTAGTGTGAGCAGATTGCTAGACAAAATCACAGGGGTTGTTTATTCCTCGGACCAGAAGCATGGGGACTCATTCCAATCGATTCAACGTCCAAAATTTAGTGGAAAATGATACCCCACACGCCTAGATCGCCAAAAATCCATTTTCTGAGACACATTTGCCACTAATTTTTGGACGCTGAATCCAATGAAACTGGTCTCGGAACGATTGGCACCCCTCGTAAGAGGTTATGGGTCTAAATGGGTATCTGTCTACTTATTTTAAAACGCTGCAAATTCTTACACACGGGTGGGTTATTCCGCGGACCAGGCGCAAGGAGACTCATTTCTTCAACATGGGGGAAATGGGGAAAACAGTGGATGCGGCGGCTCCCGGACCCATTCCAATCGATTCAGGATCCAAAATTTTGTGGAAAATGATACCCCACACGCCCAGGGTACCAGAAATCCCGAAAACACATATTCAAAATGGGTATATATACCCAATTTGACCCATAACTTCTTCTAATGGGTGCCAATCGAACTGCGACCCATTTCATTGGATTCAGCGTCCAAAATTTAGAGGAAAATGATACCCCACTCGCCTAGATCGCCCAAATCTCGAAAATCCATTTTTCAAAAAATACTTTTGACCCCTACCCCGCCCAAATTTGGTCCGATCGGGCTGAAAAGTTTGGAGGACCGTCCTAGGCCGGGAACAGCCCCCTTACCCAAATTTCAGATTTTAGAAAATTTTCTACTACCAAAAACAGCGTGGACGGCGGACGGACATTAACTCATTTTGATCTGGACACCGTGAAACCTCATTTCGGGGCAAATCGGAGAGTTTGACTTTCTGCACATTCATTGATTAAACATAGACTGAATAAAATAACGGAATAACTAACCAAAACGGTACGGTATATTGGGTTGACAAATATTCAGAGTCATGTCAACAGAAAAAAACTGCTTCCCTTTCTAAGATGTGACGTTGAAAGTAAAAATCCTAATAAACTGCCTGCTGTAGGACTTAGAAGCAACCGTTCTTTTATTGATGGAATTATTACGGCTCTTCACCGTTGGAAAACCCCTAATAACTCGAGATACCTGAGGTGTTATTTCTAAATATAATTTTAATGGAACTCCTTTCAGTTTTCCTCCCGATATTACCAGATAGAGCTCATAAGTACGAATAAAACAATATAAAAATCTCCAAAATGATCAAATTGAGTCCTGCCTTAATGTGCGTGAAAAATTTTGAATTCTCGCCTTCCCTCCCAATTCAAACTGAGCGCGGTTTCGCTGCCTTCCGTATCTCATCGATTGCCACCCATCGATCTGTCCGGTGCTGCCACCTGAGCGAAGTTTTCCTAAACTGGCGTCTTCTGGCGATCTTATCAGCTTCCCTCGTGCTCATGGTACTGTACCGTTCTGATTCCGATGTTCCGATCTCGCTTTTGTTCTCCCGTTTGCCAGTTTTGCTTTCGGGTGCTCTAATTTTTCCGTCCGATTTAAATTCCGTTCTGCTTCATCGACGTCGTGGATGGTCTGCCGTTTATCGCCATCCGTCCCGCAGTTTCGGGTTACCGCTCTACCGCTATCGTCAATCGTCGCCAGAACCTCGTGGCAAGGACGACTCGAAAATACCTCGTCTATCGTTTATCGCCATCCGTCTCGCAGTTTCGGGGGTACCGCTATCGTCAATCGTCAACTGTCGCCCAGTAAACCGTGGCAAGGACGACTCGATTTATCGACGAATACTGCGTCAACCGTTTATCGCCATCCCTCGCCCGTTTCGTCCAGGACATTGTGAAGACAACTGGAAAATATCCCGTTCCGTCTCGTTCCCTATCCCGTTCCGTATCGTTTCCCGTCTGTTTCCACCCAACAAACCGGTAGGACTAAAATTATAGTCTAAATTTCCACGGCCGTCGGAAACAGGTAAAATGTATCGTAGCTGTATGTATCTGTGCTAGCTAGCAGATAAAGACAAAGACTGCTAGATAGTCAAGTAACGTTTAATTTCCTTTTTTTTATTTTCTTTTTGCAATTTATCGTCTACTGGTTATACCTGTGACAAGAATACCCTGAGAAGTATCGGCTTTCGTATCTTTTTTTTCCTTCTAAACAGAAATAAATTTTATTCTTTTCATTTAATTCAAGTTCCTTCTTTCCCTACTCACATTATTTAAATATTGCCGAGGGTTCATCCCCACCTGTCTCTTGTCTACGTCACAAGTATAGTCTTGAGTAGATGAGATATTTTTAGTGAATTTGTAATTTACCTTAACCTCCTTGTGGGAAAGGAGGGGAATCAGCCTCGGAACCACTCCAGAGTCAATGACCATTTGAATTTGATCGTTACCTCCGTCCGTCAAGTAGCTTATAGCCCAAACTGTATCAACGAGTATCTGCAATAATCAAAAGAGAAGAGGAGAAAATCAATTTGTTTGTATATAAATTATTATAGACAATGGATTCATCAGTTCATGGTTACCGTACATTAATGTCACTATGATGAATTAAAATATTCAGCGCGGGTAGCAAATCTTGAATCGTCTTGATCGGCGGTGGAGGATCTTTATTCCTACAAAGGTTGACGATGACCCAAGTGACGTTTCGCAAAAAGGATATTGGAGTCTCCGGTTTGATGAATGCGAGAAGAGGAGGCACAACACCCAAGTTGATGACGTAATCGCGAAGACCGGGACCGTCACCGATGATGTTTCCTAAATGGAAGAGACAAATGATGGAGGGTGAATTGGACCAAATTGGCAACGCTAAAACAATTTTGACTGATAACAATAAAATAAAACTAATTGTAATTTATTTTTCAATTTCATTCGTTACTCCCATATTTACCTTATTTCAATTGTTTTGAATATTTTGTTTTTAAACTGAATTGTTTCTCCAACTTTAGGGTACAGGGAAAAACCGCGCTAAAATTCTATCCTAGGGAGTGTTGATTTCCTCGAACCAGGCCGCATGGAGACTCATTTCAATCGATTCGCGTCCAACATTAAATGGAAATGTACCACCCCGCACGCCTAGTGTAACCAGGAAATCTCAGAAAACACACATTCAAAATGGTTGATGGATACCCATTTTGACCCATATCTCTTCCGGTGGGCACCCATCTCCCGGACCCATCTCAGTGGATTCAGGTCCAAATTTGTGGAAAATTATACCCCACACGCCTAAGTACCAGAAATCTCAAAACCCACATTCAAAATTAGGATGATAGGATACCATTTTGACCCATAACCTCTTCCGGTGAGCATTCAATCGTCCAGGGACCCGTCACATTGGATTCAGCGTCTCAAATTTAGTCGAAAATTGATACCCCACACGCCTAGGTACCAGAAATCTCAAAAACCCACATTCAAAATAGGACGATGGATACCCATTTTGAACCATAACTCTTCCGGTGGGCACCAATCGTCCCGGGACCCGTCTCATTGGATTCAAGGTCCAAAATTTAGTGGAAAATGATACCCCACACGCCTAGGTACCAGAAATCTCAAAAACCCACATTCAAAATAGGATGATGGATACCCATTTTGACCCATAACCTCTTCCGGAGAGCCCCAATCGTCCCGGGACCCGTCTCATTGAATTCAGGGTCCAAAATGATACTCCACACGCCGTGTTCGCAGAAAATCTCGAAAATTCATTTTTCAAAAAACATTTTATTTGACCCCCACTACTCCAATATATGGTCTGATCTACCCATTTTCGAATGCGTGTTTTCGAGATTTCTAGTACCTAGGCGTGTGGGGTACCATTTTCCTCTAAATTTTGGACCCTGAATCGATTGGAATGGGTCCGGGACCCGCCACACCCACCGTTTCCCCCATTTTCTCCATGTTGAGGAAATGAGTCTCCATGCTCCTGGTCCGAGGAATAACTAACTCCTGTGAAAATAATTTGCAGCGTATTTTCCCTGTACCCTCTAACTGAACCAGTTGACCAATGATTGATCGATTACATTCAATTATATCGTACAGCGATTGTACGAAATATCTACTTCAACACATCACATCTTACCGAGAGCCCACACGGCCTGTTCGCACACTGTTTGGTGTTCGGAGAAGAGTAATTGTAGGAAAAGAGGTACAGCTCCGGCTCCAACGACGGCCTGCGTCTGTATCGACGTTCCAGATGCGATGTTAGTGAGTGCCCATGCAGCTTCGAATTGGAGCGTAGGTCTGCCAAAGGATCGCATAATTAAATTTACGATACACGATATACAGGGTGGAGCGCGCAAGACAGATGGATTTATAAAGAGCGCCCTACCGGACTGAACGGTCGCAGGTATCTGGGGTGAGGTTCATCTGAAAGAGGGGATCGGGAAGTTTGCTTCAACATGTTCCTTCAGTTTCCAATATGTTGTGGTCTGTGGAACACCATACGTTTTGCGTTAGAGCATATTTCGAGAACGCCCGCTCGGTCGTCGGCGTGCAACGTGCTTTCCGTTTGAGGATCGAAATCGCATTCTTTCGTGAGTAAGATCATTTGAGACGACCGGTAACGTGTCTACGATCAGAAGGGAGCGTCAGAATCCAGTCACTTCCCCAGAAAACATCGAGAGGGAGCCGCCATTCAACAGTCTCCCAGGCGGTCAATTCGGAAACAGTCACAACTTCTTGGCATTTCAAGGCGTTCCATGCATCGAATAATTAGAGAACATTTTCATATGCATTCCTACAAAATGGTAGCCGTCCAGGAATTAAAGCCACGTGATTACGAAGCAAGGCAAATTGCGAGTGAAAACATGCTTGCTGTATTGCCGCGAGACGCTATCGTTTTCTTCTCTGACGAGGCACATTTCCATCTCAGTGGTTGTGTCAATAAACAGAATATGCGCTACTGGAGTGAGACAAACCCCAGAGAGCTCCACCAGAGGCCTCTTCACTCTGATAGGGTAACAGCATGGTGTGCAATTTCGAAAAATGGGATAATTGGGCCTTATTTTTTTAGAACAAGGGCAGAGCCGTTTCCGTCAACTCGGCGCGTTATTTAACCGTGATTCAGGAGTTTTTCTTGCCTGCATTGGATGAAATGGAACTGGACGACGTCTGGTTTCAGCAGGACGGGGCAACCGCTCACACAGCACGGACAGTGATGGAGTTTTTGAGAGGAAGGTTCCCTAGGGCCGGGTACACACGTTGAGGATTCCTCATTGATCGATTCCTCTCCGGCCGACGGACCGTGTGGACGGGTCGAGGCCTTCAGTTGAGGCGGACCGAACAGGCCGCCAGGCCTTTCCAAATTTTGGAAAGGCCACCTGAGGCCGGGGTTCCGGTTCCCGGAATTGAACCCCTTCCTTCACGTGTGGATGAGGTGATCGGTTGTCCTCAACGTCGTAGGTATCGCTCGAGTATCGTCACAGTGGTCGTAGCTCCTTGTTTAATTTTTGATTTTTGTTTTTCGCCCCGTTTCGCCTCTGAGGTTTCCCCTACGTGTGGATGCTCCGTCCGGCTCCGGCCGCCTCAGAGGTTTTCTCAGAGGAATCCCTCTCTGGAATCCTCTCCGGAATCCTCAACGTGTGTACCCGGCCTAGGCGCCTCATCTCCCTGAGAGGCGATTTGAACTGGCCAGCGCAGTCACCAGATTTAGCCCCCTAGAATTTTTCCTGTAGGGCTACCTCAAATCCAAGGTTTACAATGATCGTCCCAGGACCCTAGAAGCCCTCAAGAACAACATCAGAGCCAACATCGCCGAACTACCCATTGAAATGCTCCAAAGAGTTCACGAAAACTTCAGGAAACGTCTTCTTCAGTGTATTCAGAGTGAGGGCTCCCATTAGCCAGATACGCTATTCAAAACCGCATTGAAGCAAATTTCCCCATCCCCTCTTTCAAATGAACCCCACCACAGATACCTGCGACCGTTCAGTCCGGTAGGGCGCCCTTTATAAATCCATCTTGCGCGCTCCTTCTCTATAATAGGTACTGTACATGTTTTATCATTTAAACTCACGTTTCCGATTTCTCCAAACAGTTGACGAGGATTGGTAAAATCCCGCTGGAAATCAAATCGTTAATAGGTGGATTTCGATCGGACGAGAGAAGTTTTCGAGCTGTCTGAACGGCAACGAGTTGAATATCAGGATTGGGGCTACCGGCTTCGATAACCAGTTGCTGGAGGTTGATCGCTTCCAACTTTTTGTCTTCATCTTCGTCTGAAAATGTAGAAGTCAAAGAGTTACATCTGGCTGGGATGCGATCGGTTTTTATAAAATGTCAACATTTTGGTTGGTTATTCCTTACATAGATTATTAATCTACTTATGTTTTCAAGCAAAATGTCAATCTCTCCGATTCGGCTCAAAATTTCTTTTCTGGATGTTTTTAAGTGTCTAGATCAAAATTGGCAAAAATGTCCGTCCACCGGTAGAAGAAAATTTTCTTAAAAAACTGAAATTTGGATCAGGGGAGAGGGGGGTTTCCGGCTCTAGTTGGTCCACGAAACTTTTCTGCTTGATCGGACCAAATTTGGGCGAGTTAGGCCGGGTACACACGTTGAGGATTTCCGGAGAGGAATTCCTCTAAAGAAAACCGCAGAGGCGGCCGGAGCCGGACGGAGCATCCACACGACGCGCGAGGCCTTTCGAGGAAAACTGTGTAGTTGTAGTGGCCGGAACCCCGGCCTCAGGCGGCCTTTCCAAAAATTGGAAAGGCCTGGCGGCCTGTGCAGTCCGCCTCAACTGAAGGCCTCGACCCGTCCACACGGTCCGGTCGGCCGGAGAGGTTGGCCTCAACGGGGAATCCTCTCCGGAAATCCTCAACGTGTGTACCCGGCCTTAGGGGTAAAAATGTGTATTTCCAAAAATGGATTTTTCGAGATTATTGGAAATTTAGGCGTGTGGGGTATTATTTTCCACTACATTTTAGATGCTGAATCCAACGAAATGGATCCGGGAACGATTGTCGCCCTCTGGATGAGGTAATGGGTCAAATCCTACCCATTTCGAATGTGTTTTCGAGATTTCTGGTATCTAGGCGTGTGGGGTATCATTTTCCACTAAATTGTGGACCCTGATTCGACGCCACACCCACTGTTTCCTTCATTTTCGGCATTTTATTTATAAAAATCTCGAAAACTCACTTTCAAATGGGTAATAGATTGTTATTTTGACCCATAACCTCTCGAGTCCATGACCAAAATTTCAGATTTTTAGAAAATTTTCTACCACCTAAGTCGGCGTGGACGGCGGACAGACATTTGCTAAGTACCTTGGAGTCGTCCTAAGCGCGGGGTTTGGCCCATCAGAGCACATCCGGTGTGCCACAGCCAAAGCACTGGCAAAGTTTGGCCGAACAAGGGCTCTCTCATCGGTCACTTGGGGCACTGGTTTTTGGAGCCGGCGACTCATGTACAAGCCCCTCTTTGAGACAGTCGCGCTATATGCATGCCCAGCCTGGGCCAGGTACATGAAAGCCAAGGACCTGCAAAAACTGCTCAAGACCCAGCGAAGCGCCCTCCTCATGGTCAGCCAGGCATATAGGACGGTGTCACACGAGGCCCTCCACGTCCTCACAGGGCAGATGCCGCTGGACCTCAAGCTCCAGGCCCTGGCATCAATGTGGCACATCAGCCACGGCCGGGAGAGCATGATAGCCGGATGCACGACTGAGGCCGAAATCACCGAATGGAGCCTAGAGAGGTGGCAGGAGCGATGGGATGCATCCCCCAATGGGCGGCACACCTACAAAATCTGGCCAAGTGTTCGAGTGCGCCTGTCACAGCGCTATGTCGATGTGGACCACTACATCTCACAGTTTGCCACTGGCCATGGCGACTTTAATGCCAAGCTCCATGGCATGAGATTGAAGCCTTCCCCCCTCTGCGAGTGTGGCGAGCTTGAGACGGCTGACCATGCCTACCTTCGATGCCCAAAATACGCGACTGCACGAAGACGATGGCTAGCAGTACTGGGCCAGGCTGCATCAGAAGAAAATCCATGGCAGCTTTCCAATCAAGAGGCAATGCAGAAGGCACCAAAATATTTGCCCATCGAGTCATGGCTGCAAAAGGCTGGCCCACAGGCCAAGACACCCTTCCTGGCCGCAACCGTGCTACCCCCGCGAGGTCCATCCCAGGCACTGCTGAATAGCAATGGCGAAACGCACGGCAGGAGAGTAAGCGCAACCATCAGGCAGTAAGCAAGCCCCGGTAAAGCCGCAAGGCGTAGGAACGGGAAGAATGAAAAGACCTGATGGACAGACATTTGTTTTTTTTTATCTAGACAACTTGAAACGTCCAGAAAAACCGGCCAAATCGGTGAGATTGACTTTTTGCATAAAAACATTGGTAGCTTATTCAAGGACTAACCAACCAAAATTAAATGAAAATGCAGTGACAACTCACCAGTGGAGTCGACCGTTGGCACGTTCCTCCTCTTTAGCAGAGTTTCTTCTCTTTTGTTTTTTCGTAACTCCACTGTCACTTCGTTTCTCCTCCTTCTCATCTCCTGCAAAAACATTACAACAACACACGATCACAATCAGGCTCAAGAAGCAAAGTTTTACCATGTTACTGGTACACGGTTGTGCGCATTGCAAGCAGATTGCGTAGAAGAACCCCAACAGCAGGTACGCAAGTCTAAGCGTACTACCTCCGAGAGTTTACATAAATTGTTGTACGAGTATGTTCAATTAGCTCTGTTTGGAAATATACAGGCACCCCATTCACAATATACTTGGTGGTGAGAATGCTACCATTCAACCATTGTATGGAATGCAACCATGGTGCCATTTGGGCCACTTCCTGTTGTGTAAGATGTGTTGGATTTATAATTTTTTCAATATTTTTCTCGTATTCTACAGCCAAAACTATGAGATATGGTGAATTTATGCAGGAAAATTCGACATAAAATTATTACGGTCATTAATGGGTTGATTATAAATTCCTTTAAATATTTGGGAATAACGTTCTCTCCCTTGGGACTGTTTGGAACCAACGCTCATCAGGCCATAAAGAGAGGAGAAGGTGGCCTCAGCCATCAGCTCCGTCCAAAGGTCCAAGATCCAGAGGTCCAAAATCGTTTGGTCGCTCATACAATCGACACTGTACGCAGTTGAGGTTTGGGGAATGAATCACACCGAGGAAATGGAAAGAGTCCAAGTGAGAACGAGTAAAGCTGATTGGCCATCTGATTGGCTCCACGGGTCTGTCGCAGCTGCTGCAGGTATCCATCAATATCATTTTGATATTTGCCGCAGTTACCGCATGCGCAGTGGGTCTCGGCGCAGCTCTCCCAGCTGTTTTTGTCGTCTCATGTTATCTCATTTTTGTTATCTCCGACTTGCCACCAATCAGCTCCATAAACGCGCTTGCCGCACCGCATCCATGTGAACACCCAAACTCAAAACTCATTTCCCCCACCATTCCACCGCAGTTGCCGCTAACGGAGAAACCGCGTCCATGTGCACCCAGCTTAAGGCGCTCATGTTACTTTCGAGGAACACCCCACACCTGAGTCACACATGGCTCACTCTCAAGCTGGCTACAGGGAGGTGGATGAACCTGGTGGAGATGAGCTCTGAGATACTTAACCAGCATTTGCTTTCAGCTTCGACTGGCTCTCCACGGACACCTCCAGGATCCGGTATAATTGTGTGTCGCTGCTTTCAGAGTGGCAAAAGTACGTCATGCAGCTGTTGAGCGACCATCGGAACGACCTTGAGCTGTCTAGGAGGGAAGAAATAAATGACTCCTCAATGTTGATGGAGGAAGTAGAGCACGCAAGACAGCCAAGTGCTGGAAAGTGGCAGGTCCGGATGAAGTGTACATGGAGTTCCTTAAGTTGCTGGACGATGGCAGTCTGTCGAAGCTAACAGCTGTTCAATCATGTGTATGACACTGGTGTGGTCCCGGAGGAGTGGCTGAATTCCATTTTCATGATGCCTTTGACAATGTGAAGCATGATACACTGGTGCGATTCCTTGAAGGCGAGGGTTTGGACTATAAGGATGTACGGCTGATCAAGAACCTTTACTGGCAGGAGACGGCTCAGGTACGAGTCGATGGGGCAATTTCCAACCAATACGGAAGGGCGTGCTGCAGTGCTGCCCTCTGTCTCCAGTCCTCTTTAAAACCCACCAACGCTCAACGCACACCCCTACAGAGTGCGATCAGTTCTTCCTCAATAAAAAATTCCTATGTAGCCTGAAATTATTGTTGCAACATCTGCGTTCATCTTAACTCCATACTGATGGACAATGAAGGAGAAAAAGTTGCTTTTGAAATCTCCAGGCTTTGTAATAACCGTTCAACTATGACCCTGTTTACGATTTATGTGCCTACCATGACTATGGCCTGCCATGATGGTGTTTCAGCGGGGTGGCAAACTGCCTGAGCGCTTCACATTACAGGGGGTCTCCACTACAAGTGACAGATCCAAAATCGCTGCAAATTCTTTCACAGGGGTTGGTTATTCCTCGGACAATGCAATCTAGTTTGCAATCTAGGTGTGTGGGGTATCATTTTCCACTAAATTTTGGACGCTGAATCCAATGAAATGGATCCGGGAACGATTGGCGCCCTCTGGATGAGGTTATGGGTCAAATAGGTGGCTATCCTACCCATTTCGAATGTCTGTTTTCGAGATTTGTGGTACCTAGGCGTGTGGGGTATCATTTTCCACTAAATTGTGGATCCTGAATCGACGCCACACCAACTGTTTCCCACATTTTCAACATTTTCCTTATAAAAATCTCGAAAACACATTTTCAAAATGGGTAATAGATAGCCATTTTGACCCATAACCTATTCCAATGGGTGCCAATCGTTCTGGGACCCTTTTCAATCGATTCAGCGTCCAAAGTTAAGTGGAAAAGGTCACCCAACACGCCTAGATACCAGAAATCTCAAAACCGACATTCAAAATTGGTCAATGGATACCCATTTTGACCCACAACCTCTTCCGGTGGGCACCAGTCGATTGAGCTG
Source organism: Cyrtorhinus lividipennis (assembly GCA_019603395.1). Classification (NCBI taxonomy): domain Eukaryota; kingdom Metazoa; phylum Arthropoda; class Insecta; order Hemiptera; family Miridae; genus Cyrtorhinus; species Cyrtorhinus lividipennis. The sequence goes on along the minus strand of CM034003.1, from coordinate 14,274,830 downwards.
AAAAGTTTCGAGGACCAACTAGAGCCAGAAACGAGTCCCTGACCAAAATATCTTCTATAGCGGATATACAAAAGTGGGCAGATATTATTGACCACCTGAACCATCATCGTGAAGCACGTCCATCCAACCAAATTTATACAACCACCTAAGGCCGGGTACAAACGTTGGGGATTCTCCGTTAAGGCCAACCTCTCCGGCCGACGGACCGTGTGGACGGGTCGAGGCCTTCAGTTGACTCTTCAGGCCGCCAGGCCTTTCCAATTTTTGGAAAGACCACCTGAGGCCGGGGTTCCGGTTCCGGCTTCCCTCACGTGTGGATGAGGTGATCGGTTGTCTTCAACGTCGTAGGTATCGCTCGAGTATCGTCACAGTGGTCGTAGCTCCTCGTTTATTTTTTGATTTTTGTTTTTCACCCTATTTCGCCTCTGAGGTTTCCCCTACGTGTGGATGCTCCGTCCGGCTCCGGCCGCCTCAGAGGTTTTCCTCAGAGGAATCCCTCTCCGGAATCCTCAACGTGTGTACCCGGCCTAATAAAACGAATTCTGGCCTCTACTTCAACAGTTCTAGAAGACCCATTGGAAAACTGTCGACTTTTGAGCTCATTTTTTACCCATTCTGAGCAATCTGGTGTACAATGTTCTTCTGACTGATAGATATTTCAAGCTGGAACAGAGAAATAACCTCTAAATATAATAACTTTGTTGTTTTATGTTCCTTAGCGTCGAGATAACCTGTTGATCTGCCTACTTGGGACGTTCTGAAACTCAATAAAATATTCTGGAAGGTTGCTAAGCAATGGAAAAGGTGGATTGTGCTACTTATTTGATGGTGGATTCGATCAAGGAGTTTTGGGTAACATTTTCCACAAAATATTGGACGCTAAATCCATTGAAAAGGGTCCCGGGACGACTGGTGCTCACCCAGGAGAGGTTATGGGTCAAAATGGGTATCTATTTGCCCATTTTGAAAGTGGGTTTTTGAGATTTCTGGAACTAGGCGTGTGGGGTATCATTTTCCACTAAATTTTGAACGCTGAATCCAATGAGACGGGTCCCGGGACGATTGGCACCCACCGGAAGAGGTTATGGGCCAAAATGGGTATCTATCTACCCATTTTGAACGTGGGTTTTCATGATTTCAGGTACCTAGGCGTGTGGGGTATCATTTTCCACGAAATTTTGGACGCTGAATCCAATGAGACGGGTCCCGGGACGATTGGCGCCCACAGGAAGAGATTATGGGTCAAAATGGGCATCCATCGTCCCATTTTGAACGTGTTTCTGAGATTTCTGATACCCAGACGAGTGGGGTATCACTTTCCACTAAACTTTGGACGCTGAATCGATTAAAATGAGCCTCTATGCGCCTGGTCCGAGGAATAACCAACCCCTGTGAAAGAATTTGCAGTTTTTGGATCAGTCACTTGTAGTGGAGACCCCCTGTAATGTGAAGCGCAGAGGCCAAAACACCAACATGGCAGGCCATAGATACAATTTGGGCTAAAGCCAAGTATATGGCCCGTTGTCGCGTTATCAACTATAGCAATGATATCGCGCATACGTCGATAATCATAATCGAGTTTTTGTTGTTGCTTCCTTTTTGTCTCCTCCGGCTGTCTTTCATCACACTTCAGTCGGTGTACATTTTCCCTCCATCCTTCCTTGTGCGTGTCCACTGTTATTTATTTTAGTTTATTTATTATTTTAGTTTAGTTTAGTTTATTTATTTAGTGTTGATTTATTTTAGTTAGTTTAGTTTATTTCAATTTAGTATTTTCCCTCCTTTTTATAAAACAAATATGGCCGACAGGGATAAATATTTCGTGTATAATATATCGATAGTGCATATCGACTGAGCGTACTATCGATATCAGCTGATAACGCGACAACGGTCCATATTCTTGGCTTCTACCACAATTTGAATAAGGGCTACAAAATGTGGATGGTGATGTTAGACGGTGAACCTTTCAACGCATTGCAAAATCAATGGTGCCTATCGACTATACGCGGTAATACTATCGTATCATCGTGCTAGTCCAATCTTAGGCCCTTGGCTTTCTTACAATTGTGAACAAATAGTGGTTTTTCAAGATAGTAGATTCTGGAATGATAAATTGTCGTGGAAAAGATGTAAACGAAGAAAATAGAAATCCTCGGTTTCCCTCTGCAGTGCAGGGCGGGCTTACAACAGATGTACGCTAGTGATCACTATCTTGCACCTGTCACATCGATTCCAGTCAATTTTCCACCTACTCGTACCGGCTAAAAACTAAATATTGAGAGCTGTTTTTCAAACTTGTTGTTTGAGCCTGCTATAGTGCAAAAAACGCCTAATTTCTATCGTTGCAAGTGTCCGTAGACAGCAATTAGATGGCAACGGGGTACGAGTGACACATCCACGTCAATCTGAATATTCTGAAGAGCCAGAAACGATTTTTCGGGGGTTGGTACGAAAGACTCGAGATGATTCATCAACCCCACATTGAGAGAACAATGTGATAACACAAAAAAAATGCCTCCAACACTCCACCCGATCAAAATACCGGCACATTGTGGAGAAATATTCAGCGAAAAACTTCCACTAAATGAAATTCTATCGTAAATATATTCACATAGACGAAATAACTCACATCTTGGTCTTTTCCTTTGTTTTTGAAAACCTGCATTCGGTTTTTCAAGTGCGGATCCGACGCCATTCTTCGGGAAGATCCAACTAAAAACTTTCGATGCGGAAATGGAAGCTAACCAAAGCTCAGTCACTCAAAGCTCATGCGAGGTGTAAACTGCGATGCGTTTGATGTCAGCACAGTTTATTTCACAATTCATTACAGTAACAATTAATCGAAGATATCATCAGTTACTGAAAGAAACACGTTTTAGAAAATCGCATGTAGTCAACCAAGAAACAAGGCAAGGTTGGGGAAATGTGACGTCACGCGCAAAAAACACTACCAACTGCAGAAATGTAAATTTTCAATCTGAGATGTTGAGGACATGTACGTGAATAAATTAAGACGTTCGATTTGAATAAAACACTCTCATCCGATATCCGGCAGAAGAATGAACAGCTGAAAAATAAACAATATTTAAATTATGGATTAGTGTGGCTGCCTGCTGGAAACGGTTGTCCAACCTGTCCACACGGCGCGGTTTTTGAAAGTTCAAGCTACCACTCAACGGTAACACTTTCGGGTTGAAACTTTATTTTTATGTGAATATTTTTAAAATTCCTTGAATATCACCTATGTTTTCATGTAGAAGTCAATCTCTCCGATTAGGCCCAAGATTTTTTTCTGGACGTTTTCAAGGTGTCTAGATCAAATTAGCAAAGTCCGTCGCCGTCACGCCGTTTTTGGTATGAGAAAATTTTCTAAAATCTAATTGGGTCAGGGCCCGTTTCCGGCTTATTTTGGTCCTCAAACTTCACCCGATCGGACCAAATTTGGGGGGTAGGGTCAAAATGTGTTTTGAAAATTGATTTTCGAAATTTTTGGGAAATTTAGGCGTGTGGGTATAATTTTTCACATCAATTTGGACGCTGAATCCAATGAAATGGGCCCAGAACGATCGCGCCCTCAGGAAGGGACATGGGTCAAAATGGGTACCTATCTACCATTTTGAATGTAGTTTTCGAGTTTTCTTGTACCTAGGCGTGTCGGGTATCATTTTCCATTAAATATTGAACCATGAATCGATTGAAATGGGTCCGCGACCCACCACGCCCACTGTTTCCCCCATTTTCCCCATATTGATAACCTACCCGTGTGTAAGAATTTGCAGCGTTTTTTCCGTTCATTCCAGTCCTAGCTATATAGTAACCCAGTTCTAGTTTTGATTTCATTAAGAGTTGAAAGTAGTTGCTCCCTTGTTAGGCTCGTCTTCTTCTGTGGGTGCCGTAGACGTTTGAACCATCCGTTGGCGACCATCCTTCTTCTTCTCCTACACAGCCCGCAGTGTTCGCTCAATAGCCCCATTCTTGAGAGCGGCAAAATCCCGGACACCCTCCATCTCCGTATGTCTCGAAGCCAAGAGGCTGTTTACGGCCGATTCCACGTCTCCCCTCTATTTTTCCTTCCAGAATCAAACGCTGGAAAACATAGCGATCTCCTCTGAAGACTGACTGAGGTACCCTATCTTCCGCCTTTTCACATCCTTGAAGAGCTCGCGATCCTCAAGGCCTGCTCGGCGCAGAACCTCAGTGT
>CM034003.1:14249149-14270604 GCA_019603395.1 Cyrtorhinus lividipennis | reverse complement strand
GAATCTTTATGGTGCCAAAACTCAACATTTCGGATTTTTATTCGCTGCTTAGATACCCACATTTTGGTTGGTTATTCCATCTCTCTGATTCGGCCCAAAAAATTTTCTGGACGTTTTAAGGTGTAGTGTCTAGTGAAAATAAGCAAATGTCCGTCCGATTTTGGTAATAGAAAATTTTCTAATAATCTGAAATTTGGGTCAGGGGTCCGTTCCCGGCTCTAGTTGGTCCTCAAACTTTTTAGCCCGATCGGACCACATTTGGGCGGGGTAGGGGTCAAAATGTGTTTTTGAAAAATGGATTTTCGAGCTTTTCAGCGATCTAGGCGTGAGTGGTATCATTTTCGACTAAATTTTGGATGCTGAATCGATTGGAGTAAGTCCCCATGTCCAGGTCCGAGGTTTACTGTTGTGTTGCTGACGACCAAAAAACAAAGTCAGCAACACGATAACTTGACTTTTAGGGGCTGGAGAATTTTGATATGAACAATTAATAGTCAATCTCTCCGATTCGCCCCAAAATTTTTTCCTGGTCGTTTCAAGGTGTCTAGATCAAAATTAGCAAATGTCCGTCCGCCGTCCACGTCATCATTTTTGACTAAATTTTGGACGCTGAACCCAATGAGACGGATCATGCGATTGGCTCCTACTGGAAGTGGTCATGGGTCAAAATGGGTGCCTATCTACCCATTTCGAATGTGTGTTTTTTGAATTTTAGTACCTAGGCGTGTGGGGTATCATTTTCCACTAAATGTTGGACCCTGAATCGATTGGATTGGGTCCAGGACCCGCCAAACCACTGTTTCCCCCATTTTCCCCATGTTGAAGAAATGAGTCTCCATGCGCCTGGTCCAAGGATTTTCTTCTTTTTGTTGGGGTACCACCACTGCCACGCAGATCTACGCCCTGGGTTCAGTTTTCTAAATCCATTTCATACAAAAAAAGAGTTTCATGATCCCTGAACCGATATGACGTTAACACGCGCAAGATTCCGTCCTTCGGAAACTATGGTGTAGCAGGACCGCTCAGATCGACTACGTATCTTCGCAAATGAAAACTCACAGAATTGACCGTATGCGGGGAAAATAGATGATAACCCGGTTAATGTTGGCAGCCTTTTCCTAAACCGATTGACGCGGAAGTCCCTCGATAGGGCCATAGAGCGTGAATTGTAATGGACTAACGTCGGCTTATTAGCGGATTAGTTAGGAGCCTCGATGAGAATCCGTCACCAGATTTACGTCGATTAGAATGGCCACCCAAAACCGATAATGAGCCCGTAATATGAGGGGGAGCAGAGCGCGGAGCAGAAAGGGGATGAACGTTAGCCGAAGATCGTTAAGGAAACAACGAAATACGTACGAAACTGTACTCATCTGGATATATTGAGACAATACAGGGATAAGATGAAAGTGGCGAAAGAATTAGTATTTGCATTAATCCTAGAAAGACACCCTGAAATTCTCACAACAAAAAGCCACCCAAGGTCGATCGACGTACATGTCTGAATAATGAACACCACATTTGGATACCTAGAGGGGTGGTTATAGGAAAGTACTGACAAAAATGCGGATGTAATAAACAAAAAACTTTATTTTTACATTAAAATAAAAAAAAAATTAAAACGCAAATTCCTTCACAGGGGTTGGTTATTTCTCGGACCAGGCGCATGGAGACTCATTCCAATCGATTCAGCGTCTAAAATTTAGTAGAAAATGATACCCCACACGCCTAAATCGCCCAAAATCTCGAAAGTTCATTCTTGAAATACACATTTTGACCCTAATCCCCCAGGCTTGCTGCCTCCAGAAGGCCAGAAGGGAGAGAGCATGCGCCAGGATGCGCGCGCAGCTCCTGCCTGGACGTAACATCTGGAGAGAGCTCCAGCACTCACTCCTTGCCAAGGCGCCCAACTGGGCAGTTGTTGTTGAGGCGCCCCTCAGTGCTGAGGCGCCCAACATGTCGGAGTCATATATATATTTGTAACCCTGTCGTGCAAGTGCATCTCACTCAGTCCGTCCTGGATTTGTCCTGTGCTTGCTCTGAAGTGAACTCTGCTTCTGTGCTGAAGTCGACCAAAGCTGTAATATTGTGTTCCCCATGAGATGATAAAGGACTCAAGTTAATTAAGCCTCGCTGTGTACCTTCGGGACAGCGTGCCCCCTCCAGTTTCCCTTTGACGTCGACGCCGTTTTTGTCAGCCAGTATTGTTGCGCTGTTCATTAATTGTATTTCATGTATATCATCATTTCATGTAGGTATCATGTATTAATTGTATTTTATGCTCCACATGTTGTCTAATTTACTTTGTCAAATTACTTTGTATTGTATCAATTCTAGCCTAGTTTGAGGCATATTCTCCTTTGCAACGTGTCCTTTTTCAATTATAATTCATTTTGTATCAATGTATTTTATGCTCATCCTTGGTATCCCTAACTGCTCAGTCGTAAGTCTTGGACTCACATGAAGCGTAGGTCAACAAATGAAGAAACCGAATTAAAATTATGACAGATTTTAATCGAGAGAGGCTTAAACCCAATCCCCCCAAATTTGGTCCGATCGGGGTGAAAAGCTTTGAGGACGAACCAGAGCCTGAAACGGGTGACCAAAATTTCAGATTTTCAGAAATTCGTCTACTACCAAAATTGCTATATGCTTATTTTGATCTAGACACTTTGAAAAGTCCAGAAAAATTTTTGAGCCGAACCTTAGAGATTGATTTATTAGACATAGGTTGATTATTCAATATATTCAAGGAATAATCATCCAAAATTGTGACCGTTCTCCACGTTAACTAACTCACAACTAAATGGCCAAGGTCTCATGGGTCCCCAAGATGCTGCTGCGTCCCCTAGTGACAATTGGACGCATTAGAGGTAGGATATACATTGAATTGACGTATTAGTGGCTTTCTAAAGATTGTTGACTTCGCTGGGATTAATTCTACAGCTCATTCCCGACTAAAAGTGGTCAATAACTTCATTTTTAAAGACACCCTACTTTTTCAATTATTTTAATTTGTTTTCCCCGATTTTTTGGCATTATCCTACTAAAACGCCACTGCTCCACTATTATTCAGGTCTGTTGTCGTGTTTAGTCACTCTTCTACCTAATTGACTTCTTGACAAAAAGAGCAAATATCTCAGAATCTTGAGCAATCAAAATGAAATAACTAGGAACGAGACTGGACTCTGAAAATAAGATTTCACGGAGAGCGAACGACCCGAAGACATTGTATCAAATATGATACCTTTTCATGTAAATCAGAAATGAAAACATTTTGCTAGAAACGAGCTGTTCAGTTGTAGTCCATCATTGGCGTGTTCAAGCCGAAGAGCCAAGAAGGGAATGTAGAGGGGTCTCGAAGTAGACAGACGTCTAAATGACAGCCACAAGAAGCGCTAAGATGGCAAAGATCCCAGTCAGCGTCACAATTATCTGTCTATAACTTGTGCTCGTTCAAGATGAGTTTCAGTCAACTTCCCCTCCCATAAGGTTGATAAAGAGGAAGATGACGAAGGGCGAAACTATCATAGTTATGTACTTGAATCTTGGATCAGAAATGGCTCAAAAGGCCAAACTTGGTGAGAACTTCGACGATTTGTGTCGAGGGTCATCAAAACCTCGTATAAGAAATAATTGATCTTCAAAACACAAGTAAAGTTTACCTGTTTTCTCTGTGTCCTCTTTTCGCTCTCTTCCAAAAGAAATTCAATGGCTGGGCCGAAAAGGGTGGTAAATAGGGCAAATCGATGACTGGTGGAAAGGTGTCGGTTGGAAGAAAGAACCTAAATAAGATTCAGGAGGTGGTGAGAAAAAGAAGAAAAAGAAAAAGACTGTGGCTGGCTAACAAAGCTGAAGTGCCAGCCCTTCCGTTTGAGTCGAGGGAGGAAAAGAAAAAGTCCAGGAGAACGGAAAAGTGGCGATGGGTTCGCTTCCAGCCAGATGGTCGCAAGTTTGAGGGAAATCGATTGATCAATTAAGAAGAGACGGTTAAGATTCGTCGTACCACAGTCGCATCCATCATGAATGGATTGGAGGCAACTGAAATGGATTGCACTAACAACAGCGAAATCTGTCACGCTCATGGCCTTTTGTCTTAGGGGTGGCGAGAATGTATCGATGATTGATGGAATCGATCTTTTAAAGAATATGTATTTAAAATGAAATCGATTTTTAAAAGAAAAGTGTTGATACTTTTAGATTTTAGACCACCCAACCTCTCTGATGTATTTGAGAATCAAGTATCACATTCAGTGTGGGACCCGCAAAATGTGTCCATCCCACCAGGCATTTTTAAAAACATCTCATATTTATGGAACTAATGGGCAGTGCAACACTCTTGTTAAAGTGGTCTCATACTGAAATCAAAAACTCCTCAAACAACCCTGTAATAGAAGTGGTGGGGGTTCTACATCCCTTTCACAGAAACAAAATGACACATAGGGTGTCCCTGCTGCATGTCGGAGACCAAGAAATCACATCACAACCATATATCCGATATCTGGGAGTGATGCTTGATGCCCGACTCAACTTCAAGCAGCAGGTAGAACACGTCATACCTCATACAGTACCAAAGCATCAGTAGTAAGAGCTAGTCTCACACGACTGATGCCTAACGTCGGCGGCCCAAAGCAGAGCAGAAGACTTCTACTATCATCAGTTGTCACATCGGTACTCACTTATGGAATACCCATGTGGGCAGATGCGCTGGAGCTGCAAGAGTCACGGAGGAAAGCTGGACCAATCTATCGTCTGAACGCCGTAAGAGTGGCCAGCGCCTTCCGCACAATATCAGAGGAAGCAGTTCTTGTCATCTCTGGGACTTTGCCTCTCAGAGTCCTAGCGGAGGAAAGACGGAACCTTTATTATCGAAAGAGGTCAACCACGCTAAGTGCCGAAGAACTCAGAGCGGAAGAACGGCAAAAAAGCATTGCGCGATGGCAATCGCAGTGGGATGCAGCAACAAAAGGAAGATGGACATATCGTCTCATACCAAAGATTGACATTTGGCTGAACCGGAGTCATGGCGAGGTCAACTACTATCTGACGCAGATGTTGTCAGGACATGGTTGCTTTCGGACGTATCTTCACCGCTTCAAGCACGATGATTCACCGGAGTGCCCATCCTGCCCAGGAACCAATGAAGACGCAGAGCACGTTTTCTTTGACTGCCCACGATTCTACCGACAGCGGGACGAGCTGGAGATAAAGTTGAAGAAGAACATCCAACCAGAGACAATAGTAGAGGCAATGCTGTCATCAGAAGCTGCTTGGAACGCTATCAATCTGTTTGTCGCGGAAGTTCTTACGGAGGCTTCGTACCACTGAAAGAAGAAGGGTGAATAACGTCCACTAGAAGAAAGAAGATGTAATATCTTAATTGCCAGAAAGAAGAGCAGCTAATTCCTCCCTCTGCGATGTAATGCCTAAAAGGCGGGTACGCGGGGGATGAGAGGATAGAAGATAAGGGGTTTAGTGAGTAGGGGGGTGGTAATTTTGAGAACTTTTACAAAAATGTTTGAACTGGGACATTTTTGACAATAAGGACAATAAGTCCTGCAAACAATGAAATAGGATGAATGAAAGAATGAAAATATCTCAACAATCATCACTGCTTATCACAAGCCAATGACCTTGTGCATCATCCATGGCAGATCAAAAACTGAGAAACAAACACGCATACAACAAGTTGTCAGACAGTTCTCGGAGAAAAAATGGTAGGTAGTTACATTTAAGATGGATGCCAACAATAATATTTGCCACAAAATGAACTCAATGTGAATGTAAATAAAATTGTTGGATTCTTCATGAAAAATTAAGCGGATTGGTGTTTCATTTTTATAGTAGAGCGCAAATAAGCTGTACGTAATTTGAGAAAAACTATATGATTTAATTAGGTACACATTTGTAAAGTCATTAGATCTAATGATGCTACTGTGATAGTGTAAATCATAATCCATTCTAAGTATCCCATTAGGGAACACAAAAAGTCGCAATGCCGACAACATAGAATCCATACACAGACATTTTGGCAGCAACATTGCGTTAGTTGCGGTGGACAGCCACTGGGATCGCTGCGAACAGTGGGGGAAGTATTTAACGTTGAGTTAACCTTTATTTTAAGTGTATGCTGTGGTAGTATGTATGAAAACACTATGCTGAGCAGATGTGGATAGGAATACAACTCAGAGATTGAGCATGGTGTCCTTCTTGCCCCTGAAAACACTGGATACTTCACAAAGCCTCCATTTTTTTTTTTATATTGTCAAGTTGGTAAAGGATATTTAGAAATTCTCTCTGACATTATGGTCGTTTTCCTTACATCCTCTCTGCATAAATTCGTATAGTTTGAGACATACTGAGCTGTTTAGAGATAAAATAAAATACTTCAGCGCCCTCTCCTGCGCCTAACACAGTTCCCTCTCAGAACAGAAAACTCCCAGGTTTTTGGAAGTTTGCTGAATTTCTATAGAAGCGTTTCAGGGGGACTTTTAGTCACAAATACAAATATGTTTAATGTTCTTAGTGTAATATGTTCTTAAAGATTACAAACATTAATAATAGATACACTTTTTGCTTGGCTGTACATATGCATATTAACTGCCACTCCAAAAATACAGAAAGTCTCTGATCTGCTTCATCAGGAAGCGTAATTTCGACCAATGGAAGAAGCTATTTACATAAAACACCATTGAGAGGAAAGAATCTTCATTAAGAAGTGACATCAAAGTGATACATAGGCTGAATTCAGCTCACGCTGAACAATCAACAGCAGGAAATATTAGTGTGGCAGTACTCTGCTGCAGGTTCTTGATGTTTGTTTTTTTTCTACAAAAATGGCCAATCTCCAGGTAGTATCAACGCTCGTGGCGTGTTTATCAACTGTTGGCGGAAACTGGAAGCCATGATGAAGTTGATACGCATTGATAGTTTGACGAAAAGAAGTTATATCTACGGATTGCTCCCAAAACCAAATCTTTTCATTGATGAGTCCACAGGTTGCTGCAGTGCGGCCAGAAAATTTATTTAGATATCTACGAGTATTACAGCAATCCTGTGGTCGTGCCGTCGAGGCAAGAAGAATGACAGGATGAAGACAGCATCATCTAACGAACTCGAAAAGAAGTTTAGCAGATAACAGTTGAGCACATTATGAACAATCGATTCAGTCAACTTTGGAAAACCCAATGACGAAATGATCGTCAGCCTCTTTGTCGGTGATGTAGTACGTGTAGAGGATCCCGTAAGTGGAAAGGATGGTGGCGAACATGACCGGAACGCGATGCGGAAGATTTTGTCCAATTTGTTCACTTCCTTGACGGATTTGGAAGTCGTTTTGGAGTTTTGAATGCCTCGCCATTTCAGGTAGTAGCGGATGGGAACGACCACCATGCGTCTGTACCAGGGAACGCTGGGGCTTTCGCTGTGAGACGAAGGACACACGCTGAAGACGGCTGATCCACGGGGGACGTCCCTGATGGATACAAGAAACAAAGTGAGGACAGGTGAAGAGTTCACAGGGTTCTTGCTGATTAACAAGGGAAGTCAGTTATAGTCAGGTTATAACGCAAGACTCTGCTGTCATGACGTCACGAGGCTAGGTAGGCAACACAAGATCAGAAATGAATCAGTTTCAAGAGTGCACTCGAACGATTAACGACCCTCTCCAACATTTAATCCTACCCCACCTTTTATCTCCCTCCCGGATTGTGAGTCCACATTTAATCTATGCACCTTTACGCACTCCTTTTCTTCATTTTTCAAATTTACCAATTCATTTTTTATGCTAAAAGTAATTATTTTTCGCTCTGAATGAAGTATTTTATAATTAGGTAAATGCCCATCTAAATCGATTCATAACTCAACTGGAAAATGATATACTAACATTCATCAGCTGAACATGGAATATCCTCGTTTTTGAGGGCAACAGCCGCTTGAACTCCCCCAACAGCCTTGTTGTTTTACATGTGTTTTGGGAGTTCAATAGACTGAAAACGCAGCAAATTCTTCCGCGGGGGTTGGTTATTCCAATAGGGTTGGATTAGGAGCATGGAGAGTCGTTCCAATCGATTCAGGGTCCAAAATTTGGTGGAAAACGATACCCCACACGCCTAAATCGCGGAAAATATAGAAAATGGGGAAATCAGTGGGTGTGGTGTGTACCAGACCCATCCCAATCGATTTAGGGTTCAAATTTTAGAGGAAAATGATACCCCACACGCCTAGGTACCAGAAATCTCAAAAACACATTCAAAATGGGTAATAGATACCCAATTTGACCCATGACCTCTTCCTATTTCCTGTGGGGGCCAATCGTCCCGTACCCATCTCAATGGATTTCGCGTCCAAATTTAGTAGAAAATGATATCCCACACGCCTGGGTAGCAGAATCTCGAAAATCCATTTTTCAAAAACACATTTTGCCTGGATTTTTGCTGTTCCAAGAAACGAAATATGAATCATATGTTTCACCTTTGGCACTACTCACCGTAAACTGAGAGCAGAAAGATCAGTCGGTATGGAATACCATCGGTTGGGCAAAAAATGGTAACTTCTGGATCGTGAGACAGACAAGCCAGCAGTGCCTTCCTCCTCGTCAATGTGAGCAATATCATCGTCAACGACCATCAATCGCTCTTCTGCCCGTTTTTGCTGCACAAGAAATCCAACTTGTTTGGACAATGGCATATTTGAACTTCAAAATCTTATCAACTACTGCTCATGCTATTTTGGTCCCAAATGACCTGATCCTCTCCAACATTGCCTTCTCATCAAACAGAAAACTCACTTCAGCAGCTTTGCGCTCAGCTTCTTTCTTCTCTTCTTCCTCTTTGAGTTTTTCCAGATCCGCTTTGAGCTTCTTGGTAAAACTGATGGCGGCAAACTCGATCAACGACGTGAAAGCGAAGGAGAAACAAATGATGACGAACCAGTCCAAAGCTGTGGCGTGAGGAACTTTGGGAAGCGTTGCTCGACCGCCAAAACCCAGCGTGGTAATGGACAGCACCGTGGTGGCGCCTGTCAACGATGACAACCATTCAGCATTTTCAGCTTTTGATGCTCATTTTTGGTGAGTTTCGGAAGTTAGGACAATCACTCACCTAAACATGTGCGGCCTGCAGGGTCGTTTGGAGTAATCCAAAAACCAATCCAGGAGCAGCAAACGATCAAACAGCACGGGACGTAGATCTGCAGCATGTAATACCCAGTCGACCTTTTCAAGTGGAGATTCATCATCACCACAGAAAATTGTCCTACGTTTTGGAAGAACAAATTCATAAAACATTGCAGAGGATTTCAAAAGCTATACAGGGTGTTCCTTTGCAAGAATCTCAAACGTCATATTTGCGCACCCCGCGCAATCATGCGCAAGTTACATTGCGTGATATTATTGGGAACCAATTTTTTTTATTGCAGATTCGAATTCTACCCAAAATTTCATAAAAATGTGATCCCTCAACCAATTTTGTTGATTGCGCGCAACCGATTCAGCGAGCACGCAAAGGTTGCGCAACCCTATAATTGTTAAATAGTGGATGATGGTGAACAATTATGTGCGGCACATGAATTTTCATTGTTTTTCAACGCTGATTCACAAGATGCTATTTGTTTCTTGATTCGACTCAATTTTCTCGAGAAAAAAAAAAAATCAAAATTCCTCAAATTTGCATAGAGAAATTGCTCTTTTTAGCAGTTTCTATTTTTATTCGATTTTTTTAAATAGAGGAAAAAAGATATTTATAAGAGGATACTAAGCCGCATTGAGGCTAACCAATAAAGCAGACGTAGAAATTCCGAGATAATTCAAAATCATAAACACATTGAACGGCAAACAGATCCCCTACCTTGAGCTCTTTGGGCCAATAAATTGTCATCTTTGGTGATATTGATGACTTGATACTGCGCCATTCCCGTTCCCGGCTCGAGTATCACCCCGGTGGAATCCCAATGGTAAATCATATCCTTGCTCGTGTAGGCATCTATCCACATATGTGAACAGATTTTCCAAAATTAACGCAGAATTTCAGTATAAATGTATTATTGTATTAACGCAATTGGCAGGTACTTTTATGATTCAAATCACGAATTAGTAATGAATATTTTATATTCAGTTGAAACAATGTTATCAGTTAGAAAACAAAATTCATAACTTTTTATTCCTCACTCCGAGGAAGGAAAATGTGTTAGTAAAGAACGTGAAAGCGACGTCGTTGTCTATTTCGGTAATATCAACGGAGTCGACGAATCTGTGTCACTTCTTATCAGATTTGGCTCCAGTGAGTGAACCAGTTATTCACAGTGGCCAAGGAGTGAAGGGATAACATATTTTTAGTAGGTAATTAATAGGATAAGTAATCGCATGTTGTAGAAGGTTGAGAAAGCTTCGTAGATGTTACATACAGGATACACATGCGGTAAAACGGAGGAAATCGAAGCCAACACGGGTAAAAATACCGTGAAAACGACAATTTTTTAAAAGAGATCGACGCTTTTCAAATAATAAAATAGTATAGAACCTTTGAGATGACGAGTCATAATATTTTCCTGGGTGAGTTTGGTAAAATAAGTTATCTGAGGCTTAGTTCAAAGGCCATAAACTCTCTCAGTGGTAGAGATCTAGCTGAAACGCTGCAAATTCTTTCACTAGGGGTGGTTATTCCTTGGACCAAAAGCACGGAGACTCATTCTAATCGATTCAGCGTCTGAAAATCAGTGGAATTCGATACCCAACATGCCTGAAACCAGAAACTTTGAAGAAATTTCGAGGTTATGGGTCAAAATGTGTACTTTGAAAAAGGTTTTTTCGAGATTTTTGGCGATCTAGGCGTATGGGATATCATTTTGACTATATTTTGAAAGCTGAATCCAATGAGACGTATTCTGCGAACATTGGCGCCTATTGGAAAATTTATGGGTCAAAATGTATCTATCTACCCATTTTGGATGTGTGCTTTCCGTCTGGGTACCTAGCGTGTGGGGTATCATTTTCTACTAAATTGTGGACCCTGAATCGATTGGAATGGTCCGGGACACGCCACACCCCTGTTTTCCCATGTTCTCCATTTTGACATTTTAGGCGTGTGGGGTATCGTTTTACTATTTTTTGGACCCTGAATCGATTGAAATGAGTCTCCATGCTCCTGGTCCAAGGAATAACCAACCCCTGCGAAAAAATTGGCAGCGTTTTTGGTTTCTGTTTCAGTCATCATGAAACGACCAGAAAACAATATTTTGGCCCGATCAGAGATGCTACGACCTTTAGCATGAAATATAGGTAATGTATTCAAGGAATAACCAATCAAAATGAGAAAAACGCTGCAAAAATCTAGATGAAGATTTGCGAAATTTCAGATTTTCTTCCATTGCGGCGACATTGTTGGCTTAAACGTGGGCAGATTTTGGATTTTCACACTTAGAAACACAAAATATAGATGCGTGTTATTCAAAAAGTACACGAATGACGATTACTCACAGCTGCCAATGAGAAGAGGGCACGTTTGCGAGTCCAATGGAAATTTCTTCAAATACATTTTACACGAAGCAGTCAATGTCAATCTAACGACAAATTGAACCCTTTTGAGGGAGCGAGATCGACTTACGTTTCATACGTAGAAAACCAGGATTGATTTAAGAATTGAGCCACATTCTTGCATCAACTCTAGCTTTTAAAAATTAAGCTGAAGGTATAATATGGAGGTATGAGTACTTAAGGATTGGAAATGTTTCAGAGATCCTATTCGAGACGTCAGGATTAATTGAAACATTTTTGTTCTCCAATCAACATTTGACTGTCAGTTTCTGCTGTTATCTTTCTTTAGAATGCATAAAGTAAAATTGATAGATTTGATATGAGTGAACGAAACAACCATAAACACACGTCAAAATGAACCGAAAAAAAATATATTGGTGCAACAAGATTTGGAAAAATATGCGATCTCTGAGACTGTTTCACGTCCTCAAGTACTGAGTATTTTCTAAAAGAGAAAAGAACCGTATTCCAAAGGAAGTACAACAACAACAACAACAACAAAAGTACAAAAATCAAGAGGAAACCTTTGTAATCATGCCAGAGTTCAACCTCTCTGATTGGCGCCCAAATTTGACCGTGAACGGTTCATGGTGTCTAGATGAAATCACGGGGGTTGGTTATTCCTCGGACCATGGAGACTCATTTCAATCAATTCAGCGTCCATAACCTCTTCCGGTGGGCGCCAATTGTTCCGTTTAACTACGTTTTTAGAGGCTGTGGACCGCGTGCTGACCGCCGGCAGCCCTAAATTTGTTGAATAATACTATTGCCACTACCTTTTGGGGAAAAGTCGCCGTCAATGACCACCAGATGAGTGAGCAGCAACGGTTTGCCATCACGAGTACTTTTTGGCATCTGAGCTTCGCCAATTCGTTTCTGATGCTGTTGCAGCTTCGGAAAGGATTGGAGCCTCCCTTTTATAGCGTCGACTGAGCTTGCCAACACGTCAGACGTCCAAAAGAGTGCCAGATTACTGGAATGACCCTTCCAAGAATTTATTACGCCAATTTGCTTTTCCTATTGTTTGTAATTGGTGGTCGTCTGTCGCGATAGGCTACGGTTTCAGCAGTTATGGTTTGGCCAAGGTGTGTAGCAAGCAGCCTCACTGCAAATGATCCGAAGGTCCTGTGGACACCGTAAATGAGGCATCAAATAGGAAAAACATAAAAAAAGAGCATCCTGGGGTTTTGAATGGTATCCGGGATGATCATGGAAATTTGGTCTCTGAAGATTCCAGATAGCAAATATTTCATAATTTTTTTTCCACTATTGGTGCTAATTTAGCTGAAGTATGGTTCCCCCAAATGTCTCACCAAACTTAGCTTTCCCTATACCTACAATAGTTCACCCTGCCCTCTCTATTCTAGGACCTGTTGAGCCGGCAGAGGTCCTCATTTACATTAAGGAGCTTAAGGCAGATTGTTCTTTCTTTGAATACGGCATTACAAACTACATCTTGAAGAAATTCTCACATTTTGTTATGTGTCCTTTGGCTTTTATCTTTATTTAGTGTTTTCTTGTGGAAATATCCTGCTTCTTCAAGAAAACAATTGTGATTCCATTATTTAAAAGGGGGATAAAACTCATATGGGTAACTATAGACCTATTGCCTTGACCCTGTCGCTTTCCAAGTTACTTAAAAAGTTTATCAAATCGAGGCTTGTTTCGTTATTGATAGCAACAATATTATATCTAAGAATCAGTAGGCTTTCAGAAAGATGTTAGTACTGACCTGCACATACAACTTGAATAATTTGGTTTCTTCAGAAACTGAGTGAAGGTTTTTTGTCTTTGCAGTATTTCTAGATATAAAGAGGCGTTGACTCTGTTGACCATAGGATTTTTTTGAAAAACTTTACTCTTGTGGTATTCGTGGTTGCCGCTGGATTTGATCGTATCATATTTATCTCATCGTCCGCAATACACTGGGTGGGTTCTACTCTAAGTGACATCATGTTTAGTCAGCATGGTGTGCCACAGGCACGGTTTTGGGGGCCTATATTGTTTCCTTTTGTATATTAATGATTTAATGAATATGTATGTACATGGCCAAATTTTGGTTTTGCTGACGATACTGCCATGGTTTTCTGGGTAATGATTACGAATCTGGGTAGACAATATTAATTCTGATTATTTTTGGTAAAGCATTGGTTTAGTACTAACAAGTTATGTTTGAATGTGGAAAAACTTCTGTCCTCGATTTTCGATAGGCAACAGAGGATCCCTATACATCCTACTCTAAAATTTCATACACCCCCCCTGTTTGTTTGAGCGTTCCCAGTAGCTGTAATTGCCCTCCTCTCCCATTCAACGAGCATTGTAAATATCTGGGGGTTACTATTGATAATATTTGAAATTTGACAAGCATATTGATTCTTTGATTGCTAGACTGCGGAAATTATTTTACGTTTTTAAGGAAACTGGTAGTTTCTTGTCCCGGAAACATACAAGAACAATTTATTTTGGCTTAGCATTCTCCATCATCAAGTATGGCATCATTCTATGGGGTAGTGCAAAAAAAACTCTATTAAGGTGCAAACAGTCCAAATCGTATTTTGAAAATTATATAATAAAATATGATGTACCCAACGTCCCAGCTATATGAACAGCTCGATTTAAAACATCACTCAAATATTTTTAATTCAATCATGCATACATATTTCGTTCGGGGATCAAAAGTGAGCATGTTTCAGTTTGCTTCTAGCAGTCGAAATTTTTTTTCGTCTGGTATATTTTGCCAAAGCTAACACTGAATTTTACAAAAGAATTCATACGTCCAAGCTCTTAAATTTCTGTATGAAAAGGTTTAATGTTTTTCTTTTTGACAGCTTGGGTTCTTTTAAGAAAAAATTAGCTCTAATTTATAGCTCACTGGCTTTCGGGATGATTTTTCCTTTCTCTTTCTTTTTATATTCTCTTTTTATAATTTTTTGTTTCGTTAGATAGTTATGTTTATTCTTCCATATTGGCGCACAGTTCACCACTTCGTGCTTTGCACATTTTCTGATTTTCTGAACTCCGCTGAAGAGCACAAGTTTTTTTTTAAACTTATTCTTCGGTGGGCAACGGTATTTTATTAAGTTATTTAATTTCAGATTTATATAATTTTATCTTTTTTGTTCCCTCTTGGTTTGTATATTTTTATGTTGTTGCCAATAAATGATATTTGATTTGATTTGATTTGAAATGGTTTGTCAACATGGCCACATCGTCGGCATAGAGTTTTAGGTGAGGAAAATCCTTGTAAGATATCAGGGGGATCACAACCAAAGACCCGGGCATGTAGAGATTTTTAGCTACTAAAAACCTCACCTCCTTTTCCCACTTTGGGGCCCAGCCCAGAACTGTTTGGCACATTACTTCAGGCTTGGTTCCAATTTCTGCCAGTTAGCTGGTCCCATTTGTCTGCAGTTCCCGTTGCCGGGCCCTTCCCTTGACGAGCTTGCCTTCCTGGATATTTTGGTTGTACCCTACCACAGCATGCCATTATGGCATCCTGGTCATCATCTCCTCAGAGGTGGGGGTGGTCATTTCCATCTCTCTTGTCGACATAGAGTAGACTTTGACGAAAGACAGTGGAAAAGGGATCCCCCGGAATTCCTAGCAATTTTAAAATTCGGTGATCTACAATGAATACTCTACCTCATAGACGACGACATCAAACCATCTTGCCTCACTCGGACAAATTTATTAGGGCTGGTGATCCTGTGAAGGTGGGATTTCTTTCCGTTGACGAAATACGTGTCGGGTCGCCAAATCTTTTCAAGGAAAAACCAAGACATGGAAAACTCGGTCATTCCTGACATGTTGAACGCCAGACGCCTGTCGTACCACGTTTGCCTGAAGTAGATGTCCATGGAATATTTCTGCGATCAAATCAGAAGGGAATCACAGATTTCCAGTAAAATGAATGATGGTGATGAAATTGAATATTGTATCATAACGGAGGAGAAGAAAACACTCTAGTCCAGTTATCTAGACAAGGGAGGTTCTTTGCTAAAACTACAAGCAATCCTACCCACCAGGGGGTGCTACAGCCAAAATGTGAGAAAATTAATCTTGTGCTAACTTCAACATACTTTTTACTGGAATGAACAAAAACAAGAATAGGATGCTTTTCAGTTTGGGAAGATTTTTGGAATGCTGTTCTCTACTGGGGTCTCTTGTCTTTTTGTTGTTTCAAGATTTTTTGAAAATGATGCCGGTTTACGTCAGCTAACACATTCTGAACAACTCATTTAGTTAGCATATTTATTTATTTCATATGAACGGGACGAGCCCAATTACAGAAAATAGAAAAAAAGACATTCGCACGCAGGCCATGAGATAAGAGAAAGTAATGGGATGAAGGTTCAACACTGTAAAGGCACCAAAGACAAATCAGGGGAGTGAGAAGATTTCAGTGAGACGAGAGCGAAGGGAGATTGAGAGCAGGTCGATGTCATGCTCGGCCCACTAGGGTTAGCCATTCTGGGAAGTCGGCAGAGAGACGAGAACGCATGTAGTTGGTAGCGAGAATGGCACAGCAAAGAGATCGCCGGAGCACAGGCCAACTCAGGGCACCAGCTGGCCAAACTGGGCAAGCAAAGATTGGGCCCAGAGAAGATGCCGTGCATGAAGGTAATGTCCGCGAAAGCCCGGCGAGCAGAGGGGCTGAGCAGGTGAAATCTGCTTACCAGGCACTGTAGTCCACGTCCTCCCGACAAACCCCAGCTTGATGGCCAGGTAACGTGGGAAATGCACGACACACCGTTGAGCTGATCCACATGGCATTGTATGAGGACTCCAGACGACGAAGCATACTCCAGGCTAGGTGAGCTGGACATAGCCATAGAGGCAACGAGGGCACTGGTGAACTTTCTTGGTGTTTTGCAACCACCCAGGGACGAATAGCTCGTGACGCCGGGCAATGTGTTCATTGAAGGTCAACTGCCTGTCCATAAGAACACCAAGTTGGAACCATGGAGGGACGTCTAAGAGCAACACCATTGACGGTTATAGGGGTGCATATGATGGGTCAGTAGGCGGTGACACGTCATCACTGAACATTTGTCTGGGTTAGGGAAAGGCCAGTATCCAAACACACTGAGTGGTGGGAGTCGGAGGGATCAAGCACTTCATATCATCTGCAAATATGAGAAAGTTGACCCCTTGAGAACACACCAACGCATTAATGGCCAAGATGAAGAGGAGGGGCCAAGATGGACTCCTGGGGACAACCAGAACCCTGACCAGGACAACCGACCGGTAAGGTACCTCTGCATCCAGCAAGAAGGAACTACCTAAGACAACAGCAGCTTAGGTGGCTAAAATATGGTGCTATGAGGAATTCGGAATGCCTTAAAATCAGTGACACACAGTCAACCTGGCCATTGAGGCTGAAGGATGCAACCTGAAGTAGGAGTTATCATGTAGAACGGCTACGAAGAAACCCATGCTCTCATGGATATCTTGTAGAAAGCCACTTTGTTTTACAGTTTGCTCTCGTCTCCAAAACGCTTGGTTTTCAAATCAAAGTGAGAAAAACTGCAAAACTTGAGGTTTTTGGGCCTTCTCAAAGTTTAGCACAGGATTGTTCGCATTTTTGGCATTAGGGTGGGGGAAAATAGACATCAAATTTCCATTGCCAGCCAAATCCATCAGATAACAAGATGGTATCTACGATTGCTTAAAGTGATGGGAAGTCCTAGGAGGATATCCGTTAAATTTCTCCCTAAAATTCATTGTAACTGGACTTGGAGCTCAGTTCATACTAAAACCCACTTACAGATTCATCTTCGACAACTGGTCCCAAACTCTTGATCAACAAGTTCACCTTCACAGTCACAGGTGGCCCTGAAACAGACAGGGTTAATCCGCCGAAATTGACACGATCGTTTTGTCAAATTTGTCACCTACCGCAGTCACCGAGAGTTTCTCAAAACGCTCAAACTATTCCGACAAAATGATTTGGGTCGAAAACGCCGTATTTAGGAGCTCGTCCAAATCCAAAGAACACCTGTCCCGTCAATTTTTTTTTTTTTTCTCCCCAGAGCCGAAGAGCTATGGTTATCAAACCCGAGAGGCGTCTAAATATAATTTCATTCGGCTGTCTGTGTGACTGGACTCGACTTTTAATAGAGTCATTTCAGGTGTATTAGGGGAATGCAAGAGAGACCGAGAGACAGCTATTTCCATTTATAAAATCAGACGGCCAGCAAGGGAGGAGTGATGCTAAATGGCTCTCGACATTGCTGTTTTTTTTTCATTTCTTCAAAGGTTCATTGACTCACCAGTCAAAAGAATGCCTCAGTTGTCTTGTACTCTGCCAAAATAGGAGATGAGGTAAACAAGATTTTGATGGCCCTGTCCCGGTTGTAGCGTTATTACTCATTCTTGAGTAGGTTGGCGATATTCAACAGATGTAGGCGTCAGGTGGTGATATTAAACAGAAAAGCCTCGTCATTGGTACAATATTGTGCCCTGCATCGTAAAGTCCTGACAAGTTGGGCCAAAAAGACCCCTAGCGGGAAGTTTTGGGGTAGTTCTGATTTCTTCCAATTTTGATGTTTTTTGGGGTGTTGAATCCGACTGAGGTTTGCTATTTCGTGACAAAACATAAAAAAAGGGGAAAAACCCTGCAAATTCTTTCACAGGGGTGTGGTATTCCTAACCAGGGCGCATGGAGACTCTTCTTCAACAGGGAAAATGGGGGGAACGTGTGTGTGACGGGTCCTGGACCTATTCTTAATTCAGGTACACGAATTTATCCCCGAATTTGGTTCGATCGATGAAAATTTTGAGGACCACACTAGAGCCGGGAACTTGACCCAAATTTCAGATTTTAAGAACTTTTTTTCTACTACCAAAATCGGCGTGGAGGGTGTACGGAGGACGGACATTGTATTTTGGATCTGGACACCTTGTAGTCCAGAAAAAAATGTAAAGCCGAATCGGAGAGATTGACATTTACCATGAAAACATAGGTTGATTATTCAAGGAATAACCAAAAAAATTGAAAAACCTCATTTTTTGGCAGTTTTTTGCTAATAAATCGGCTGCTATTAACTTTTCGTAAAAGACCGTTCCATACTTAATGAAAGTACATAAAATTTCCTACAAATTGAATCATTATGGTTTTCCTCTGAGACAAACCGTTCTGGCTTAAACTATATTTGAAAATAGAATTTGAAAAATTCATCTAACTCCGCAAAAATCCAACTTTTTCCACTCCAAAACTTTAATTTTTAACGGAGTTTCAACCCACTTGCGCACACGTAGACGCAATATGTGGATGTGAAATGATTCATAATGACCAGATTTGGTCTCATCATTCGTAGGTATACAGGTATAAGGTCATTGTCGAGGGGGGTCAGGGGTTAGCGATCTGGGCATGTGGGGTATCATTTTTCCACTAACTTTATACGCTGAATCCAATGAGACGGCCCCAGAACGATTGGCACCTACTGGAAGAGGTTATGGGTTAAAATGGGTACCTATCTACCCATTTCAAAAGTGGGTTTTCGAGATTTGGTACCTAGGCGTGTGGGGTATCATTTCCCACTAAATTTTGGACCCTAAATCAACTGAAATGGATCTGGGGCCCGCCACACCCACTGTTTCCCCAATTCCCCTATGTTGAAGAAATGAATCTTCATGCGTCTGGTCCGAGAAATAACAACCCGGGTGTAAGAATTTGAAGTATTTTGGATTGAAGTAACGCAAAAAGGGTTCTTTTATTCCTTATGAACGGGCGAATTATTGAGGAAAAGTAATCATATCATACAATATTAAGTATGATGGAGGCAGCAAAATATCTCACCTCCAATATCGGGCCTGATCCTCCTGTCGTAGTTTTTGATGTCGAGCAGTGACGTCAGCAGGGAAGACACGTTGTTCAGATACTCCTTCGACGGCGTGAGCATAGCCGTCGCCGGGCAGACCCCAACAAGGGGCAACAAGGTGAAAAAGACGACGCGGAGCGACAACATCCCGGGAAAACCGTGGGAGAACCTCAGGCGGGGACCTCGCCGGACGCTCAGGCGGTGTCCGGACGCTCGAGGGAGCCGTGCCAGGGGCGTATCGCGAAGGAGCACCCGCCTTCCAATTAATCACCGATCCGGATTAGCACCGCGCGCCGCTCACCGGCTGCTCACCTTCGCGAGGCCCTCGCTTATAAAACTCTGTCTCTACTCGACGCTGATCCAACACTCGAAACACGGAATTCACC
The DNA here is from genome assembly GCA_019603395.1 of Cyrtorhinus lividipennis. Taxonomy (NCBI): domain Eukaryota; kingdom Metazoa; phylum Arthropoda; class Insecta; order Hemiptera; family Miridae; genus Cyrtorhinus; species Cyrtorhinus lividipennis. The sequence continues at coordinate 14,250,865 of CM034003.1, read as the reverse complement.
GCGAAAATAATCCCAAGCGACAGTAAAACATCGTTTTTAACGACAATTTATCATCGTCTGGCGTCCTCTGGTTCGCAAAACGTTTCAAAAACGCTGCAAATTCTTTCATAGAGGTTGATTATTCCTCGGCCAGCCGAAGGTCATTCTATCGATTCAGCGTCCAAAATATTATGAAAAAGATACCCCACACAGCCTATATATGACACATTTAAAATGGGTAGAAAGATCCCCATTTCGACCCATAATTCCTCCAGTGGCGCTAATCGTTCAAGACCATTTCATTAGGTTCTCGTCAAAAATTTAGTCGAAAATGATACCCCACACTGCATCGACAAAAATCTCGAAATCCATTTTTCGAGATACACATTTGACCCCTACCCGCCCAAATTCGGTCCGATTGGGCAGTTTTTTTGCTATAATGCGGCTGCTATTAACTTTTCGAATAAGACCAAGTTCTATACTTATGAAAGTACATGCAAATTTCTACAATTGAATTCTTATTCTATGGTTTTCCTCTGAGACAAACCGTTCTGGCTTAAACTATAGTTGAAAATGGACGTATTTCATTTGACTCCGCAAAAATCCTTTTTCCACTCCAAAACTCTAATTTATTGTTGAATGCTATCAATTGATAATTCTCCATGGGATTCTCTTCTCCCGGTCCCATTCCGATCGATTTAGGGTACACAATTTAGTGGAAAATGATACCCCACATGCCTAGGTACCCTTAGAAATAGGTAGATAGATACCCATTTTGACCCATAAAATACCAAAACCAAACCACAATTAAAATGCCAGATTTTTAGAAAAACACGTGGAAGGCGTCATGTTTTTTTGCTTCTTCTGGATCTAGATACCTTGAAACGCCCAGAAAAACATTTTTGTGGGCAAATCGGTGAGGTTGACTTTTTTCATGAAATATATACGTTGATTATTCAATGAATAACCAACAAAAAATCAATGTTTTTTGTTAAGGGAAAAATGATGACAAAAAAGTAGAATACAAATTCAATTGAGACTTTGATTACTGGATGGCTTCAGTTAGCATGAATTCAATAGAAACGAGGAAGCCCACCCGCTGAACTAATACCCCCTCCTCCCGATAAAGTAGCTGGAAATAGACTTTGTACCTAATTCTTCTTCTTTCTCCTTTTCCGACTGGAACCGGTTTTTTTTTTTCATAGAAAGGAAATGAGCGCACTTCCTCGACAGTAGAAATGAAACCAAATAACTCGAGTCACACCTATCACTCCGGCCTTTTCTTCCGCGGACTCGATCTCAAGAATTTTTTTTTTTTTTTTTTTTTTTTCCTTTCGCTAAATGAGTCTATTACGTCGTCGACCACGAGGAAAAGAAAAAAAAAAAAAATCACTTTTTTTCTCCCTTTTGGAAAATCGGATTCCTCTTTCATCTCGTTTTCATTCGGATGATTTAATTTTCTAACCAACGACGGGGGTCTCTTGTGACGTTGACGAAGTAAAATACAACTTAGTTCGACAAAAAAAAAAAGAAAAAAAAAAAAAAAGCGTGATGGAAACAAAAGGCGTGAGGATTGAGTTACTTAATGAGTGAGCTCCGGGGGTTTTTATGGGTGGTCTCAGTCTCAGCCGGTTTCTATTGGCAAGACTGTCCAAACTCGTCTATTTGTCTCCTTCTCACCTATTCGTGAAGCTCGTGAAAGAGAGGATTTTATCGTTTTGAATTTCATTCCCCACT
>CM034003.1:14237129-14249124 GCA_019603395.1 Cyrtorhinus lividipennis | reverse complement strand
TTGTTTTCCCCGATTACTGGATATCCTACTAAAACGTACTGCCCCTCCACTATTATTCAGGTCTGTTGTCGTGTTTAGTCACTCTTGCTACCTAATTGACTTCTTGACAAAAGAGCATATATCTCAGAATCTTGTGCAATCAAAATGAAATAACTAGGAACGAGACTGGACTCTGAATTTAAGATTTCACGGAGAGCGAACGACCCGAAGACATTTATCAAACAATGATACCTTTCATGTAAATCAAAAATAAAACATTTTGCTAGAAACGAGTTTCAGTTGTAGTCCATCATTGGCGTGTTCAAGCCGAAGAGCCAAGAAGGGAATGTAGGGGTCTCGAGTAGACAGACGTCTAAATGACAGCCACAAGAAGCGCTAAGATGGCAAAGATCCCAGTCAGCGTCACAATTATCTGTCTATAACTTGTGCTCGTTCAAGATGAGTTTCAGTCAACTTCCCTCCCATAAGGTTGAAAGAGGAAGATGACGAAGGCGAAACTATCATAGTTATGTACTTGAATCTTGGATCAGAAATGGCTCAAAAGGCCAAACTTGGTGAGAACTCGACGATTTGTGTCGAGGGTCATCAAAACCTCGTATAAGAAATAATTGATCTTCAAAACACAAGTAAAGTTTACCTGTTTTCTCTGTGTCCTCTTTTCGCTCTCTTCCAAAAGAAATTCAATGGCTGGGCCGAAAAGGGTGGTAAATAGGGCAAATCGATGACTGGTGGAAAGGTGTCGGTTGGAAGAAAGAACCTAAATAAGATTCAGGAGGTGGTGGTGAGAAAAAGAGAAAAAAGAAAAAGACTGTGGCTGGCTAACAAAGCTGAAGTGCCAGCCCTTCCGTTTGAGTCGAGGGAGGAAAGAAAAGTCCAGGAGAACGGAAAAGTGGCGATGGTTCGCTTCCAGCCAGATGGTCGCAAGTTTGAGGGAAATCGATTGATCAATTAAGAAGAGACGGTTAAGATTCGTCGTACCACAGTCGCATCCATCATGAAGGATTGGAGGCAACTGAAATGGTTGCACTAACAACAGCGAAATCTGTCACGCTCTGGCCTTTTGTCTTAGGGGTGGCGAGAATGTATCGATGATTGATAGGATCGATCTTTTAAAGAATATGTATTTACGATGGAATCGATTTTTAAAAGAAAAGTGTTGATACTTTTAGATTTTAGACCACCCACCACCCCCTCTGTTGTATTTGAGAATCAAGTATCATATTCAGTGTGGGACCCGTAAAATTACCCCCACCACCTTGAAAGGTTTTTCGTTAAATCAGGCATTTTGAATAACATCTCATATTTATGGAACTACTTAATGGGCAGTGCAACACTCTCTTGTTTGAGTGGTCTCATGCTGAAATCAAAAACTCCTCAAACAACCCTGTAATAGAAGTGGTGGGGGTTCTACATCCCTTTCACAGAAACAAAATGACACATAGGGTGTCCCACTGCATGGCGCGAGACCAAGAAATCACATCACAACCATATATCCGATATCTGGGAGTGATGCACTTACAGACAGTAGCGAGAAACTGTGGAGTGAGTTCGGCGTCATTCAGGGAGGAACTTTGGCTCCAATTTTCTCTTAATGTTTATAAACCACCTGGGAAATATTGAGCTCCAGGGCTTCTGCGTACCTGTTTGCAGATGACACGGCTATTATGCGAGGGAGATACATGGGACGACGTTTTCGATGCTGCAAGTCATGATATACAAAAGATCTACAAATGGCTTTGCAACAACAATAAGCTGAACATAAAGCAAAACGAAATACCTAGCCTTCTCTAAATCCCCATCCAAAAATTCGGTCCCAACCAAAATTTAAACTGCACACATGCGGAACCGAAGACACACTCACTACCGTGATTGTCCTGGAATAGAACGGGTTGCATCTATAAAATACTTGTGGCATAATAACGATGAAGACCTTAAATGGACAGCATGTCGCACTAGTAATTGAAAAAACTCAGGAAAATTCATAACACCTATTTTAACCTCGTGGGTCCCTGAGAATAAACAGTTTAATTACCATATACAAGACACTTGTCCAGAGCGTTTATTGTGGTTCGGGATATAGCATGGGGTGGAGCAGCTCCAACAACTTTGAAAACCACTGAACGTGTTGCCAAAATACATTATCAAAGTTCTGTTGAAAAAACCAAGACGATTTCCCACTGTTCGATCTTTCAATGTGGCCCGTGTTTTCACAATTAACCAGCTGTACATCAGGTCATCGCTTATCTTTTTATCACAAGCATCCCGGTAGTTTAGCATACAAAAATCTCTATCCTACGAATTCAGACTAACCTCTCAAGCCGTTGTACCTGCCCCAAAATCCAGGTTATGAGCACATCAAAGCACATTTACTATAGCATTGGCTTATTTGATCCGTTGCTTTCACCAGATCTGCAAACACCCCAGAAATTTTCGAGATCAAACTTTAAAAAACGAATATTCTCTGGGTAATATCTCGGGCCAGATTGCAGTCAAGCCCTATGTCAAGCATCTATGTAAACAATGTTCCTCTCTATAGATTAAAAAAAAAAAATAAAATGAAAAATAATTATTAAAAATTTTATCATTAGTGTAAAAAAAATTAAAAAAATTTACCAAAGGGCCACCATCGCAAACCAAATAATTACTTACTTATGTTTATCGTACCTTATTGTGTGTTATATATGTAAATAATATAATTTTATGAATTAAAACTAATGAAATAAAAACCCATGTACGCAACTCCCCAAGCCGCACAGAGCTTTCATATGGCTTGGGGTAATTCCAATGTATAGATTGTTTCAGTCACTCATGTATGTGATTTACGATGGAATATAAATTCATTCATTCATTCATTCATTCAGTGCTTGATGCCCGAATCAACTTCAAGCAGCAGGTAGAACACGTCATACCTCATACAGTACCAAAGCATCAGTAGTAAGAGCTAGTCTCACACGCTGATGCCTAACGTCGGCGGCCCAAAGCAGAGCAGAAGACTTCTACTATCATCATTGTCACATCGGTACTCACTTATGGAATACCCATGTGGGCAGATGCGCTGGAGCTGCAAGAGTCACGGAGGAAAGCTGGACCAATCTATCGTCTGAACGCCGTAAGAGTGGCGCAGCGCCTTCCGCACAATATCAGAGGAAGCAGTTCTTGTCATCTCTGGGACATGCCTCTCAGAGTCCTAGCGGGGGAAGACGGAACCTTTATTAACGAAGAGGTCAACCACGCTAAGTGCCGAAGAACTCAGAGCAAGGAGAAGAACGGCAAAAAAGCATTGCGCGATGGCAATCGCAGTGGGAGCAGCAACAAAAGGAAGATGGACATATCGTCTCATACCAAAGATTGACATTTGGCTGAACCGGAGTCATGGCGAGGTCAACTACTATCTGACGCAGATGTTGTCAGGACATGGTTGCTTTCGCGAGTATCTACCGCTTCAAACACGATGATTCACCGGAGTGCCCATCCTGCCCAGGAACCAATGAAGACGCAGAGCACGTTTTCTTTGACTGCCCACTTCTACCGACAGCGGGACGAGCTGGAGATAAAGTTGAAGAAGAAACATCCAACCAGAGACAATAGTAGAGGCAATGCTGTCATCAGAAGCTGCTTGGAACGCTATCAATCTGTTTGTCGCGGAAGTTCTTACGGAGGCTACCATTGAAGAAGAAGGGTGAATAACGTCCACTAGAAGAAAGAAAGATGTAATATCTTAATTGCCAGAAAGAAGAGCAGCTAATTCCTCCCTCTGCGATGTATGCCTAAAAGCGGGTACGCGGGGGTAGAGAGGATAGAAGATAGGGGTTTAGTGAGTAGGGGGGTGGTATATTTGAGAACGGCCATTGGATTTTACAAAAATGTTTGAACTGGGACATTTTGACAATAAGGACAATAAGTCCTGCAAACAATGAAATAGGATGAATGAAAGAATGAAAATATCTCGTAACGGGGCGGCAGAGTCCAAGCGCCCCGTCAAGAAAATTCGGCGGCGGGGTACGAATCGAGCCCTCTCCCCAAGCGCCTGAACCAGCGGGGCGAAAGGCTGTGTCCTCATCGGACACATCGGAGTAGGAGGGAGGGGAAGGCGACTTGACGAGTGGGCTGGAAAAAAGAAACATCAGGCAGTCGTGTACGAACTCAAGTGAAGGAAGTTGGGATTCCGAAAAGAGGTTGGCCCCCCTGCTCGCCATAATCTCGAGAGGACGAGGCGAGGCAGGGGCGGGGGGGCGGAACAACCTGTTTCGGGGCGGAACAATCCGGAGCGGGAACAACCCCAGCGAAACAACCTGTTTCGGGGGGGAACATCGAAGCGGAACAACCGACGCGAAGCAAATCACCCTTGTGCAAGCCGGTGTTGTGAAGTGACCTGAGGGAAAAAGTGTATCGTGGTTCCTTCAGGGTGAGAACTCGGGAATTGGGAGATCAGCCAATTCCTCTCCCGTAACAGTGGCCACTATACGCAATGAAAATCCCCCGTCGGACCCGAGTGTTGATCGTTCGCGCCCGATTCGACGGCCAATAGTCCAGGTTTCCCACGCACCGCCAGTCGTCGGACCTCCGTCGGAAAGAGTCTCGCCTCCTCCGGCCTGGACGGCGTTTCCCCTGACCGAAGCCGAGCAGCGAAGAGAACATCACCCTGTTGTCTCCATCCGAAGGAGTTGGTACACGTAAGTGGCGAAAAAACTCTGTTTCGTACCCTCGCAACGCGAAAGTCGATCTCTAAATTCGGCCCAAGCCCTGACGTTAGTCACCAGAAAGCTGATCATAGAGTTGTTACATTGTAGCCGTATTATTAGTATTTTGTCTGTCGTGCGTTAGGAAAAGAAGAAAAAGGAATTAGGGGAGGACATTACAAATCACTCCATTTACCGTTATTCAAACCAAACATTTGAGCCTTCAGCTACCTCGTAAATTCATTTGGCCCTCAGCCCCTTCACTTCGCCTACTCAATAATTAGCTAAGTAATCAATATCCTTTTCGGCCGAGACATCTCGTATTTTATATTTCTTGTCAATTGCGTTTATAAAGTCAATATTGAACCCTTGTCTTTTCAATCAGAAACCCCTTCCTCAGAGACTTGTAATCAGGTGTGTACTGCCATGACCGACCATTGCAGACATTCGGACGGTAAGTGAAGTCTTTAATCTCCCACTAATTATTCGCCTAGGTCTATTTTGGACCTAGCCGTTACGTGAAACGAGGGTTACATCTTTGGCGAAATACCTCTATCTCGTGAAGAGAACATCACCCTGTTGTCTCCATCCGAAGGAGTTGGTACACGTAAGTGGCGAAATAACTCTGTTTCGTACCCTCGCAACGCGAAAGTCGAATCTCTAAATCTGGCCCAAGCCCTGACGTTTAGTCACCAGAAAGCTGATCATAGAGTTGTACATTGGAGCCGTATTATTTAGTTATTGTTGTCGTGCGTGCGTTAGGAAAAGTAAAAAGAATTAGGGGAGGACATTAACAAATCACTTCCACTTTACGTTATCAAACCAAACATTTGAGCCTTCAGCTACCTCGTAAAATTCATTTGGCCTCAGCCCTTCACTTCTGCTACTCAATATTAGATTACGTTAATAGTCAATATCCTTCTCGGCCGAGACATTCCGTATTTTATATTTCTGTCAATTGCGTTTATATAAGTCAATATTGAACCCTTGTCTTTTCAATCACGAAACCCCATTCTCAGAGCTTGGTAAATCAGGTTACTTGGCGTCCATGACCGACCATTGCAGACATTCCGGACGGTAAGTGGAACAGTATCTTTAATCTCCCACTAATTATTCGCCTAGGTCTATTTTTGGATCCCTAGCCCGTTACGTGAAAACGACGGGTTACATCTTTTGGTGGCAAGCGGTGGGATTTTTCAGAAATCTCGATTTCTGTCGTATCCACAACAAGTGATCTTGACCAGGTGAATATTGGTGAGAAAAAGCTCTGAAGGAATTGGGTCGCGTTCCATAATCTTGAAATTCAAACTGTGCTAGTTGTAGATTCCGAAATTTAAAATTGTAAGAAACAAACAAATCGGCCCGAGTGTGAGGAAGCGAGTGAGGAGCCAATTGACTTCAAATCCGTGTCTAGGATTTTTTCTTTCCAAAAATCGAAATTTAGATACTGGCTCATTTATTTAGTAGCATCACTCTCACTGTAGCCCTCTGTTCCGGGACTGTTCCGGGACTTGTTCCGGGGCCTTCTGTTCCGAGACTGTTCCGGGGCCCTCTGTTCCGGGACTGTTCCGGGGCTTGTTCCGAGGCCTTCTGTTCCGAGACTGTTCCGGGACTGTTCTGAGACTTGTCCCGGGGCCTTCTGTTCCGAGACTGTTCCGGGGCCCTCTGTTCCGGGACTGTTCCGAGACTTGTCCCGAGGCCTTCTGTTCCGGGACTGTTCCGGGGCCCTCTGTTCCGGGACTGTTCCGAAACTTGTCCCGAGGCCTTCTGTTCCGAGACTGTTCCGGGGCCCTCTGTTCCGGGACTGTTCCGAAACTTGTCCCGAGGCCTTCTGTTCCGAGACTGTTCCGGGGCCCTCTGTTCCGGGACTGTTCCGGAACTTGTTCCGAGGCCTTCTGTTCCGAGACTGTTCCGGGGCCCTCTGTTCCGGGACTGTTCCGAGACTTGTCCCGAGGCCTTCTGTTCCGGGACTGTTCCGGGGCCCTCTGTTCCGGGACTGTTCCGAAACTTGTCCCGAGGCCTTCTGTTCCGAGACTGTTCCGGGGCCCTCTGTTCCGGGACTGTTCCGAAACTTGTCCCGAGGCCTTCTGTTCCGAGACTGTTCCGGGGCCCTCTGTTCCGGGACTGTTCCGAGACTTGTCCCGAGGCCCTCTGTTCCGGGACTGTTCCGGGAGCCTTCAGCTCCAATTGACATCCCGATTCCAGACCCGTCATAGCTCTTACCAACTGGGAAGTCCTTTCTCGATTCGTGGGGAAATTATCGGTCCTTGGTGCGCAAGAAAGTGATCTATTGGTTCTATAATTTTTTTTTTTTTTTTTTTATTTATTTATTTATTTTTTTTTATTTAACAAGTGAATTCGCAACCATGCACCAAAACAGCAGCCCATCAGACGAGGGCGAAGCCATGATGAACCCTGATCTGGAAATAAAATGCACAACACAAGTACTTACCTTGTTTTACTAATGACCGTAACTCATGGGTCGTGACAGGACTCCCTGGGCCCCCCCCCCCCCTTTTTTTTTTTTCCTTTCCCTTTGTAATTCCCTCCGGAACAGTCCCGGAACAGAAGGCCTCGGGACAAGTCTCGGAACAGTCCCGGAACAGAGGGCCCCGGAACAGTCTCGGAACAGAAGGCCTCGGAACAAGTTCCGGAACAGTCCCGGAACAGAGGGCCCCGGAACAGTCTCGGAACAGAAGGCCTCGGGACAAGTTTCGGAACAGTCCCGGAACAGAGGGCCCCGGAACAGTCTCGGAACAGAAGGCCTCGGGACAAGTTTCGGAACAGTCCCGGAACAGAGGGCCCCGGAACAGTCCCGGAACAGAAGGCCTCGGGACAAGTCTCGGAACAGTCCCGGAACAGAGGGCCCCGGAACAGTCTCGGAACAGAAGGCCCCGGGACAAGTCTCAGAACAGTCCCGGAACAGTCTCGGAACAGAAGGCCTCGGAACAAGCCCCGGAACAGTCCCGGAACAGAGGGCCCCGGAACAGTCTCGGAACAGAAGGCCCCGGAACAAGTCCCGGAACAGTCCCGGAACAGAGGGCTACAGTGAGAGTGATGCTACTAAATAAATGAGCCAGTATCTAAATTTCGATTTTTGGAAAGAAAAAATCCTAGACACGGATTTGAAGTCAATTGGCTCCTCACTCGCTTCCTCACACTCGGGCCGATTTGTTTGTTTCTTACAATTTTAAATTTCGGAATCTACAACTAGCACAGTTTGAATTTCAAGATTATGGAACGCGACCCAATTCCTTCAGAGCTTTTTCTCACCAATATTCACCTGGTCAAGATCACTTGTTGTGGATACGACAGAAATCGAGATTTCTGAAAAATCCCACCGCTGCCACCAAAAGATGTAACCCGTCGTTTTCACGTAACGGGCTAGGGATCCAAAAATAGACCTAGGCGAATAATTAGTGGGAGATTAAAGACTTTCACTTACCGTCCGGAATGTCTGCAATGGTCGGTCATGGACGCCAAGTACACCTGAATTTACCAAGCTCTGAGGAATGGGGTTTCGTGATTGAAAAGACAAGGGTTCAATATTGACTTATAATAAACGCAATTGACAGAAATATAAAATACGGAATGTCTCGGCCGAGAAGGATATTGACTATTACGTAATCTAATTATTGAGTAGGCAGAAGTGAAGGGCTGAGGGCCAAATGAATTTACGAGGTAGCTGAAGGCTCAAATGTTTGGTTTGAATAACGGTAAAGTGGAAGTGATTTGTTAATGTCCTCCCCTAATTCCTTTTTACTTTTCCTAACGCACGACAGACAAAATACTAAATAATACGGCTACAATGTACAACTCTATGATCAGCTTTCTGGTGACTAAACGTCAGGGCTTGGGCCAGATTTAGAGATTCGACTTTCGCGTTGCGAGGGTACGAAACAGAGTTATTTCGCCACTTACGTGTACCAACTCCTTCGGATGGAGACAACAGGGTGATGTTCTCTTCGCTGCTCGGCTTCGGTCAGGGGAACGCCGTCCAGGCCGGAGGAGGCGAGACTCTTTCCGACGGAGGTCCGACGACTGGCGGTGCGTGGGAAACCTGGACTATTGGCCGTCGAATCGGGCGCGAACGGATCAACACTCGGGTCCGACGGGGGATTTTCAGTTCGTATAAGGGCCCACTGTTACGGGAGAGGAATTGGCTGATCTCCCAATTCCCGAGTTCTCACCCTGAAGGAACCACGATACACTTGTTCCCTCAGGTCACTTTCACAACACCGGCTTCACAAGGGGTTGATTTGCTTCGCGTCGGTTGTTCCGCTTCGATGTTCCGCCCCGAAACAGGTTGTTTCGCTGGGGTTGTTCCGCTCCGGTTGTTCCGCCCCGAAACAGGTTGTTCCGCCCCGCCCCTGCCTCGCCTCGTCCTCTCGAGATTATGGCGAGCAGGGGGGGCCAACCTCGTTTCGGAGATCCCAACTTTCCTTCACTTGAGTTTGTACACGACTGCCTGATGTTCCTTTTTCCAGCCCACTCGTCAAGTCGCCTTCCCCTCCTCCTACTCCGATGTGTCCGATGAGGACACGCCTTTCGCCCCGCTGGTTCAGGCGCTTGGAGGGGAGAGGGCTCGATTCGTACCCCGCCGCCGAAGTTTCTTGACGGGGCGCTTGGAATCTGCCGCCCCGTTACATCTCAACAATCATCACTGCTTATCACAAGCCAATGACCTTGTGCATCATCCATGGCAGATCAAAAACTGAGAAACAAACACGCATACAACAAGTTGTCAGTTAGTTCTCGGAGAAAAAATGGTAGGTAGTTACATTTAAGATGGATGCCAACAATAATATTTGCCACAAAATGAACTCAATGTGAATGTAAATAAAATTTTTGAATTCTTCATGAAAATTAAGCGGTTTGGCCTTTCATTTTTATAGCAGAGCGCGGGCAGTACGTGATTTGAGAAAAACGATATGATTTAATTAGGAACAAATTTGTAAAGTCATTAGATCTCTTAATGATGCAACTCCATTCTAAGTATCCCACTGGGGAACACAATAAGTCGCAATGCCGACAATAGCAGATCAGTCTACATTGAATCCATACAGATACATTGGCAGCAACATGCGTTAGTTGCGGTGGACAGCCACTGGGATCGCTGCGAACAGTGGGGGAAGTATTAACGTTGAGTTAACCTTTATTTGAGTGTATTCTGTGGTAGTATGTATGAAAACACTATGCTGAGGTGATATGGAGAGGAATACATCTCAGATATTGAGCATGGTGTCCTTCTTTTTCACTAAATTTGGACGCTGAATCGATGAAAGGAGTCTGTATGCGCCTGGTCCAAGGAATAACCACCCCTGTGACAATTTTTAGCTTTTTTTCCAGTCCTATTGTAGTTGCTTTATGAATGGCGTTATCACTCAACCTTGAACTTTTACAATTTGACTGGTGAGCCTTTCTGCATGACATTATCTGTACCTGTGATAACGCCAATAGCGGTCCTCCGCCATTTGTCTCACGTTACGGTGGAGAGGAACTATTCTTTGGCCTCTTTGGATGAGGTAACTTTGGCTGACGCCAGTCTTAATATAAAGTGAACTAAAACTGAAAGTGTTTCATAGCAACAAGTGCCAGTTGTTTAATTTCACTCAGAAAAAAAAGTTTGAGTGGAAATTGCAACAATGAAAGACAAGTTTCCTTTCTTGAACTCAACTTAAATGCTCGGTAAGGATGAAGGGTGGATTTTACTTCTCTCGAGGGGAAGGAAGAAAAAAGAAAACAGAATCACAGGAGGCTCCCCAGAGAAACCGTTCTCTTGATTGCATCTTCAAACCGCCTCTTCACGAGCTCCTCCTTTTTCTCGCTCTGGGTTATTGAAGACTCGGTTATCCAGCCTTTTCATTCCGTCGCCAAACGGTCACGTTAGTTACACCTGGAATGGGAGGGGGGAGGGGGAGAAGAAAGAAAACGGTCGAAGTAAATGAAAGATTGATGGAGTCTACATAGAGACAAATTTCAACTTAAATAATTGAAAAAAAAAAAAAGGTGAAAAAACATTTTAAGTTAAACGGTTTTATGTTAAACATACATTGCAATGTTTAAGATAATGTTACTAAAACCAGAAAATAATAATAGATACGTCGTGGGAATTATAAACATATGCATAGACTAGACTAAAATAAAACCGTCAATTGTCTACAAATTATCGACTTAATGTGCGATAGAAGAATCGTTTATTCGTCGTTAGGCAGTTGGCTCGCAGACGGCCGCCATCTGGATTTAATTTATATACTACATTGTATTCTACGGTCGAGCACTTTCATTTGATACCCATATTGATGGGATTGATAAAACCTATGTTATCTGCCATTTTGAGCGGCCACCATCTGGATTTCAATTTTTTATAGTGTATTGTATTCTGCTTGTCAGCCCTTCATTTGATACCCATATTGATGGGAATAATAAAATCTAAATTATCCGCCATTTTGTGCGGCGGCCATCTTGAATTTATAATGATAATAATAACTTAATTGTATTAAACAAAATTTCAGATTAATCGGTTGATAGAGAGGCAATATGAATTACTAAAAATTACTAAATTTGGACCCAAGATAAATAATGAAAACAATTGGGGTGAGCTAATAAAACCGTAAAAAAGTCAAAATTTTCACCCGCAAGTCAATTTTTGGCGTAAAAAAACTCGTGAAAAACCGTTATGCCTCTACTTGAAGGATTTCGGTTAAAATTGATTTCAAATTCAAAGCTCGTCCTTTCCCCTGGAGGACACCTGATCATTACGGAGGTGGTCGACGTCCCTTTTATGGATAGAGGCGCCTCCATATCGAATAAATAACGTCCACATTAATTCGTCGAGCCCTCATGTTTCCGCGAGAATGGGGCGTATAATTATCGCCAGTGAATATACAGCCGTAGAAAGTAACGGCTTATAGTTTTGCGGTCCTAGTTTTTGTGAGTCGCATCCGTTTCAATTAACGAGTGAACGAAATGAGGGAAAATTTCTAGAAGGAAAACGATAGAAAGTTGTACATTAGGTAGTGTAATTTTGACATTTAGCGTAACACTGACGCTATTCTGCAGTCCCAGCTGCTTACATATGAATCTGATACGAGGTATACGAGGTACCAGATTGATACAAAATAACCCATCGCTAGTCCAGTATACACCCCCCCTTCCATCACTACCACCTAAGATCGTCCAAATAAGAGGTAAACAACAATCATTTTATTTGAATTTTCATATTTATTTGCAAGGATTTCACATATCATATTTGCGCACCCGCACAATTGCTCAACCATGCGCATCGCCACTAACTCTCTCTATTTCAAAGGGGA
>CM034003.1:14210454-14237104 GCA_019603395.1 Cyrtorhinus lividipennis | reverse complement strand
GCTCCAAAGACACTGGATACTTCACAAAGCCTCCATTTTTTTTTTATATTGTCAAGTTGGTAAAGGATATTTAGAAATTCTTTCTTGATATTATGGTCGTTTTCCTTACATCCTCTCTGCATAAATTCGTATAGTTTGAGACATACTGAGCTGTTTAGAGATAAAATAAAATACTTCGGCGCCCTCTTCTGCGCCTAACACAGTTCCCTCTCAGAACAGAAAAACTCCAGGTTTTTGGAATTTGCTGATTTCTATAGAAGCGTTCAGGGGGACTTTTAGTCACAAATACAAATGTGTTTAATGTTCAATTCTTAAACATTACAAACATCAATAATAAATACACTTTTTGCTTAGCTGTTTTTTATGCATATTAACTGAAGCTCCAAAAATGCCGAAAATCTATGATCTGCTTAATCAGGAAGCGTAATTTCGACCAATGGAAGAAGCTATTTACATAAAACATCATCGAGAGGAAAGAATCTTCATTAAGAAGTGACATCAAAGTGATGCATAGGCTGAATTCAGATCATGCTGAACGATCAACAGCAGGAAATATTAGTGTGGCAGTACTGCTGTGCAGGTTCTTGATGTTTTTTCTTACAAAATGGCCAATCGCTAGGTAGTATCAACGCTTGTGGCGTGTATCAACGTTTGGCGGAAACTGGAAGCCACGATGAAGTTGATACGCATTGATAGTTTGACGAAAAGAAGTAGGGGAACCCCAATTTTTTATTGCAGATTTGAATTCTACAAAAAATTTCATGAAAAATTTGACCCCCCCCAAACAATTTTTTCGATTGCGCGCAACCGGTTCATCGCGCACGCACAGTTGCGCAACCTCAAAATAGTAAACTAGTGGATTATGGTGAACTCCAATGTGTGGCACATGAATTTTCATTGTTTTTTCAACGCTGATTCACAAAATGCAATGCATTTCATGATTGGACTCAATTTTTGCGAATAGTGATCAAAACTCGTGTACCTATTATGCGTCAAAAATCCCCTTTTTTAGAGCGTTTTTGCACATAAAATGCCTGGCACAGGTTTTTTTTTTTTTTTTTTTTTCTATAACTCCCTATTTCCTTTTCCTCTATACAAAAGAAAAAAAATTATAACCTACAAACTTGTGTACATATTTTATGTACAAACACGTCCTAAAAATGATTATTTTTGACGCAAAATACGAGTTTTGATCATTATTACGCAAAAATTGAGTCGAATCAAGAAACAGATAGCATCACGTGAATCAGCGTTAAAAAGCAATAAAAATTCATGTGCCACACATTAATGTTCACCATCATCCACTATTTGACAATTTTGGGGTTGCGCACCTTAGCGTGCTCGCTGAACAGGTTGCGCGCAATCGAAAAAGTTGTTTGAGGGGTCGCATTTTCATGAAATTTTTAGTAGAATCCAAATCTGCAATTAAAAATTGGTGTTCTCATGTGAAATAAGAAAGTTAGTGGCAATTGCGCAGATGTGCGGTGTGCGCAAACAAGATATTTGAGATCCTTGCAAAATAAATATGCAGATTCAAACAAGATTTTTTGTTGTTTAATCTCATTTGGACGATTATGGGAAGGGGATTACCCTATGTACACTTTCTACAACTTATTCAATACTTTCTATGTGACTATGATGAGCAATATGGCAACAGGTAATTACCAAACTCCATTTTAAACAGGTAGGCACTGTTTCTAAAAGCATCCCCCACCATCTGGTGGCATCTCTTCTGTTTCGAAATCGTTGTCGCCGTACAACACCGAAACACAGTTGTACTCAAAACCATCAGACAACATTTTAAACACCTAATCAGGCCAACTGAAGTCTGAATTTCAAGGACAGTAAGGTGTCGCCAAGTTGTTTGCTCCAATGGCTTCTCAATAACCGAACAAAAAAGCCAAATCTGCCCACTCATTTCGCAGTTCAAGGGAATTCCGTCTCCTTTTGACACCAATACGGTAACCCCGCCTTTTAATGCCACGAGAGAAAGGTTGTTTATCATCCCACTACATAGTTGTATTGGTTTTCAACCGAACAAAACCTTATTTTTCTCGCCTGTTTTCAGTCTTCTATTGTCCAAGAGCGGGACGGCTAATAACTTTCTCGTTGACCTTCCAATGACGGGTTATAGAAGCTCATTTTCCTCTTCATCCGTCTGAATAAGTGAGGACCCCCCCACCCCTAAAGGAAAATGATACCTCATAAGATGAATGGAGACTTGTTTTGTATCTAAAGTAACGCAAGTAGCGGTAAGTAAAACCTCGAACCAGGCGCATGGAGACTCATTTCTTCAACATGGGGAAAATGGGGGTAAACAGTAGGTGTGACGGGTCCCGGACCCATTCCAATCGATTCAGGGTCCAAAATTTAGTGGAAAATGATACCCCACACGCCTAGGTACCAGAAATCTGGAAAACACACATTCGAAATGGGTAAATAGGCACCCATTTTGACCCATAGCCTCATCCAGAGGGCACCAATCGTCCTGGGACCCATTTCATTGGATTCAGCGTCCAAAATTTAGTGGAAAATGATACCCCACACGCCTAGGTATCAGAAATCTCGAAAACACACATTCGAAATGGGTAGATAGGTACCCATTTAGACCCATAACCTCTTCCGGTGGACACCAATCGCTCTAGGACCCATTTCATTGAATTAAGCATCCAAAATTTAGTCAAAAACAATACCCCACACGCCTAGATCGCCAAAAATCTGAAAAATCAGTTTTTCAATATACGCAATCTTGAACCCCCCCCCCCCCCCCTTACCTCATCTTTTGGGTTCAATTTGGTCCAATCGGGCTGAAAAGTTTTAAGGACCAACTACCCCCAAAAAACGGGTCTCTGACCAAATGGGGTAACCATTATGAGAACCCATTTCTGCCATCTTTGACATACATTGACTGTAGTTCTGCGCCCAGAACAGATTTATTCGTATGATTGGCAACCCTGGATGTGTATGGAGGGTGTTGTTATAAAAGTTTGCACGAAATGTATGTTTTATAAACTTGAAACATAGCCTTGTGAGAAGCGTTTTCGTCAATTTTCAATTTGTCATCTACTAACAGCCTAACCTGTCCAAAGTGTAACAGTAATGGCCGCTCTACTCTTCAGTTAGCAGCCCCTGCATGTCTGTGATATCCTCCCCCCTAGTCATGTGTGACATTTTCAGTCATTGTAAATGAGTTGTAAGAATCATGAGAATGTACAATCTAAATGAAAATAATTAACCAAAATCTTATTTAATAATAAGAATCACTAAACATTGTTAAAGTGATGGTTCAAGGCAATGAGTTATTATTTGAGAAGGCTTTTACCTTGTAGCGGTACTAACGTGACTAGTGTCGTTTTTAGGAACCAATATTCTGTACTCGTCGATAACAACTGATAAGATACAACAGGCCATTAGCATCAACATGTTATGTATGTTCTTTTGCTGTGTTTCATTTGAAATAATATTGTGGTTTTGTAGTTAATTTGTTGCTAATCAACCACCATTGGCAACCATGACAGGAGGAGGGAGGAGACTGCAGGAGAAGTGTCAAGCTCCCGTCTAGATACAGGGGTTAATAATTTATTTTGCATTCTTACCATGTAGCATCTTTTTTTTATTTTTATATTTTTTTAAATCTTGATTTCCTAGCGAAGTAAGCTCTGTATTTTTGCATTTTGTATGCGTTTATCTGCTTATTACTTGATTGTTGTAGTTTCATAAATTGTCAATTTCTTATTTTTATTTCTCCGCAAATCTAGGGGGGAGAACTGTAGCGGTACTAACGCGACTAGTGTCGTTTTTAGGAACCAATATTCTGTACTCGTCGATAACAACTGATAAGATATGGCAGGCCATTGGCATTTGAGTGATAAGTTCTCTTGCTGCGTGCTGTGTTATAATATTGTGGTTTTGTAGTTGATTTGTTGCTAATTAAATATAAATTCTCCCCTAAATGTTTATTTTTTAAATTTGAAATAAAAAAAACGTTGGAGATTCTGAATCTAGAATGACCGTCCCCCTTTTAGATCCTTAATGCTCAAAAAAATGATCAATTTCGTACATTTTTTGTGTTTCAATTGTGTCTAAATTAGGATTGCCTCGAGTAGAGGTTAGGAATGGATGACAATGTGTAATTGAAGAATGAAAAATACACCTTTTCTCCCCTATTTTCCTAGTTAAATGATGGCCTTTTCCCACACAAGGGAGATAACGTAGTGTTTCGTCAGATTACACGACAGCTCGTTTCATTGATTAATATCGTAGGTTGAACCGCTCGCTCATGTCAGGTCATGTGAACCGTTCCACATGTTCGCCTCTCGGCCATCCATCATAGAAAAATGTACTTGTAGGTGGAACCGTCTCTCGCGTAGGTGATCAGATATATGACTCGTCCGGTTTAAGGGGGTTTCTCCTCAAAATCAGACAATTTTGACAAAAATCGAGAAAATTTTTTAATTCAATTAAAAATATAATGGGGTCATTCTGAAAATTTAAATAAATTTTGGAAATTTATTAAAAAAGTATTCATAAAGGGCGGGGCGGAAGCCTACTGAGCGCCAGCAGCATAATTTATGGAACGATTCGAGCTCACCAGAAGAGGTTATATAGTTAAAAAGAGTATCTATCTACCTATACCAAAAGTGGGTTTTCAATATTCCCATTACCCAGGCGTGTGAAAGTATCGTTTTTCACTAAAGTTTGGTCGCTGAATCCAATTAGGCGGGTCCCGGAACGATTGGCACCCACCGGAAGAGGTTATGGGCCAAAATGGTTATCTATCTACCTATTTCAAAAGTGGGTTTTCAAGATTTCTATTACCTAGGCGTGTGGGGTATCATTTTCCACTAAATTGTGGACGCTGATTCCAATGAGACGGGTCCCGGGACGATTGGCGCCCTCTGGATGAGGTTATGGGTCAAAATGGGTCTACTACCCTTTTCAGAAGTGGGTTTTTTGAGATTTTTGGTACCTAGGCGAGTGGGGTATCATTTTCGACTAAATTTTGGACGCTGATTCCAATGAGACGGGTCCCGGAACGATTGGTGCCCTCTGGATGAGGTTATGGGTCAAAATGAGTATCTATTTACCCATTTCAAAAGTGGGTTGTCAAGATTTCTATTACCCAGGCGTGTGGGGTATCATTTTCCACTAAATTTTGGACGCTGATTCCAATGAGACGGGTCCCGGAACGATTGGCACCCACCGGAAGAGGTTATGGACGCTGAATCGATTGAAATGAGCCTCCATGCGCCTGGTCCGAGGAAGAACCAACCCCTGTTAATGAATTTGCAGCGTTCTTAACAATATTTTGTTAGGTTGTATATTTATGTTGTAGGGACATACTATTTGATGACATGCATATTGTAAACCATGAACTGAATATTTGATGAATTCAAATAATCAAATGCACATTAAAAAATCAACTGTTTAATTAAATTTATACGCGCATACAATAATTTCTCGCGTGTTTTTTCTCTTTCCGTTCGAAATTTGACGCCCATCGAGGAGTCCATCAATAATTCGTCACGTTGAGACAAAAAGGCCGAGCATTTTTCACGTTGATGTCAGTCGTTGAGCCAATTATTTATCGCCAGAGGCCGCCAATTACTTTGCATTTCCTCTTTTAACGCTCGCCAATGGTGTTTTGACTTGGTCGCCTTTCATCTTCAATTCGAGCCTGTACTCAATTAAACCACCAAACCCTGATTTCGCTTTTACTGAAATTCCGCTCGAAAGAATGAGAGAGAGAAAGAGTGAAAAGTGTAGAGAGGGAGTGAGAGAGTGAGACTTCACCACATGAACCGGTTAAAACGCAAATTAGCCCTCGAAGACCCCCTAACCTGTCGCCTAACTATCTCAAATCGTTTTCTTCTCGGTCACAATCGCAGGGGCTAACGAACTGAAGATTGAAGACCTTCCAACTTAAAGGAAAAAAAAATTACCTCAAGATGGTGCGAATCACCTTTTCAATGGTTTTTACGTTTCGTTTTAAGGGATTTTCACCTCGAAGAAGCAGCGCTCACTGCTTTAACTCCTTCTAACTTCAACTCGCTGTAAAATCCACGCTATTCAATCAATCAATTTGAATTTTTTACAACGTGTTTGTACGGCAGTGGAAAATTGGAGACATTTTTCTTTGGTATTTCATGGGAAGGAAGACCTAACTTATTATCCGAACATTGGTTCATCCGAATGTGAATTTTATACCCCGTTGTGGTGTCCTGAATTTGTGTACCACGGCTTAGGTAAGAACTGGGCACCAAATCCAAATCCACAGAATCTTCATATATTTTGGTATGGATCTCAAACAATACATTTGCTCACCCCGCGCAATTGCCACTAACTTTCTTATTTCAAATGGGAACCCCAATTTTTTATTGCAAATTCGGATTCTACTAAAAATTACATGTAAATTTGACCCCTCAAACAACTTTTTCGATTGCGCGCTACCGGTTCAGCGCGCACGCACAGTTGCGCAACCCCAAAATTGTCAAATAGCGGATGATGGTGAACTCCAATGTGTGACACATGAATTTTCATTGTTTTTAAAGATGATTCAAGTGATCATATTCATTTCTTGATTTGACTCAATTTTTGCGATATAGTGACCAAAATTGGTCGCGAACCGTTATTTTAGTAAATAATATACGTACAGTAGGGGTGATAATATTTGTTATATTAACATATATATCCCTGAAATAAGCAGCAAATTCAAGCCAGTGGAAATAAATATTGTCATTCCTGAGAAAAAACACTGCAAATTCTTACACAGGGCAAACGTCAAAGGTAAAGGTAAACGTTACTATAATATATTATTATTACATATAAAAATTGTTATAATTTATAAAACATAACTATAACAAATATGTTTTCAACTCAAAAATGTGTTGGCAAAATGTCACCTTTTAAGTATGGAGGGCGTTTGAAACCTGCGGATTAGTTTGAATTTCTAAAATTTTAACTAATTTTGAGCCCACATCTTGCAAACGCTGCAAATTGTTACCCAGGGGTTGGTTATTCCGAAGATCAGGAGCATGGAGACTCATTCTAATCGATTCAGCGTCCAAAAATTAGTGGAAAATGATACCCCACACGCCAAGGTACCAGAAATCTCGAAAACACATATTCAAAATGGGTAAATAGGCACCCATTTTGACCCATAACCTCTATTGATGGGCGCTAATCCTTCTGGGACCAATTTCATTGAATTCAGCGTCCACAATTTAGTGGAAAATAATACCCAACACACCTAAGTCGCCTAAAATCTCAAAAATCCATTTTTCAAAATACACATTTCAACCCCTACCCCACCCAAATTCGGTCCAATCGGGCTGAAAAGTTTTGAACACCAGAGGTAAGAACGAACCCCTGACCAAAATTTCAGATTTTTAGAAAATTTTCTACTACCGAAATCAGCATGGACGGCTGATTGAGGCCGTTATTTAAGAAATAATCAACCAAAATGTGAAATTTTAGAACATTTTCTGTATTTACTTATGAATTTGTGAAGTTGATTGTGACTTACCGTGGTCGTTTCCATTATGTAGCTTTGTTGCTCTGTGATTATTTTAAATGTAAATTATTTAAAATGAACCAAAACGTTTTTGAAGCATTTTAATTTTTTTTTTTTATTTAACTATTAATTGCTACGCTACTTGTTTTGGTTGTTTTCATCATTCATTCGCTCTCGCAACCATTATCAGAATTGCGTTTTGTTCGTAATTTCGATTTATAAGATTTTTGATTAATTTTTGTAGACATGATGATGGAGAACCTCGAGCCAGAAATACAGAAATAAGTTCGTTCAAAAGTCAAAATTTATTAAAAATAATTTTTTTTTAAATTTTAATTTAGTGAGGTTTTAAACACGCGAATACGCGGGAGATGAAAAGGTCGATTGGCCGCTATTTCACCACCTCATCCGGTCGCGGACCGATGCCGACTGAAGACAAAACCGGGTGAACGGGACGTTTAGGTTCGTAGGAAGCTTCCAGAGCGCTTGTGCCGGATTATCCATTCGATACATTTCGTTCGAAATCCTCAAAGGGGAAGTAGTACGGTGGAGATTGACTAAATTTGTTTATATTGGCTTCCTAGCCTCGATGCAACCCTTCAAAACTGCCTTTGACGAAGAAATAGTCTTCAAGTTGTGGACACCCCTTCAGTCCAAATCTCTTAAATTGATCGTTCTTGGTATCATATTGAAGCTAAACACCACTAAATCATATTACAGGGTGTATATAGTAACAATGTGTGTATATGCTGTGTAAATTAACAATAAAAATACCCGAAACAGGAGGAATATCAGAAGAGGAGACTCTTCCAGACCAACCAAAACACGTTGCTAATTCTTTCATGACGGTTTATTATTCCTCAAAGCAGGATTATGGGGAAAAAAATGATTGTGAAGTGTCCAGGACTCATTCTAATCAATTCAGAGTTCGAAATTTAGTGAAAAATGATACCCCACACGCCTAGGTACCGAAAATCTCGGAAACACACTCTCCAAATAGGCAGATAGATAACCATTTTGACCCATAACCTCTTCCGGTGGGCGCCAATCGGTCCGGGACCCATTTCATTGAATTCAGCGTCCACAATTTAGTGGAAAATGATACCCCTCACGCCTAGGTACCGAAAATCTCGAAAACACACCTTCCAAATAGGCAGATAGATAACCATTTTGACCCATAACCTCATCCAGTGAGTGCCAATCGTTTCCGGACCCATTTCATTGAATTCAGCGTCCAACATTTAGTGTAAAATGATACCCCACACGCCTAGGTACCAGAAATCTTGAAAACACATTTGAAATGGGTAGATATGTACCCATTTGGGCCCATAACCTCTTCTGGTGGCCACCAATCGGCCCGGGACCCATCTCATTGGATTCAGCGTCCAAAATGTAAGGCAAAGGGGAAGTAGTACGATGGAGATTGACTAAATTTGTTTATATTGGCTTCCCAGCCTCGATGCAACCCTTCAAAACTGCCATTGACGAAGAAATAGTCTTAATGTAGTGGACACCCCTTCAGTCCAAATCTCCTAAATTGATCGTTCTTTGTATCATTTTGAAGATAAACATCACTAAATCATATTAAAGGGTGTATTTTGTAATACTCTGTGTGTAAAGTTACGATAAAAATGCCCAAGAGAGCAGAAAGATCAGAGGAAACTCTTTCAGAACAACCGAAAAACGTTGCAAATTTTTTCATGACGGTTTATTATTCTTCAGAGCAGGATTATGGGGAAAACAATGATTGTGGAGTGTCCAGAACTCATTCCAATTGATTCAGAGTCCGAAATTTAGTGGAAAATGATACCCCACACGCCTAGGTACCGGAATTCCATTCAAAATGGGTAGATAGGTACCAATTTTGACACATAACCTCTTCCAGAGGGCACCAATCGTTTCCGGACCCATTTCAACGAATTCAGCGTCCAAAATTTAGTCGAAAATGATACCCCACATGCCTAGGTACCAAAAATCTCGAAAACACGCTCTCCAAATAGGCAGATAGATAACCATTTTGACCCATAACCTCATCCAGTGGGTGCCAATCGGTCCGGGACCCATTTCATTGAATTCAGCGTCCACAATTTAGTCGAAAACGATACCCCACATGCCTAGGTACCGGAAATCTTGAAAACACATTTGAAATGGGTTTAAGATACCCATTTGGGCCCATAACCTCTTCCGATGGCCGCCAATCGGCCCGGGACCCATCTCATTGGATTCAGCGTCCGAAATTTAAGGCAAAGGGGAAGTAGTACGGTGGAGATTGACTAAATTTATTTATATTGGCTTCCCAGCCTCGATGCAACCCTTCAAAACTGCCATTGACGAAGAAATAGTCTTCATGTAGTGGACACCCCTTCAGTCCAAATCTCCTAAATTGATCGTTCATGGTATCATTTTGAAGATAAACATCACTAAATTATATTACAGGGTGTATACAGTATTACTGAGTGTAAAGTTACGATAAAAGTGCCCGAAACAGGAGGAAGATCTGAAAAGGAGACTCTTCCAGACAAAACCAAAAACGTTGCAACTTCTTTTATGAGGGTTTATTGTTCCTTAGAGCAGGATTATGGAGAAAACCGTGAGTTCGGAGTGTCCAGGACTCACTCCAATTGATTCAGAGGTCGAAATTTAGAGAAAAATGATACCCAACACGCCTAGGTACCAGAAATCTCGAAAAAAAAACCATTCGAAATGGGTAGATAGGTACCCATTTCGACACATAACCTCTTCCGAGGGGCGCCGATCGCTCCAGAACCCATTTTATTGAATTCAGCATCCAAAATTTAGTCGAAAACGATACCCCACACGCCTAGGTACCGGAAATCTTGAAAACACATTTGAAATGGGTAGATATATACCCATTTGGGCCCATAACCTCTTCCGGTGGACGCCAACTGTCCCGGGACCCGTCTTATCTGATTCAGCATCCAAAATTTAGTCGAAAACGATACCCCACATGCCTAGGTACCGGAAATCTTGAAAACACATTTGAAATGGGTAGATATATACCCATTTGGGCCCATAACCTCTTCCGGTGGACGCCAACTGTCCCGGGACCCGCCTTATCTGATTCAGCGTCCAATCGATATAATGGTCTCATTTCGACATCGATCGGTCGCGTAGAATGTATCGATTGTGATGCACAGATCATGTACAGTACTTGTACAGATCATGGTATTAGCTGAAGAGTTCAAATGAAGAGAGTAGCACTGTTATTGTAGTTATGTAGTTATCTTCTGCCTTCTGAATCTTTTCTTCTGGAGAGCTCAAATCTCGAGAAGAGCAAAAATACGGGTTTCGCGGTCTATAATTTTTTCTCTCTCTTCAGTTGTTATCAGTATTTTTCCCACGTTCTCGACCTTAAACCCCTTTAAGGGCTCTGAGACGAAGAAATAGAGTGGGCTAAGGGTGTTTTTCGCCCCGTGATACTAATCCCAAGCGACATCTTCCTCTCGAGCAAGCATTCATGAGTTTCGTCAACAGTTGAAATCACTGTTGACTTAAGCTCATCTTCTTGGCAAATCGTCATTCGTAGCAGAGCAAGAACATTACGAACAGGTGTAACAAGTTGAATGTTTCTTGTTCGCACTTTCCGAGGATGATGACGAGTTATAAGGGAAAATCTAATTAGCGGAGAGTTGAATTTATCGTCGTAATTAAACTGGCATCGTTCATAGTCAAATGGAATATCGAAAGACCTTCCAGAAGGTTTTCAAGAAACCTTAACAGAAAGTATATGATATAACTTGTAACTAACACTTCTTGTAATAACTTATTATGTAGATAGACAGCCATTAATGGGTATTGTTAGGGTAAAAGTGCACTCGGAGCACAGCTGTCCTGATGATGGGTCCCATTGTGGTCTTGAAACGTTGACCAACCTCGGACCAGGCGCATGGAGACTAATTTAATAACGTGGGGGGAATGGGGGAAACAGTGGGTGTGACGGGCTCTGGACCCATTCCAATCGATTCAGGGTTCAAAATTTAGTGGAAAATGATACCTCACACGGCTAGGTACCAGAAATATCGAAAACACATGTTCAAAATGGGTAATAGATACATACTCATTTTGACCCATAACCTCTTCCAGTGGGTGCCAATCGTTCTGGGACCCGTCTCATTAGATTCAGCGTCCTAAATTTAGTGGAAAATGATACCTCACACGCCATGATTGCAAAAAATCGCAAAAATCCATATTTCAAAATACACATTTGACCCCTACCCCACCCAAATTTAGTCTGATCGGGTTGAAAAGTTTCGAGGACCAACTAGAACGATGAACGGACCCTTGACCAAAATTTTAGATTTTTAGAAAATTTTCTACTATCAAAGTCGGCGTGGACGGCGGACGGACATTTGCTAATTTTGATCAAGACACCTTGAAACGTCCAGAAAAATTTTTTGAGGCGAATCGGGGAGATCGACTTTTTGCATGAAAACAGGTTGATTATTCAAGGAATAACCAACCAATACATGCGCACTAAATACATGTGTATTGTTTTTATAATTATTATCAGTTATTTACAATAAATAGTGGAACAGTTTTCTTGTTTCAAATAAGCCTCTAGTAAAAATGTCGACACATGTCGATTTGATATATCGATTGTTGGGGTTGCGTACCATGAACTTGATATATACCTCCTCTATGTACATATCTCATATTAATTTTCTCATTAGCACAGGATTTCCGATCTTTTCATGAAAACGTCACTTTGAACTTACATCCCAAAAACTGTTTCCTGAGTAAATAGCACGGATTTCCAATCCTCTCAAGGAAATGTTACTTTGAACCTATATCCCAGTAAAACAATTTCCTGAGTAAACAGTTGATATCCCATCACTCCTTTATTTCAAAACAGTTGGCCTTTAAAAATGAGCTGCATCAGGAAAAACTCGTTCAATGGTTTAAGATGTTCATTCAATTCATTCTTAAAATTGTCATATGCAGCATTTTACCTTCTTTCTGCACTCTGTCAGACAGATCCAAACCTTCTGAATGACATCTAATCAGCAATTTTACCCACACTGCCTACTGGATCGCTAATTAGCCTGGATTTGGCAATTTATTGTCCGATTTTTGGCCTTCTAAACTGTATTTTATTCTACATTATATTGAAAAGAATATTTCCCTTGTTCGATTAAGAACCAATTTAACCAATGTTGTTCATTGTTGGTTCAAATCAGAAATCAATGACTTCTTTGTCCTAATCGATACTACAAATTGATCGATAGAGGTGATAGATCTGTATTCTAAATTCGTCATTATTTTAGATGCCAGATAGCAAATAGCATCCAGGGTACTTCATTCTAATGTAGGCTTCAAAAGAACGGTATAGAAACGTGGAAGTTTCAGGATTTAGTACAGGTATAGGAAAGAGGAATATTTCGCAACACTGAGTTTATATATTGGCATTTGTAAATGCCTAAGGATGTGCATATATATAGATTCAAATCTTCACATATCGATTCTTAAAATTGCCATATGCAGCTTTTTACCTTCTTTCTGCACTCTGACAGACATATCCAAACCTTCTGAATGACAACTAATCGGCCATTTTACCCACACTGCCTACTGGATCGCTAATTAGCCTGGATCTTGCGTATTTATTGTCCAATTTTTGGCATTCTAAACTGTATTTTATTCTACATAACATTTTCAAATATTTGGCATTGGAAAGATAATTTCCCTCATTCGATTAAGAAACCAATTTAACCAATTTTGTTCATGGTTGGTTCAAATCAGAGATCAATGGCATCTTTGCCGATCGATACTACAAATTGATCGATAGAGGTGATAGATCTCTATTCTGAATTTATCATTTTAGATGATGCTATATGCCAGATAGCAAAAAGCATCCAGGGTGCTTCTTCATGATGTGAGGTTCAAAACAACTGTGTAGGAAACGTATAAGTTTATAAATTGGCTTTTGTAAATGCCTAAAAGTGTGCATGTGTAATGATTCCAATTTTCACATATCGATCCGGGCTCTACCTACATCTAACCTACAACCCACCAACCTAAGAAATACCAAATGCCTACCAATTCAGTATATATTATGGTACAGGGTAGAATACAAGGAACAACTCGAACCAGCCTCAAACACAATTTTATTATTAACAGCAATCGATCAACTTGATTTCAAGCTCGAATTACTAATAATGATGGTCCAGGAGTTGAATTTATAACGCAACCAAAACTCATTGACAAGCAAAAACGCTCAGTACACCTCTCAATTTTAGCTCTGCACATGCAAAATATACAAAAATTAATGTCATGTAATTGTAAATATGAAACAAAAATAAAGATAAACAAAAACACAAAAATTAATGTCATGTAATTGTAAATATGAAAGAAAATAAAGATAATATAATTCACGGAGAAAGAAATGTGAGTTAGAACGAATAAACCATTTATTATGGCAACAAAACGATACTCAAATCATTCATTATACATAGATGACTGTCAATCAAGCCAATATTTTGACTTATGCCATCACCAAGTGTATTTTGAGGTTCATTAGAACGCCAAAACAACATGACTTCTTAACCTCAAACGCATTTTGAGGAATCAGTCTTGATACAAATTGAAGTATTTACACCAAATGAACACACATTTCTGACGTACTTAATCAAACAATGGCGAAGAAAATTAGAGTTCTTTCATTAAAAAATGAATTATAATACTATTTTGGAAGTATTTCAAACAATTAGGAATACATTGGAGGTGGACATGTGGACATGGTGTGTAAACTCAAGAGGAGTCTTCTTCTTGTTCAACTTTCTTTTTCTTCTTGGGACAGCTGGAGGAGGTGTCGGTGAGGCCTCTTTTCTTGCTGCGTTCTTCTTCTTTTTCCCATTTTCTGAAAAAAATGAGGTTGAAAGATGAGAAATTGTACACTGGATTTAGAAATCAGACGAAGATAGCAAATCTGAGATAAGTTCTAACATTTTTCAATGCCAAAGCTGTC
This sequence comes from Cyrtorhinus lividipennis, assembly GCA_019603395.1. Taxonomy (NCBI): domain Eukaryota; kingdom Metazoa; phylum Arthropoda; class Insecta; order Hemiptera; family Miridae; genus Cyrtorhinus; species Cyrtorhinus lividipennis. The sequence goes on along the minus strand of CM034003.1, from coordinate 14,222,609 downwards.
AAGGAAGACTACAATGCTAAAGTGAAGGTTATCATTTTGACACAACTACTGAGGAGGTTATACAGATAACACATGTAGCAACAGAACAAGGGTCACTCTAATTTTCCATCATTTGGGCACTCTAAACGCTACATGCAGATGGAAAGAACATAGAGCTGAGATAACGGGAACTGTCAGTTATTTGATGAACTGTAATTCCCAATTGGTTTTCAAAATGGCTGCTCAGAGCCCAGGGCTTAGTAAAAAGGAACATTTTGGCCAGAATTGAAGAAGTTGACCTTTTGCATGAAAACATAGGTTGATTATCAAGGAATAACTACCAAAATGCAGGTTATCATCTTAACAAAACCAACTGAGGAGGTTATACTTTTCCTTCAAGAATGAAAGCAGCAACTTGTACCCGTTTTCTACATGTGCGAGAGAAAACGTTTCCAAGATAACACATGTTGCAACAGAACAAGGGTCACTCTAATTTTCCAAAATTTGGAAACTCTAAAAGAGAGATGCAGATGGAATGAACATAGAGCTTAGAGAACAGGAACTGTAAGTTATTTGATGAACTGTGACTTGGAATAATTGGTTTTCAAAATGGCTGCTCAGAGCCCAGGGCTTAGTATAGGGATGGCGGTTTTCAGAAAAAAACCGGTTTTCGGTTAAACCGGTTTTTTCCACCTCCTGTTTAACCTGGTGGTTTAAATAACTTAAAATAACCGGTTTTTCTAAAAACCGGTTTTTTTAAAAACAGGTTTTTTACTTCCATGAAAATGGAAGTATGGTGATACCCTCGAAAACGACTTTTTGAAATAAGCCTCCAAATGAGCCCAAAATTTGCTAGAATACATTTCAGACAATTTTACTGAGAAAGTGAGAAACTGATAACAGATAAAGAGAACTGTAGAAGCAGAACCAGCAGAATTTTGGAAATTTGGAATCGAGTTACGGAACAGTGTTGCCAATGGTTATTAAAAATCCCTCACTGGAGGGCAACGACTGCCGTTTAGATTAAGAAATTTCATTAAAATGTTCTCTTTTTTTTCAGTTTTGTGTTGTGATGGGTCAGGAAAATTATTCCGGTTTTTAGGTTTTTTTTATAAAAAACCGGTTTTTTACCGACCAAAAAAAAAAAACCTAAAATAACCGATTAACCGAGAGCAAAAAACCGGTTTCCGGTTAAAACCGGTAGGTTTTTCCCATCCCTAGCTTAGTAGTGTTGGCTCTACTGTAGCCTTCCTGCTGGTTATCTCATTTTTTGTCCAAGAATAGTCTGCACAGAGGAGTGACTTAACCTGTGTAGCCATCTGTGCTCATAAACAATATAAAGGGCATTCAGAAAAGTTCTAGCCACAACAACGCCCTCTAGCCAAACCAAGCCTAAGCATCAAGAATGGGCTTTTGGGGGGTTTTGGTAGTAAAAAATTTTCTAAAAATCTGAAATTTTGGTCAGGGACCCGTTTCCGGCTCTAGTTGGACTTCGAAACTATTCAACCCGATTGGATCAAATTTGGGTGGGGTAGGGGTCAAAATGTATATTTTGAAAAATGGATTTTTGAGATTTCTGGTACCTAGGCGTGTGGGGTATCATTTTCCACTAAATTTTGGACGCTGAATCGAATGAAATGGGTCCCGGAACGATTGGTGCCCTCTGGATGAGGTTATGGGTCAAAATGGGTACCTATTCACCCATTTCGAAAGTGTGTTTTCGAGATTTCTGGTACCTAGGCGTGTGGGGTATCATTTTCCACTAAATTTTGGACGCTGAATCCAATGAGACGGGTCCCAGAACGATTGGCGCCCTTTGGATGAGGCTTTGGGTCAAAATGCGTACCTATTTCGTACCCATTTCGAATGTGTTTTCGATATTTTTATGTACATAACCCAGAGAATGATGATGCTTTTCGTAACATCCTTTTCATTCCAACCTGTACTTGGTCAAATAATATTAAAAATCACCTGTACAAATAGCGAAGGAGGACGTTCGTCTTTTCGTTGACGATGATAATTTCCGACGGAGAATCTTTCGTCTGAACATAAGTCGAAGGGCGTTTTGACGACCGCGTCGAACCGGAATAACGAGTGAAATTGTCCGCGTTGTAGGACGGAAGTCCCGTCACGAAATCTGACACGATCGACATTTTATCTGAAATATTAGAACGAAATGGATTAGAGGCGACAGAGGCAAGATAACTCATGGGAGTTGTTGATTGGTTGACAAGGCAAGGCCCTAAGAGATGATAAGCTTGTGTCGATTATTGTCGATATCGACCATATTCCTTCGTCGACTGTTGACCATAGCTTACAGAGAATGATGACTGCTGTTGCATCACCGAAGCAGTCGCTTCTTGACAACAACCAGTTGAACGTGGAATCATCCTAAATAGTCGAAGAAGTTCAGACAGGCCTGTTAACCCTAGAATAGGCGTGTGGTATCATTTTCCACTAAATTTTGGAAACTGAATCCAATGAAATGGGTCCCAGAACGATTGGTTCAGCAGTCGAGACTCATTGCACGATGGTCATTGCAAATTGGCTGACAGCAGGCTGATTTGGTTTTGCGGTCTCGGCTTTCAGACTCCTGGGGATACCCTTTACTTCATTACGCCTTATAAGTTCAGTGGCCAGGTCCAACAAGTAATCTTCTTCTGATTCGGTCCTCCCGCTCCCATGCAGAATGTTAGCATTGGCTCCTCCTTGGTCCAACATCCCAAAAAAACCTCAATGTCCATCTGCGGGTGCGGACATGTCCTTCATGCACGGCTTCTTCTCCTGGCGCATTGCTGCCCAATCTTTGCTAGCCCAGTTTGGCCTGTGGGTGCCCTGAGTTGGCCTGCGCTCCTGCAATCTCTTTGATGTGCCATTCTCGCCAACCAACTACATGCGTTCTCGTCCTCTCTGCTGACTTCCCAGAATGGCTAACCTGCTGCCGGCCAAGCATGACATCGACCTGCTCTCAATCTCTCTTCGGTCCTGTCTCACTGAAATCTTCTCACTCCCCTGACTTATCCTTGGTGCCTTTACAGCGTTGAACCTTCATCCCAGTTTGGCCTGCGCTCCTGCAATCTCATTGATGTGCCATTCTCGCCAACCAACTACATGCGTTCTCGTCCTCTCTGCTGACTTCCCAGAATGGCTAACCTGCTGCCGGCCGAGCATGACATCGACCTGCTCTCAATCTCTCTTCGGTCCTGTCTCACTGAAATCTTCTCACTCCCCTGACTTATCCTTGGTGCCTTTACAGCGTTGAACCTTCATCCCAGTTTGGCCTGCGCTCCTGCAATCTCATTGATGTGCCATTCTCGCCAACCAACTACATGCGTTCTCGTCCTCTCTGCTGACTTCCCAGAATGGCTAACCTGCTGCCGGCCGAGCATGACATCGACCTGCTCTCAATCTCTCTTCGGTCCTGTCTCACTGAAATCTTCTCACTCCCCTGACTTATCCTTGGTGCCTTTACAGTGTTGAACCTTCATCCCATTATTATTTCCAACTCATGGCCTGCGTGCGAATGCATCTTCTGTAATTGGGCATGTCCCTGGGTGCCCTGAGTTGGCCTGCGCTCCTGCAATCTCATTGATGTGCCATTCTCGCCAACCAACATGCGTTCTCGTCCTCTCTGCTGACTTCCCAGAATGGCTAACCTGCTGCCTGCCGAGCATGACATCGACCTGCTCTCAATCTCCCTTCGGTCCTGTCTCACTGAAATCTTCTCACTCCCCTGACTTATCCTTGGTGCCTTTACAGCGTTGAACCTTCATCCCAGTTTGGCCTGCGCTCCTGCAATCTCATTGATGTGCCATTCTCGCCAACCAACTATATGCATTCTTGTCCTCTCTGCTGACTTCCCAGAATGGCTAACCTGCTGCCGGCCAAGCATGACCTGCTCTCAATCTCCCTTCGGTCCTGTCTCACTGAAATCTTCTCACTCCCCTGACTTATCCTTGGTGCCTTTACAGCGTTGAACCTTCATCCCAGTTTGGCCTGCGCTCCTGCAATCTCATTGATGTGCCATTCTCGCCAACCAACATGCGTTCTCGTCCTCTCTGCTGACTTCCCAGAATGGCTAACCTGCTGCCGGCCAAGCATGACCTGCTCTCAATCTCCCTTCGGTCCTGTCTCACTGAAATCTTCTCACTCCCCTGACTTATCCTTGGTGCCTTTACAGCGTTGAACCTTCATCCCAGTTTGGCCTGCGCTCCTGCAACCTCATTGATGTGCCATTCTCCCCAACCAACATGCGTTCTCGTCCTCTCTGCTGACTTCCCAGAATGGCTATCTTGCTGCCGGCCGAGCATGACCTGCTCTCAATCTCCCTTCGGTCCTGTCTCATTGAAATCTTCTCACTCCCCTGACTTATCCTTGGTGCCTTTACAGTGTTGAACCTTCATCCCATTATTATTTCCAACTCATGGCCTGCGTGCGAATGCATCTTCTGTAATTGGGCATGTCCCTGGGTGCCCTGAGTTGGCCTGCGCTCCTGCAATCTCTTTGATGTGCCATTCTCGCCAACCAACTACACGCGTTCTCGTCCTCTCTGCTGACTTCCCAGAATGGCTAACCTGCTGCCGGCCAAGCATGACATCGACCTGCTCTCAATCTCCCTTTGCTCTCTTCGGTCCTGTCTCACTGAAATCTTCTCACTCCCCTGACTTATCCTAGGTGCCTTTACAGCGTTGAACCTTCATCCCAGTTTGGCCTGCGCTCCTGCAATCTCATTGATGTGCCATTCTCGCCAACCAACATGCGTTCTCGTCCTCTCTGCTGACTTCCCAGAATGGCTAACCTGCTGCCGGCCGAGCATGACATCGACCTGCTCTCAATCTCCCTTCAGTCCTGTCTCACTGAAATCTTCTCACTCCCCTGACTTATCCTTGGTGCCTTTACAGTGTTGAACCTTCATCCCATTATTATTTCCAACGCATGGCCTGCGTGCGAATGCATCTTCTGTAATTGGGCATGTCCCTGGGTGCCCTGAGTAGGCCTGCACTCCTGCAATCTCATTGATGTGCCATTCTCGCCAACCAACATGCGTTCTCGTCCTCTCTGCTGACTTTCCATAATGGCTAACCTGCTGCCGGCCAAGCATGACATCGACCTGCTCTCAATCTCTCTTCGGTCCTGCCAAACTGAAATCTTCTCACTCCCCTGACTTATCCTTGGTGCCTTTACAGCGTTGAACCTTCATCCCATTACTATTTCTAACTCATGGCCTGCGTGCGAATGCATCTTCTGTAATTGGGCATGTCCCGTTCATATGAAATAAATAAAAACGACTAAAGCCTTCTTTGTAGCCTGTTGCCAAGAATGACTTCGGAATTTCAGCAATATCTGCATCCGACAGAAACTCCTTTCTACAGCTCATAACTGCACGAAAAAGACAAAAAACACACTGTTGACCAGGAGAAAATTGACTTGTTACATGCACAGTGGGGTGTCCAACACCCCAAGCTCAATTTGGACGCACTACACGGCTACCTGTCATGAAATGAACGTTTTGGCGAATGTGACAGGTAGATGGAGAGTGAAAAAGGTTTTACATGGAGGGGTGAAGGAATATCTCAGAAGCCAACAACACTCGTTGAAACTTTTGGGTGTCAAACACTCCACAGTGTCGTTCTAGGGTTAAGCAACACCGAAGAACCTCCATAAGCAAGATGCAAGAGCCACAAACGGCCAAGAATGCGATTTTCAGGTTATTTGAGCACTGACAAGGTCCTTCGCCTGATTGCGACATGGATTCCATTCATCCAAATCTACACTAAATTAATTCTTCAATCTAATCTCATTCAGCTAAAACCAATCTAAATTGAGTATTACATTTAAATTTAAACGAAACAATCCCAAATAACATAATTGTCACGTTTCAAAAGGCGAAAGAAATCACCTTGAAGGCCTCACCTGAGCATGCGATCGTCGCGTAAGATGTTCTTCGTGTTCAAACGATCGATTTTACTGGAAATTTAATTGCACATAAAAGACGAAATTACACGAACGTGTGTCCTCGATCAAGATATACGTGGAAAGGGTGGTTCTGCGTGACTTTGTTCACATACGACCTCCACTTTTTGGTCGGACGTTAACGTTACTTGGATTGTTGTTGTTTCTAATTTACTAGGAGAGTGTAGAGGACCGCTGGTGGTGCCTGAGTAATGCCATCTTCCGAAACCCGGTTTCAAAATAGGTACTTTGGTACCCATTTTGGCTCATACCTACCTTTAGCGTGCGCCAATTGGTCTGAAACGATCTCAGCGTTCAAAAATAAGTGGAAAATGATACCCCTACGTTCCTAGGTACCAGAAATTTCAAAAACCCACTTTTGAAATGGGTAGATTGATACCCATTTTGACCGATAACCTCTTTCAGCGGATGCCAATCATTCCGGGACTAGTCTCATTGAATTCAGCGTCCAAAATTTAGTAGAAAATGATACCCCACAGGCCTAGGTACCAGAAATCTTAAAACCCCATTTTTTGAAATGGGTAGATAGGTACCCATTTTGACCCATAACCTATTCCGGTGGATGCCAATCATTTCGGGACTAGTCTCATTGAATTCAGCGTCCAAAATTTAGAAGAAAATGATACCCTCCAAGCCTAGGTACCAGAAATCTCAAAAACCCACTTTTGAAATGGGTAGGTAGGTACCCATTTTGACCCATAACCTATTCCGGTGGGTGCAATCGTTTCGGGACCCATCTCATTGGATTCAGCGTCCAAAATTTAGTGGAAAATGATACCCCACACGCCTAGGTACCAGAAATCTCAAAACCACACATTCAAAATGGGTAGGTGGGTAGCCATTTTGACCCATACCCTCTTCAAATTGGGTCTGATTCGAGCTGCAGCGTTTCAAGGACCATCCAGAGACGGAAAAAAGTATCTGATAAAATTTTCAGATTTTTAGAAAATTCCGTACTACTAAAAACTGAGGGTACCGTGGATGGACATTTAGCCTTGTTTGATATAGACATCAATAGAAGTCTGAATCGATACTATACTGATCGATAGAGGTTAGTATCCATGGAGAAGAATGATAGAGAAACTTTGTGTTTGGAGATTTAGCGTCAAAAATTTGATGAAAAATGATACCTCACACGCCTAAATGCCCAAAAAACCCAAAATCGAGTTTCAAAAGTCACATTTCTACCCCTACCCTCCCTAAATTTGAGCCCTGAAACATTTCAAGGCCTAACTAAACCAAAATATGATACCTGATCAACATTTCAGATTTTTAGAAAATTGTTTACTACATAAAACGACATTAATAGCGTTTTATTTACCAATTCCATCCACCAAAAGAGGGGAAAACACACTTGAAGCAAATGAAAATACGGGCTCACAAACTTGAAAATTGTATTTCACATAAATTAAATTTTTTTTAAATGTTACGCATAAAGTATTCTATTATGTACAGACTTGTTGAAACCAGACTAGATTTCAAAATAGAATTCCAAATGGCGCGTTGGCCTTGCAATATCTCTAACTTAAACAATTTATTGACAGTAAGATACTTAATTGTACTTAAAATATGATTCAGACAGGAAAAAAGTATATCATGGTTATTGAAATTAGGTGTATCAGCAATTTGAACAAAATTTCATGAATAGCTGCGGTTGTAGTTGTTGTAGTTTAACAGTTCACTGTAGAAATCTGCAGCCTTACGCATGTCATACATCTTTTCAGTAGCGAATGATAGCTTTTAAAAATCAATTTAGCCATCACCAAGCCAAAAATTTGAAAATTCAGTCACACTTGAAGGGTGACTTAGTATCTCTTAGAAAAACGTCAATTTTTAACAATACTTATCACATACAAACCTCATCATATTGATATGCAAACACGAGTTTTACTCACAAAATATTGACAAATCAAACAAAAGCACGAATTTACACCAATACACAATTTATAAATAATTAAAATCTTGTGAATTATGAGTACAAATTGTATTTTCGTGGTAAAACAATTGTTATAAAAAGACTTACATACAATTTATTCATGAAATTGTTGTAAAGATCGTCATTAACACTTGAAAGAAGAGTATGGTTAATCTTTATTGTATTTTGTTTTCGTAATTTTTGATTCAGGAATGTTTTTTTAAGTTTCTTACAGCTCCCTGGCCGTGAATAACTGAGAAAACTGTCGCCATTTTGAAAAAAATCGTCTTTACTGTCCTGGCAACAAGCCATGGTGGACAGTTACTCTTCTGGTTTTTGAAGGAAATGATTCATTTTCGCCTTGAATGAATTAAAAACTGTTAATGGTCAATCTTAAACATTAAATCAAAAGCCAGTAAAGAGAAATTGTATTTACATGGAAATACTTACACACAATCTATCCAACACTACACAAGAATAGTTTCATCCCATGTGAGTTGATAAAAAGTTACCTATATCGTTATTAATTTTTCTCAAATACACTGGGAAAATTGAAGATCGAGAAAACGTCTTACAAAATTTAGACAAGTTTTCTATAAATAAAATCGAATTTTAATAATTTTCTCAGATTGTTCATTTATTAAGTAGTTTAAATAAGATGATAAATAATGTACTTTTTCGACGCATAATATGCGCATGAAGGTAACGTAATAAGTAAATGAGCACCGAAGAATTTTCTTTCAGCAGAATTTAAACATAACCTCAATTTCATAGGCCATTTTAAGTCTTTTTCTGGGGTATTACGACCATTTGGATAAATATAGAATTTTTTTTGTTAACAGGAGGGTTGAGTTTATGGTCAATTTTGTAGTACAATTTACCCTTAAAGGCGATTTTGAGCTGCAAATAAATTTAAATTTTTGTTTGGACGTCAAAATCATTAAAATGTTGCAGTAGATTTCAATAAATTTTTCGTAGAAATGTCATTTTCAACTTCAATCAGCGGTGGGATGTCAATTTGATGCTGATGATTTGAAGACCAGTGGTGGGATTTCATGACACATGACTGAACCAACAAGTTGACAGTAAGTACGAACAAGTCTCAACTGGTTTAGACATGTCTAGTTCGACCGGCTCGAGCGTCTGTAATGGCACCCCACAGCTCAATGAGCATGTCATCGCTGAAAGCAAATTCGGCCAAATCGCTTGAGTCAATCGCTTCGGCAAATTCCATTGAATTGACTTTGCCCTCAGCCGTTTCCCAAATTTGAGTCGCTGCAACAAAAAATGCAATTAAAAAGGTTAATAAGTATCAAGGAAAGGATCAGCTATGAGCCAATTATTCCGCTAGGTTCGCTAGTGGCAGTTAACAAGTGAGTCTCTACCTATTTGTTATCCTCTTTCTTAGCCAGATTTGCCAGCAAATGCATTTTGGATGACAACAATGAGAACAAAATTCACCAAATGACATCACCTAACAAGATGTGACTGTACAACAGAAGAGAAAATAGCTTAGGCCCTCCATAATGGCTGACTGAATAGGTTAGGTTGACCCTGTGGTCCCTCAGATTGATTTTTGGGTTATTCTGTTCAATATGCCATCAATGGATTGTACTGACGGCATATCCTGGCTCGTGTCATCATCTTGAATAATGTCCAAAACCATGAAACAGCCAAATAACAAGCACAAAGATCAGGAAAAGAGGTTGGACTCTGAGCTGGATTCTAAAATTTTTGGGAAAGTGTGATTTTCCAAACTGGTGCATACTACAAGGGCATCAAAGTTTTGGATTTGGCAGGGCAAAACCCATTTATTGACAACAAAATTTCTGCCTTGGCTGACCAAAATTAGACAGAATGTGCCTGTCTTCAACAACACAACTATTTTGATAAGGGAGAATATGAGCGAATAATCAAAACAACAAGGTAGAAGAGATTACTAGTTGACCAGCTAGCCATGAGATAGCGCTACTGGCAGTGTGCAACCAGCTCTTGAGATCAGGTTATGTTACATGGCCGCTCAATACTTCCTGCTTGATGATCCCCATGGTTTGTAGCTATGCATCATCTTCATAACAGCTACTCATTAACAGAAAGTATAAACTCGGAGGAGTGTCTTGCCCCTGTGCGTTCAAAGGGACTGCTATCGGGCGTGGTGGTCGATAGGTGAACCGCTTCTTATCATTCTTGTAAATGATAGTGGATCTTAACCTGTGAATCGTTCTACTGCTTATCACCTCACTCTTCTACTGCTTATCAACCCCGAATGTTTCTATTTTGCTTCCAAATCTCATTTCGTTCTGTACTAGTTATTCTAAATTTGATTGGCAATGGCAGAATATGACAGTTGTGGCATAAGTTTTAGGAAGGTGACCAAGTATTTCACAGCAAGACGCCATTCAAGTGCAACTATTGCTCCTTCATAACCTGTTACAAATGCCTTTTGCAGGCGCACATCGTAGACCTGGTTTATCATTGTAAGATTTTCAGTTGAAATAATGAATGTAACTACCTATTATATAAAACTTTTAAAAGAATTCCAAGCTCTTTCCAAGAATATAAGGAATTCTGAAAGAAATTACAGGGTTCTTTTGTGCAATCATGTGTCTATGTGACGTTTACCTGCATATCTAGGTTAATTTGCTTGCTACACATGTGCAACCAATGGAACTAAGAAGGATCAAGATTAATATTAGTTTTCATTACACCTAGGTATGCAATAATTCCTGCTCGACGAAAAGTTTTCTTTTTTGGGTTTGAGCAGTCAATGACCAAGTGGTGATTGGTGCCAAGAAACATTGATAAGAACTGGGTGCACCAATCCATTGTTTGCGCAGGGTACTAGCTATCCCTTTGAAAGCACAGGATCGAGTCACTCCTTAAACTCAGTCATGCCTGTCACAACCAAAATTCTGTCTTGTTGCCTGCAAGAACATTCTTTGTGCCTCCTCTCAGACAATTTATATAGAAAACTGGCATTAAGATCATGAACTTGTAACAAATATACACAAAAGAAAATTAAATAATAGATCAATATTGAAGTTTTCTATTGAAGCCAAGCTAAGCGATTCATATTTGAAATTTCAACTAAATAACTCACCTAATTCGTTATCATTGATACCCATGTAGTTTTCTAGAAGCCTGTTGATGTTTTCCATGCCAAGCTCCATCTCTTTGTCAGGCTGAAAACATGAAGTGGAAGGGTATTTACTTATATGATGTATAATGCTTAATGGAGGATTGGAGACAACAGCCACAAAGAGGTTAGGCTGGCCGTCCACTGGACGCGAATTCGCGCGAAGAGGCGATTTAAACGAAGAGTTCGCCTCTTAACAAACACTATTATTCGTATAGGACCCCCGTCCACTGCAAGCGCCATGATCGATTTACCGATTTCCATCGCCAGGTTCGCCAGTTCGCGCGTTTGGAATCAAACATGTTTGATTCTCTTCGCCTCTTCGCGCGAATTCGCGTCCAGTGGACGGCCAGCCTTAAGGATGCACTGTAAGACATTATCTATATCTATCTATGTAGTGTATTAATGCCTCCCATATTGAATCAAGAGGTCCAAAACAGGGCTTCTTAGGGAATTGGCTTGTCAGGGGGTTAAGCAGATCCACAAAGCATGGCATTGTTTGACAAATGATTCATTGACTCTGATGCCACCTGTGATTGTTTGGGTTCTTTACTGCAGAAGATAGACACAAATGAAACAAAACTTGGATGTCTGTGAAGAACTGCATACAACTTGTCTGCATTTTTGCTACTCAAATGATATGCAGAAGCAAGAGTGAGTGGAACGAGCAGTTATATTGTGCCATGTACAAGCATGATCTAACCAGAAATTATAACCATTGATGGTTTTCAGAGTTTTAATCACTAAGGTGGCTAATTAGCGCTTACTCTTCCCATATTTGGGCTTGGCCATTTGCTTTAAACCGAAGCGTCTCTTTCCCGCTGCCATAGTTTTCTTCTTGCCTTTCTGGCTTCCTCGGGCTTCAATATTTCCTGTAAATTAGGAATACAAGTCATAAAAAGATTGAACAAAAGTAAGTAGAGTGTAGGACTGCTTTGACTAGACAGATGCTGTGTTTGTGAATGAAGCGCGCTATGTCAAAATGGGCCTGAATAGAACTGTTAAAAACTTACCAAAACCAGCACGAATGGGTTCAACCAGCCTGAGAGTGAAAGTTGAGCCCAATGGGATTTCTTTCAACATTTTAGCAACTTCAAAGTGTCTTCTTCCAATGAGGCTTTCATTGTCAATTTTCTCTATGTGGTCACCAAC
>CM034003.1:12701969-13008389 GCA_019603395.1 Cyrtorhinus lividipennis | reverse complement strand
CTGATCATTTCCTTGCAAGAATTAACCCAGCGGCATGTGGCTCGTAAATCAACTTTCTCAGCAAGACGTGCATCACTGAGTCGATGAGTTCTAGCAAATTTGATCATGAAACCTTCAAGTTGTTGAAAGTTCAAGTTGGGAGTTGCTGATTACCTCACAAGTGTGAACTTGAAACACAACTCGAATTGCGCTCGTCCTTGGAATTACACATGCAGATTTTCCCAAGTAATGTAATGTAATTCATATTTTCCCTTTGGGTTTATTCGAATGTGTCGGATAATGGTTGACTTCTGTAGAAAGAGATCTTAACGAAAATAAATATCACGGAAAAGCAGCTTTACAGTACTCTCGTTCAAACAGTTCGAATCTATTTCTTGTTGAAGTTGAAAGAGAGGTTAAAATGGGTTATTCGACGATTGGTTGTTGAAATAACCTATGGACTGATAGCTTAACTGATGCGAGAGATGTATCAGATTTGTCTTGTGAAAAGAATCGTAATTTTTCGTTCGGTCGGTTAGAGAAGTATCATATCAATAGAAAGGGAGATAGTCATTATAATTCCCTAAGAAAGTTAGCGGTGACTTTTATCCGAATCACATTGGAATGAATGATGAGCGAGCCCTTCAGAAGAGGCTTCCCACCGTTAGAACCATCAATCATCGTCACGGTCAGGCCGGTGGAAGAAGTGCGAAGGACGAAAGTCGATTGCCGTATATTATAGTCCTCAGACGTGATAGCGGGAGAGCACACACTTTCAACTACGAATGTATGATGGATTCAACTCTTCCTCTAGAGAGGGCGATATAATAACAGGAATGGTGACGGCTAGAGAAAAAAAAGAGGGGAAACTGTTCGAAAAGTTGTGTTTATATATCAGCGAGAAGGGCGTAGAGACCAGTAAAGTCGGGTGGGGATGGTTTATACGGTAAGTGGTTCTTATGGTCGCTTGCAAAGAGGAGCCTGATGGATCAAAGTAACAAATCCCTGGCCAAGATGAAGAGTTATTCCGGAAGGGCTCCCAGGTTTAGAAATATAGGACAAGTCCGGCTCCCACTTAGAGCTTCCAGCTCATTCGTCAAAAAAGTCGGAGAAACTCCTCCCACCACCGACTGCTCCCAGTTTTATTCTTCTAACGCAAATGATCCTTTTCGGTCCGGAAATGACTTGTACGTCTCAGGCATTTTGTATCACACAATGAAAAACTCGTTCCACATTTATCATACAAGCTGTGCCATAATTCATACACTTTGGCGATTCAGTCTGATAAACGATCCGTTTGATGACTTACGGAAGGGTTTTGAAAACATTCTGAATTCAAGCGCTTTGTGAAGTTTACCTAATCTAATGGTTCGCTATGTTATTTATACAGTTTTGAGCAGGGACATTTTTGACTAGACGTTTGTGGTCACAAACAACATGATAATAGATCATAATATGAAGAGAAATCTCAGGATAAGGTAAGCACACAGGAGAATGTCTCCCACCAAAATGAATCCAAGTGGGCTTAGTCTTCCATTCAATCCATCAAATAAATATGAGAACTATTCAAAATGAAAAAATTTCAGCCGAAAAGTACTTGGATAGGTAGGTTTGACAGCAAACTACTCGCTTTGTCGGCGATGAGACAATTCATCTTCAGCTTTTGGTCTATTGTTCCTTGAATAATCAACCTGTTTTCTTGGAAGAGGTCAATTCCAATTTTCTCCAAAATTTGCGTCTTGTAAATACTGGATCAAAAACGGTGCCTATTCTTCCACAATGGTTTATTATTTCTTGGAGAAGAGAAAAATGGATTTTTGAGATTTTTGGTGATCTAAGCGTGTGGGGCATCATTTTCGATTAAATTTTGGACGCTGAATCCAATGAGACGGGTCCCAGAACGATTGGTACCCACCGGAAAAGGTTTTGGGTCAAAATAGTATCTATCTGCCTATTTCCATAGGAGGTTTTCGAGATTTCTGGTGCCTGGGCGTGTGGGGTATAATTTTCCACCAAATTTTGAACGCTGAATCGATTGCAATGAGTCTCAATGCTCCTTGTTCGAGGAATAACCAACCCCTGTAAAAAGCTATTCTTCGGTTTGAAACCTCGGCTTTTAGTTAGTTAACCGCACTTTGAAAGTTAGAATTCCGAGTAGGCTATAACGCATGGCAGAAAGGTCTTGAAGGAGGGGTTGACCCACCCGCTACACGGATATGGTAGGAAGTTCGCCATTTTGGTTATCCGCGCATTACCACAGTTCACTGGTCTGGAATGAACCTTATTACGTACTTCCATTAGAAAAATCGGGAATATGACCATATTGTGTATGGAGTCACTGGTACACAAAATTTGTTCATTTAATTTTTTTTTTTTTTTTTTTTTTCATTTTGTACCGAACTAAGGAGCGAAATTCCTGAGTTATGATTTCGTTCAGGCTAACAGCATAACGGTCATGGAGGAGTGTTGACTGGTAATTGTTTCACTATTATTGCAGACCGTCAGCCCATAAAAAAGGGCAACTTTTCGTTATTTTGGAGCCTACACTTCCAAGCATGTAACATCAGGACAAACACGGCTTTCCTGAGCTCCGTACATGCTGGTGTCCAAGAAGCGGTTCAAAATCAGGGTTCTCCTCTTGAAGGATTCGTTAAATACGATACTTGTGCCCGATAATGCAGATTCATGGTGTACTACGTGGAGTGATGGTGGAGCGAGAAAGCGAAAGGTGTATCTCGTGTCTCACAACTGACTGATTTTACGAGCTTGCATTGTCGTCATCCACTCTCTTTTAGCCTTTTTGAACATAGGGTTTTGGTTGGTTATTCCTTGTTTGTATTTAGTTTCTAACTCCTGTACCTGCCTTTGTGTCGTTTCTTCATTTTCCTATTCATAATTTATCTCATAAATTGATAGGTACCTACATTTTATTTGGAAAGGTGTTCGATGGACGACTAAAATGGTTGATCTGGTCGGCTGAGTGTCTTACGAAGCAATCTATTCAAGTTAGGCGTATCCTATCTCTTTTCTGGCTGTGCGCAGCGTTCTTGTTGGTGTTTTTTTAGGTCCTGATGAAGTGTGTAAACTTTGCTAAAGCTTTGTGAGGGACTGGAAATTGTTTTTTTAAATCCCGTTCCTAAATGTTCTGGCGCAAGCCACTCTTGTGGGATGATTCCACCGAGAGACCTATTCCACTTCTAAGAGTATTCAACAAACTACCAATTTGTCATTGTAAAGAAAAAACGAAAAAGATGGAATTTCTGCTGCGAACATAACATGCTACGTAATTCAAACGGGTTGTTTATCATTTCATATGTTTTTAAAACAAACAAGATCCTTTAAGTAAATTGAGGAACCGAAATTAAGTAACCTTTTATGACGACAATTTATTTTTCCCACGTTCGCGTATATTTTACTTTGTTTTATTTCAACATTGTAAACCTCGTATTCGTGAGCGCTGGGAAAGAAGGTATTGTTGTTCCTGATGTAAGAAAAGTGAAGAAACCGCGTTGAACGGAAAATTCTTCTTCTTCAGCAGGAAGTTTCGAGAATAGTGGTCTAAAATAACTTCCATAGCTTCGAGGAATGTCCTTCAATCGTGACGTGAAACTTGGCCATGAGGAAAGTACACCTTCAAAGGGTAGATGAAAGCCTTTCATGTCGTATAAAAGGATTGCTAATCAATCAATGGGTATTGAACGTCCTTTTTCTGTTCCAATTGAAACGAGTTGTGGATTATAACGGAGGGAAAATTATGAGTCCTTATTTAGATGGGCCTTTACTTCATCGTATCGGGGGTTGCTCCCTCAACAAGGTTATCCGCGAGGATTTCGGGTCAATGCAGAATTGGGGACGGTTTCAAATGGAGAGAAGTCATCCTAAGCATTTGTTTTTAGCCCTATCCTGCAGGTCGTTTCAGTACATGAACTAAATCTTCTCCGTAGAAGTTCTAGAAATCCATCCAGCCATCTTGTAAAGATAGTTATCGCAACCAGGCGCCGATTTTTAGCCCTGTACACGAAGTCTAAAGGCATATTTAGTTTCCAATGGGTAGGTAAATGAGCCCTAAAGTCATAGCGGTTTCGAATTTTCACTATCATTGACATCACCTTGTAGTTTGGTATGTATGAGCTCATTCTCCTCAAATGCTCTAGAGTCAAAATGGGTAAAACACTGCTGCTGGTCATGCTGCTTCAGGCCATTCCTGAACGCCTCCCCGACACTGATTTCAATGCATTATAGGTTTAAATTATTCCAGGAAAAGCTGTTCCACGATCAATATCCACAGTGTGAGAATTCACATCAAAAACTTGTTCCTTATTCGCTAAAATGGGGTATGTGAATAATCAACTGTACTACTAAAGTGGCAGTTCGTCGTTTTGAGAGAGCGACGAAACATTGAGATTGGCTGAGCATGAAACGACTCAAAGCGTCCGTGGCATTAGTTCGGTCGAGCATGAAAAATATATTTGGTCGCGGAGTGAACTCTCGTCAAGCCCTTTGACGATGACACGGCACACCGCGGTAATCCCGGTTCAGGTAGGCATCTGTGGTGATCACCTATAATGATTTCATCTAAATTTTGATCCCGTCCGCTTTCCCTTCCCTCCCCAAACCCCACGCCAAAGCAATTTGGCTGGAGAGCGTGAATATTAGATTAACGTTTTCGCTTTCGATCGACAAGAGATCTCGTCGGTCATTGTTCACTCCTTTCGGGAGAGGTAGAATTGATCACGTCAGTAATTACAGTTCCCCGCCCGTCCATTTCCTGCATACAAAAAGATCTTTTCTCAGTAAGCTCTTCTCCATCCTCGCCATTTTCAAACTCCTTTTCCCACTCCCCTTCCTCGTGAAGTAGCTTCAACCTCCGCCCCACCCATCGGTCCTTGTCCCACTTATCTTGAATTCCACTCTTTGTAGAATAATCCTGATTCATGAAAACCCTTCTGTCCAATCATGGCAGTGTGAAACGTGACCTGATTACTGAATCCTCCAGTTGAGAATGGGATGAATCGCATGGGAAGATTTATCACTCACTACATTTCAATGACTTCTTCCGCGACCCAAGGGTTGAAGAGGACTATTATTTAAAATGTTTAGTCGATTACCAGAATCTGAACACCAAGTCCATTTAACAAAACTAGGTGTACTTCTATATTTCTCCAGTGTAGATGGTCACATATACTTTCCCACTGCCTTAGAGACACTCCTAAACACCTCAAGATCCTCGTGAGATTTGGTGCACACTTCGCATATCCCAACTTGTTGTTGCATGAAAACGAGATAGGTTTTGTAAGTCTCCTGCCGCATTGGCGCTGCAGTGCCGACTGTTAGACTCCGCGCGAGAAACCAAGATTGAACTACGAATATTTCCCCTCGGAACGCGTTCCTCAGCTATGAATAATGAATGGCATCAGAGAAACGACTGAGGATTGTGTGAATCTTGGGGAGAACCGTGTTCGAGGGAGAAAAACCCTACTCCCCTTGATTTCGTACTGGTGGCATGTAATATTCTTCGCCTGATTCTTCTCGTAGTGAGATGAAAGTGAAGATTCCAGCCTTTCTCACTGATGATTTACGCCGTAGGATGCCTCGCCGGACGTTCTGTGACAACGCTACCAAACGACCGCCCTAGCCGCCGGTTGCTGAAAAATCCCGTCCGATATATCTTGGAAAAATAACATTCACGCAGCGTACGAATCAGAATACTAAATGCATGTTACCAGAAACGATTAACGTATATTTTATACATTTACGCACTCATCTGATTTTAAACTTTAGAAACTGGGGTCTCTGTTAGTTTTGACCTGAGCTCATCCATGAAATCAAATCATTCGGTAAGATTATGCAAGAGGAATGAGTTTTCAGTATTTAGTATGGGTTTTGAGTGGAGATGTGGACCACATGGGTTGATTACCTCGAATATGATAGGGAGAAACACTGAAAATTTTTACACACAGGTTGATTATTCCTCGGCTCAGGCACATGGAGTTTCTTCATTCCTTCAACATGGGAAAGATGGGGGAAGAGTGGGTGTGGGGGTCACGGACCCATTCCATTCGATTCAGGGTCCAAAATTTAGTGAAAAATGATAACCCACACGCCTAGGTACCAGAAATCTCGGAAACACAAATTTCGTATGATATACGAAATGGGACACTTTTCATTGGATTAAGCGTCCAGAATTTAGTGAAAAATGATACCCCACACATCTAGATTTCAAAAAATCGCGGACGTACATTTGCTGATATTGATCTAGACACCTTGAAACGTCCAGATAAAGATATTTCTGGGGCAAATCGGAGAGATTGAATTTTTGCATGAAAAACACAAGTTGATTATTCATGGAATAACCTACCGGAAATCCACCATGTTTTTATGAAACCATTACCGGAAAATTTATACCTAATAAATGTTTTTTCTCGAAACATCCATGTTCGTGATCTGTACTTGTGTTTCACCCCAACTTGACTCGTTGACATTCGTTCTCTGTTTGCAGTTACAAGATAAAATCTCAACGTTCGTTCGCCGCAGTTATCACGTGGAAATCTCGTGCTAGGGCCGTCCCACCCAATTACGTCCTCCAAGACCAACAACAGACGGCACCCCATAGTTTCACATATCATTAGAACTAATAGCTTGGAAGAATTTCATCTCCTCTCGACTCCTTTTTGTTGGCCGGGTGCCCTAATGGTGCGGTGAGGATAAATTTTACTCAACTCGACTTCAGGGAGTGGCAAGTTGAAGGATGTTGACCCACGAAGAAGTTTTCTGGCAATCTGTGTAAAATGAGTGCATTACGTAATTATTTTCCCAAAACAAACGAGAGAATTTTGCATTATTATAATTATTGCCGTTCTAACGCAGAATATCTGCGGAATGGTATCATCTATGTATAATTTCATGACCGGAACAGTGAATAGAACGTGTTGTCACGTGTTATGTGGCTAATGAGAACATCGCTCGGGATGCCGTTCTGAAGTTATATACAATTTATTGATAAAAAAGCTGATTAAGAAACTCCGTGTATCATCAACCAATACGATAATGAGCGCAGCAGATTATTATTCTATGTGGATCTTGTTCCTGCGGAAAAGCATATCGTCTCATCGGGTATACACTGTGTAAACGAATGTTTTATGACTCCCAGACGTATATTTGTATCGGCTTCGAGCAATTCACGTGAAAGCAAGCGAAGCCTAAGAGCAATTCTGGAAAAATTGAACGCGGAATCGTTGTAGCATGAAGACGTGATGAACAGAAAAAAAGGTTTCCCAGTCAGTATGCAGACCAGTCCACAACCTTGTATTATTTTTCATATATTCAATGCTGATGAAACTCTTCCAAATCTAACATCCTATACAAGGGACCCCTCCCCCATTTCGATTTCAAATTGGAGAAATTGACTCTAGTTCGTGGAAATATGAGGTGATTATCATTTAGGGTATAATAAACCTGAACAAACAATTTTTTGTGTAAACTTCAGATATCGGGACTACAACCCCGTCGCCATCAACTTAGCTCAACTCGATTCGATGAATAATTTCAGCAAATTGTCTCCAATAGTGACTTGGCCATGAGACGTTTATCAATTATGAGTACACTGCGATTCGGTGTTTTCGATCGTTTTAGAGTCATCGTCGTCTGTTTACTGCCTGCCTTACCTTTTTACCTCAAACAACTTTCAGGTTGTTTATCCAATCAAACCTAATTATGATGGAGTCGACGTAGGAAACTGATTAATTGATTAATACGTTACCAGTTTTACGAGGAACCCATGTAACGGCTTAGCTAACCACATAGTAGCCGATTTTCCTCGTTTTCTTGTATTCTTCAAGATGGTCGATGGTTCGAGATTAGTTTTCCATCCTGAATAATCTATACTCAATTAAACCGACTGTAGAATGTACGATGTTGTGGGCTGAAGGCGTCTGTATAGTGTGGCTTTGTAAGCTGACCAATATGCAAGTAGCTTCCTATGCCTAGAACCGGATAAATATATCTCGCATTTTTGCACTATTTCGGGCATTCTATTTCAAGGGATTAAAGTTTTCTTGGCCTTCGATGATACCGATCTTCCCATGACATGAATACCAGAGAAAATGGGTTTACCTTCCAGGAATCGAAATAGTATTATCTGAAAAAACGCTGCAAATTCGCAAAAAACACGTGTTGGTTATTCCTAGGACCAGTCGCATCGAGACTCATCTCTTCAACATGGGGAAAAAATTAGGTGTGGCGTGTCCCGGACCCATTCCAATCGATTCAGGGTCCAAAATTTAGTGAACAATGATACCCCGCACACCAGGAATCTCGAAATCCACTCTTGAAATTGATAGATAGTTACCCATATTGACCCACAACTTCTTTCGGTGGGCGCCAATCGTTCCGGTGTGGGGTATCATCTTCAACTAAATTCTGGAAGCTGAATCCAATGGGACGGGTCCCAGAACCGGAAAAGGTTATGGGTCAAAATTGGTATCTACCTACCCATTTCAAGAGCGGGTTTTTGAAATGTCTGGCACCCAGGTGTGTGGGGTATTATTTTCCACTAAATTTTGGACGTTGAACCGATATTAATGAGTCTCCATGCTCCCGTTCTGAGGCATAACCAATCCTTGTGAAAAAATTTGCAGCGTTTTTGACCTAGACACCTTGAAACTCCCAGAATTTTTTTTTTTTTGGTCGAATCAGAGAGATAGAACTTTAGCATCAAAACATAGGTTTATTATTCAAGGAACCAGAAATGACTTCTTGCCGTTTTTTATGCCTACCAATACAGAATCGAATACTGGTCTTAACCCGATTGGTCTTATTACCAAAGCTGAATCATCTAGGGTGCAGGTTTCTCATTGTAATTGACCTTGTGCTGATCTGAATTCAATATCTCATAAATCATTTCGGCGGGTTCACACGACTTGCGTTACTCCGTCGGTCGGGTTCTGAAACAACAGATTAGATAGCCATGCAGTTTGGGCGCCTTCGGTATAACAATTTATTTATCGAAAACCTTCTTGGGTCGGGATAACGCGAGTTAATTGCTGGGCTTTCATTCTCGTCTGGAACAATACACCAGCTTCGGTACCCTTAGGGCAAGAGATAATCAGCTCAGGCGAGTAGGTATAGTTGTATAGAGATCCCCGGAGTGAACCGCGGGCTCTTGAGTCTCATCAATGAGGAGAATATCCGCTCAGGCGATGGAATAGGAGGGTGTTGTGAAGTTAGAAGCGTTTAATTGTGAAGGAAACTAGTGCAAGGTAATAGCATTGTCTCACGATTTGATATCCCTCTCGAACCTCTCTCAAGTCCACACTCCTCGCTCACATCTTCATAATATCCTCATTCTAAGACCTTATTGTCAAAAATGAGTGGTATTCAGTACGTCGAAGTGCCCGAGTGCACCGTGGTAATAGTTTTCCTAACAAAAATTGAAAAGCGCTCACCCCCAAAGATCCCGTGAATTGTTTTTTAAGTTCAAGTTTTTCTCTCGCTAAACATGCGAAATGCTGCACTTCTTGTAAATCCGCGATGTTTCTATTTATTGGTTATTCCTTGTTCATGGAATAAGTTAATCTCTCCGATTTGGCCCATAATTATTATTCTGTTCGTCTCAAAGTACCTATCTAGATCAAAATAGGCAAATGTCCGTCCGCCGTCCATCCCGATTTTGGTGAAAATGTGTATTTCGAAAAAATAATTTTCGAGATTTTCGGCGATTTAGGCGTGTGGAGTATTATTTTCGCCTAAATTTTGGACGCACATTACAATGAAACGGGTCTACAACGATTGTTAAATTTTCTAATTCAAAAAAATCAGATGAGCTAGCCTTGTAAGGACAAACATACGAACATAATTTGGTTCATAATAAATGTATTCCTCTTAAGGCTAGTCTTTACCTGGTATTAAATGAACGGAGACAGTTCTGTAATTCCGTAGAATATGAAGTTCCCTTCTCACCCTTAGTAATTGGCTTGACAAGACGTCGAAAACGCTCGCCCTCTGTACCAAATATGTTGAGCAAGACAGATGCTTTCTCTAATGTTGGCACCTACCTCTCTAGCAATTCATCCATTTCAATAACGTGGAAGCTTTCCTCCCTTATCTTTTGGTGATTGTCTTACGAGTCCACCTGCACTTCCCATTATATCGACTCGTCTCACTTTATTCCCTTTCCTCCTCCATATGCAAACGAAGAATGGAAGCATCATTCATTTTGAATCATTCTAATGCGCATGGAAATGCCTAAATCAGTATGGCGAGCAGCCGAAATACCTTTGGAAAGCGTTTGCCCTACTTTTGAATTCCTCAAGTAAGCCTATAAGAAGTTGGCAGCTGTGTTGGACAAAACTTCTCCCCGACAACTTCGCGATTTTGTGGTTTCTCATTACACCTATACAATTTGACGTCAATCATTCGAGTAATAAACGCTGCTCCGACCAGGACCATGGAGACTCATTCCAATCGATTCAGCGTCCAAATTTTAGTGAAAAAGTGATACCCCACACGCCTGGGTACCGAAAATCTTGAAAACAGACATTCGATATAGGTAGATAAATGCCCATTTTGCCCCATAACCTCATCCAGTGGGCGCCAATCACTCCTAGTCTTATTGGATTCAGCGTCCAAAACTAATTCGAAGATGTTACCCACATGCCTAAATTGCCGAATACATCAAAAATCCGATTAAAGAAATTGTCAAAGTACACGTATTGACCCTAACCACCTGAAATTTGATGGTTGGGCTGAAAAGTTCGAGGACCAACTAAAACCGAAAACAGGTCTTCCCCAAATTTCAGATTTTTCAAAAAATTGTTATCAAAATTGGCGTAGACGACGAACGCCCAGAATTTTTTTTTTTTTTTTTGGGCCGAATTGGAGAAATTGACTTTTTGCATCGAAACAGGTTGATTATTCAAAGAATGACCAACCAAAAACCTAGAAATGTTACTTGTTTTGGGTTCTAATAAGTCCTTTGCCGTGCGTCTGAAAATAAATGCCATTTTGAAGATGAATTAAATCGTTTTCAATATGAGTTCTTTAATGTATCTGAATCTTTTATGCTTTATCCTCAAGGAGACAAAGGGCGCCTTACCTAGAAAACCTTAGGTTTTACCTGAGATAATTTAATGTAAAACATCTGTTAAAATACTTATTCGTGGTAAATGAATTATTAGTTATTCCACTTAAATTCAACAACTAACCGACTGCTAAGTCAAATGTATCATTAAGATAAAGTATGGTTCAGGAGGGTATAAGGAAACCATGCATGAAGGTTCAAAGTTATAAGGCTAGATGAATTCAATAAATTGATGATTATTATCAAAGAGTTTAGCGCTAGGTGTTTTTCGTATTTTTTGTTCATTCATAGTTTTATCGGTCATCCTCGTCGTGCCAAGTTCACAGTACAAGACATGCAACGATTATAATAATTTGAATGGTAACACGCTACATTCAATTCAGGAACGATTCATTTTGTAGATACCAGTGCCATCAACACAATGCTTTTGTGTTAGTTCTCATTTCACAGCACACGATGAAAGTCAACCATGACGACCCTCTGGTGCCAACACGGTTCGTGTTTAGATTGTCCAAACTGTTCGCCGCCCTGCCAACGAGCGGACGAACTGTAACCTATTCGGTATTCTTGATAATCCTCTGCTCGATAGCGGTGGCTTTACACACCCAAAGCACAAAGGAAATGTCGCGTTTCTCTGACCATTTCGTCGACTCAATGCTCGAAGTGTTAGCCGTCATGGAGTCTTCTCTTCTATTTATCATCATCTGCGTCGGCCTTTACTCGTATCTCAGAAACGACCTTGCTGTCATTCTCCAGTCGGTTGTCGAATCTCAAGAGAGCATTTACAAATTGGGATTGATCCCCAGATACCGCCAATACGAGAATAATACCTTAGTCGTGGTATTTTTGTCACAATCGTTTATGGAATTGCTCTACATCATATTTCAAACGAATTTGATTACAACGTTACAATACCGAGAATTCTTCGATAGAGTTTTCGGCACTATTATCCCAAAACTAATTTCCCACCTGTACATAATGCAATTTTACGCACTCATGACGTTAGTTCAAGATCAAATGAACTCCTTATGTTCAGGGCCTGGTTCATGAGAACCAGTGGTACTTGGAGTCCATGGTCAACGTTCAAAGTCACTTAATCAAAACAGCCACGGATATTTTCGACATGTTTACGGCATTTTTGTCTCTTTGCATTGCACAAGGAACTATATCCCTGATGGTGAATGCATATGACGTCGCTGAGTATGAGAGATACAACCGAATTACTTTGATCGTGTACGAATTTGTTGGAGTCATGGTCATTCTTCATGTCTGCAGCCAATCTAAGTCGAAGGTATGACCGAATTTTAAATCAAAATTCAATAATGATTGCACTCCCATTGAACTATCGTGATTTAACCAAATTGTTTTGGTTTACTTTTCTTATTGAAATACACACTATTGTATCCGTATTGAAAACTTGGTTTACTTTTTACGTTTAGGCTGGGGAAGAGGGAGATCTGAAGAGATTTTGCAATAGGTTAATTTATTTAGAAGACATGTTTTGTCCCTTTTTCAAACGTGGAGACTTCGAAGACCCGCTTTTCTACACGAATGAGATACGCCTAGAATAATTAACTAATCAAAATTTATTTTCAGCTTTTCATCTCGTCGGCGTTGTAAGAAATGTAGTAATAGAAGACCACCATAAGGTCCCTTCATTGGGTAAAGTTTGGTATAAACGTGTTCTCTGCAAATGACAACTTTCAACGGGTTTTCTTTCAGCTCGAATTTTACTCTCTCTAGTTTAATAGAAAACTCTTGTTTCATTTCGGTTTGTTTTGTTTTATTGCCTTATATTCTAGATCTTACATTTTTTTCTCTCGGTCTTTTCAGGTTGAGATCTTCAACAAAAAACTCTTCAAGTTGATGCGGATAAGCAAAGGGCTTTGTAACAATGTACGTTTCTATGCCAACTTTGCTCCCTCGCAAATTGTTGAATGTCAATGTGACAAGTTCTACACAAAGTTCGTGTTCTTTCGAGCTTCTCACTTAAGTCGCTCCTGTTGTAAACTTGATGAATTCCTACCTCTTTTTCTTGCAGAATAAACTGTATTTATTTCTTACGTCAAAGCAAGAGTTGAGCTTCACTGCTTGTGGATTTTTTAAAATTGGATATCCTTTGATCATTTCGGTGAGTGATAGTGTCTATCAAAATGAGGATTTCAGTATTTATATTTATATTCAGTGTAATATTGAGGTTCACACTTCACTTATAACCTGAAATTTCTTCGCGATGTGTTGCAGATCGTTGCTTCAGCCACGACTTATCTCATAATACTGATTCAATTCAGTTCGGCTTCTCCGAATAAGAAACCTTAGAAGTTTAGTTGTTGGACGTCTGTTTATCAATTGAATATCTGTTTGGTAAATAATGTAAATTTTAGCTTTTAGTATTCAAAAAGAGAGAAGAAAACGTTTCTTTTTATATTACACGAAACTGTACTTTCAATCCATGTAAAAGCACTATTCACATTGCTTCTACTATTCCACAACGGATAACATTCGATTTTATAAATTTTCATAAGTTCGATTTTAACGATGTAGATTTCTTAAAGAAAAAAAAATGGATATCTCAAAAAGTTTTTTTCCAAATACATACTTACCTAACGTGTGCAGGGTGATTCGATTTTGGCTGATTCTCGAGAATATTCTTCTCTCAAAACTAGTGTCACCAGCTCTCTTGTAATATTGTTAGGACTTGAAAAAAAAGGTGAACCAATTAATAAATTTGAAAACAGATTTTATTTTTCCATGACAAACAAAATGTGTATTTGATTAATTCACCTTCATTACTTCATCAAGAGGGAAACATTGAAAATTGCAGTCCACTGGGGACTTGGAGCGTATTTCTCACTTAAAGTGGGTTTTCCTCGTTTTTCGTGCAGCATGATTTTGATGCAATTCGAGTGGCTCATGGAGTGGAAACTCGTCTTTTTCAGGCAAATATGACATCTCAATTAGCAATAATGAAATGAATAATCGAGCTGGTTGAGCGAATTTCCAACGAAAACATTGAAAAAAGCTAGGGGACGTCCAGACAGTGAATAAAATGGAAAACATTAGGGGATAAAAGGACGTAAATGACATCCCACCTGAAGCTCAGTGTGTGTTCTGGGTTTGGTTTTTATATACGCACAGCGTGTTATAACAATGAATATAAAAATAACGGCTTTGCGCACTTTTCGAGCACAAGGCCGTGAAAAAGGTACAACGAGGAACCAGAAACCAACCTTCTAGGAGGAGGAGAGGCGCTCTTTAAACCGTGAAGTGGTCCTCAGAATGACGAGTTTAGCTTATGTTAATATATACTTCCCTCTCTCTCTCAGTCTCCATATTCAGTTTTGTCCTTTTTCTTCACGAACAACGGGAACAACCCGCTTTCAAGATCCACCTAATCTAGTTGTTCCATTTTTCTCTTCGCCCGTTGAAACACAGTGGCCGGGTTGGCTCGGGGCCTTTGAAATATGGATCCCGCTGGCGTGGAGGAGGAGAGGAAAGGGAATGTAATTGTGTCCGTCTTTTAGACAAGGAGCAGTAAGAAAAAAGTATAAACACTGGCCAAAGTCAATTACTCTTTTTGCTCGATGGGTCGAACTCGTTGGGAAATTTGAAAGGAGCTTGTCAAAGTGGCTGTTACAAAGGGATAAGTATAACGGTGAGAGAACTACTTTGGTGCCCATCCAATTACGAGGAGTATTCTAGTCGTCGACTTCTAACTGAACAACATTTTAACCAAAGCCATGTCTCCAAAAACGCTCCCCTCTCGCTACCTCTAAAGTCGTCTTTTGGAGTTATAAAATACTTTTTGTGAACTCCACGGTTTTTATACTCGTATGGTAATAAATATGATGTTACGGTATATTTGATTTATTTTACTTTTACAGTAGATTTGATTGGACAACCACTCCCATGTTGTACGTGGTCCGCCAATGGAGTACCAGAGGATACGTAATTTCATGCTTTTCCCCTCGAACACGAGCCAAGTGTCATCACGAGACGCTGATGACTCCCGAGGGTCTCGGCATGTGTGGATTGAGGTTTGATGATCCCTGAAACCCTCCGTGGAGTCGTGATTTGAATCTACAATGTACCGCATCCTCCGACCCCTGCTCTCTTGATTTGATTTCAACTTTTCCCCCGACAACCGGCGGTGCACAGGGTACGAACAGACGGAACCCTGCAATTTACTCAAAGCCTGTAGTTACTCTTCCGTGAATAGAACCGTTCCCTTCGCTACGCTTTCAACCTCCGTTCCCTTCAAAAGCGCAATTCCGTCAAAACGGCACATCCCCCAAAGCCATCACGTAGGTCGTAGGTACGTTTGGATGTTTTCTCACAGTTCGGCTTTTCACGCTCAACCCCCTCCCTTGCCACAACAGGCCACATATCCTGGTTTTAACCCCACTTACTGAGCGATATGAGTAAATAACGGAGTTTTTAGGCTGATTAAAACCGAAATGTAAGACTGGAACACCTAGTATACCCCTCCCCAAAAAAAGGGCGCACGTTATTCTATAATGGTTAAATGGTGTATTATTGATTGGGGCTAGACATAGGGGGAAACAGTGAGTTTGGAGCGTCCACGGCTCATTTTAATCGACTCAGCGTCCCAGATTTAGTGGAAAATGATACCCCACATGCCTAGGATGGAAACCAATTTTCAAAATACATACCCATGGCATTGACCAGTAAGCAAGAAAGTAAAAGTAAAGTAATGTAAGCAAGGACTTTCGCCATGGATATTCGTTCGTCTACCTATGTCAGGTCGTCTACCGTCCTCCAAAGAGGATCGTAAATTAATCTGACGATATCGCTCATGGCTACATCCCTTAAGTGATGAGGACGAATATGGGGGTCAAGACAATCAATTAAGTTGCTCTATCCAGGATTCGAACCCTGGTCACTCGGTCAATCTTCGTCTATACCACTAGACTACCAAGCCAATCGGACCAAATTGGGGAATGGGAAAATGGATTTTCAAGATTTTAGGTGAGTGGAGTATTATTTTCGTTTAAATTTTGGTCGCTGAATCCAATGAGACGGGTCCCAGAACGATTAGCGCCCACTAAGAGAGGTCATGGGTCAAAAAGTGTATCTATCTACCTATATCGATTTTGTGTCTACGGAATTTCTTGTACCTAAGAGTGTGGGGTATTGTTTTTCACTAATTTTTCGACGCTGAATCAATTGGACCTGCTCTAAGCTCCTAGTATGAGGAAAAACCAACCCCTGCGAAAGAGTTTGTAGCATTTTTTGATATTGAAATTGTTGAAAAGCAAACTGACAAATTTCGGAGGTTGATCGGCCTGTTGTCCTTTGGCATGAAAATTAAGGTTGGTTATTCAAGGAATAATAAACCAAAAACATCATGCATATCTTAAATACATATTGTAACAATTGTTTTCGATGTTTGGAACACAAAAATTGTAAAAAAAATCTGTTCCTCCAGATTTTGCTAGTTACTTCAGCTGCTTACTTCATCGTGCTAGTCCTTGCTATCAGAAGTGCGATCATTTTTAGGGTTCCACTAAAGACGAAACACAATATTTTGACATGTTTTCATTTATTAATCTTTATGCACGAGTTACAATTCCATTTCTTCAACGAACAGAACAAATGTATAAAATCAAGTCTTGTCATAATATTGGTTATATGGAACTCTAATTGGTGGAACCCGACGGAGGACGTAATTAATGTCCCTCAATTATTATGCATACAAGAGGAGAGGCCCATTCAGCCTAGTCAAAGCAGAAGAGACTCCAGGCGGAGATATTTGCGGGTACTAACGTTCGTTACAACAATAGTGTTATAATGCGGTTATATTTCTGTCAATAAAACAACTAATGTACCTACCTACTAAATAACTAATTTAGTTCTGTTCTAGTCATGAACTACGAAGAGCATTAGCACGGTCATGGAACGATTCAGAACATTATTCTTAGAGCTAGCCGTAAATATTTTTAGATAAATTCAAAGAAAATGAATCGGCATTATTATTTTAACATAACGCACCGAATGGTATTTTTTTCTAGTTTTCTGCGGGCACCCACGGTTTCCCATAAGCTTCTCTTCTTTGTTTTCTATGAGTATTTATAGTCTCACTGGTATTCGCAAGTTTGATGTTTCCAAATGATTTCACTTGAAAGTTAAATGATCTAATATCAAGTGTAATTTGAAATTCAAAACATCTGATGAGTGGTTTGGCAATGGAAATAGGCGTTTGCATTAAATTGAACTCAATGCGCCTTACCTATTCCCGATTCCAAACCATCGTAGGAAAGAGAGGTAACTAATATTGTAGCAAAATGTTTGTAGATAATTGCGGAATATAACAAATGATTGATCGGGAGCATAATGATATGCTCTATAATTCACTTGTGCTCCAAGTGATTGGCATTTCTTGGTTCGCACATATTTAGGCTTTCCCAGTTGCGATTCCGTCAATCAATAGATCAATCTACGATCAACCTATTATACACTAATTTATTCATGCAATTTCTTGGTGAAATACTTCATAGAACAATTGCTCTCATGTCAGCAAATTGGTTCATGGCAAAATAATGATGAGTATTATCTCGTTTGGTGGATTCTAATCATTAACCTAGTACTCAGGGGCTAGCAACGAATATTGATTGTAATTGAAACGGATTAACGTGGGAGTTGTCGACAATCGAGGGAGGGAAAATGGTTATTCGTGGGAAATGAGTGCTATCAAAGTCCAGGCGTCCTGCTTGATCATTCTACCTGGCTGGCTCGCTACGATATCGATTCCCTCCACGTCCCCAATTTAGTCCCGCTTGATAATCAGGAAGGATTAAAACCCTCCGGTTTTCAGTTAGATGGAAGAGTCTAAAACTTTGTTTGAATGCGCTCTCGTAATCAACCTTCCACTCCTTTGGAGATTACCTTGTTCAATATTTCCCTCGGTCAATATCAAGTTTCTTCGTGTCTCCCGAAGGTAAGCGGTAATATATCACTCCAAACCTCCTTTGATCCTATTTCATGCGTTTCTAGCTAGAGCCGATCCATGTTAGATGATTGGTGAAGCGTATTAGACCCTTGACTTGCGAAGCTTTGGTCTCGACAAATGAAACGAATACAGGTTGAAAATGAATTGGGAGTAATCTGTTTGAAGACTGATGATGACAAACTTGTTTATCCACCGATCTCTACTATTTGTGTTCTTTGACGTAATGTTTGAAAACTGGACGGCAACTGTATGCTTTATTTATTAGGCGTTTGGTATGAATTACCTCAAATTTTCAAACTTATGGATGACCTATGTTATATTTTTTTTATCCCCTTTGGTAAATTCGGTGACATGATAATTTGAAAGATGTGTGCACTTGCATGCCGACGGCGTGAATCTTCGTGAGCCGCACACAACAAGTTCGTGAAGTTTATTTTCTAGCAACCTTCAGTGAGCCTTCTCCTGTGATTTGAAGTGAGTTTCCACGTGTGACGAAGACTGCAGAATGATGAAACGGACGGAAATCGCCTGCAGATGGAAGCGATGTAATGAAATCTTATCCAGTGCTCTGGGGAGTTTTCGCTTGGGGAACTATGACTTCCTTCCCTCTTCCCCACACGGAGAGGAAGTGAGAAGGAATGAGAATATTATTTAAGGAGACACCTTATTCCCTCGACACTGAATACCCTCTTGCATCTTCTCGGTCTCGAGGAGACGGAATAAATTTTATAGTCGTACCCCAAGTGCTGCCTTCTCACCCATAAAACGGAATAGAAGGAAGGAGAACGGACGAATATATAAAAGATCGGTTTGGGATATAGTCGTAAGGAAAAGGCTTGATATCGCCAAGGGAGAAACGGCACGCTCGCGCAGAGCTCCAACAAGTCATTTTGGCGCTCTCGCCTCCACTTCATAAAATGAGGCGGTCGTCCTCGAGAAATGGTTGGGTTCATATCGCAGATTTTCCTTTATGACAGGGTGAAGCTATGCGGGTCATCGTTCCTGTATATCTCCCCGACCTGAGTTGCTTCCTTATGGGATATGACACATAACTTGGCGGCTGGTGGGTGTTATCCGAGGCGTTATGCCACTGTAAGGAGGCACACATTGTAGACTGCAGACAACCTTTCGGTTTTCAGCATTCTCTGTACTTCTTGTGAGCTTTGCACGAACCTATCGATATTTGATGACTTTTATACATGGCGAACGTGAAGATTTCCTTGAGTAGGTAGCTTCCTCAGTTCTCCGAACAGTGAGCGAGATAGTTGAAAAAGGCGTAAAATAATTCCACAACGGCTTATTACTCTAGATATTTCTCTCTAGTTCCGTGGGGAGCCTTTTTAAATTCTCCAGATGGTAGTTAGTCGCCCTTTTTTCCAAAAGCTGACTCAATTTCCGTGTCTGCTAAGTAACGTCCTCCGGTCTACGCCAATAGATCCAGGACGTGACTCGATCGATTCAGTGCCCCTAGCTGAAAATGATACCCCTTACGCATATGTACTGCCATACAACCTCAAAAACCCATTTTTAAACAACTTAAACTCGCACAATTCAAGTAATTAAAATACCTCGCCTTAATTTGAAGCAATCGGGGCAGTTGACAGGAACATCATGTTAATGAAGTTCACGTGCATAGTTTATAATTCATCTGAAAGCAGAGGGCTAAAGGAGATTTCAGATATTTTTGCACTTTGAAACATAAGCTTGAAAGTTCCGGAAGAAGAAAAAAAAAAACATTTATTTTCTCGATGCAAATACCCTTTTTTATACTTTGCGATCTCAAATACGTTTTTTTCGCTTTCAGTCATCATTAGTTGAGCGCGGTGCGATGTCAAACCGTAGCAAAATTGAACCCCCAAAAAC
The DNA here is from genome assembly GCA_019603395.1 of Cyrtorhinus lividipennis. Classification (NCBI taxonomy): domain Eukaryota; kingdom Metazoa; phylum Arthropoda; class Insecta; order Hemiptera; family Miridae; genus Cyrtorhinus; species Cyrtorhinus lividipennis. The sequence goes on along the minus strand of CM034003.1, from coordinate 12,988,500 downwards.
ATCTTCCCCCCAAAAGTCGTCTGAAAGAATGGATCAGAACAAGCCCTAAAGCCATGGAGACGGTCTACTAAGACCATAACTCAGTGGGTAACGGGGGATGAGAAAGTCTGAGAAAAGAAAAGGAAGACAAAGTGAAATCGCCCGACTCGTGTTATTCGGTTGTTGGCGATATTTCGTCCCTTTCTCGTGTAAACGTCCGACTATATGCCTAATCCTAGCGGTAGTCGGTGTAGCTTGATCCTTGAACTTAGCTCAGCGCTTTTACTTCTTTTTTTGTCTTCCCCTATAGCTGAGCCTACTGTGTGAAGGCTTGGAACGAGAAAAAGATTGTCTGTGTCTCGAACTGGGCGCTACGGTCAGTGAGTAGCTGGAGTTTTCTTCCGTTTTCTTTCTTTTACAGGAAGTCCACCACCGGAAACCATTTAGTGCACAGGCAGTAATCCAATTACAAGTGGCGAGGATAGAAGGGGGTGGTGGGTTTGTGTAGCACGACTCCTTACCGCGATGAACTTGTTTTATTCGCTGAATACCGTATTATCCACATAGCTAGCCCAAATATACTTTCGAGAGGACCAAGGTCTTGGTGAATCCCACCCTCGGTTTCCACGATGCAGTGTAAAGGCCCCGCCCGTTAGATGAGTTTCCTCCATTTCACCCGCTAAAATGCAAGTTGTTTCGGTTAATTTTTTCTCATATAAATTCGTATTTATGATGAAAGTTCTCAAACCTCTACTTGGCACGCTTCAAGTATCCAAAGTTAAATTTGATATTTCCGTATAATATACTCACTTAGGCTTCATTCGAGCGTTTGTAGTCCTAACTTTTTCACATTGATCGCTGCAAACGAGGGTAGTGTGATGGGTTTTGGGGGTCCTAGGCAAATGTAGTATCATTTTCATTTGATCGCTAAGTCGTCTGGGTCAAGAAGTTTATTACGTATTATTGTGGGTAGCTACTTAAAAATAATTTAATCGTTTACTTTAGGTCAGTTATTCCTTCAATAATCAACCTATGTTTTCATACAGAAAGCAACCTTTCCAACTGGCGTCAAAGAATTTTTCTGGGCGTTTAAAGGTGTCTAGATCAAATGCCTGTACGCTATATGCCGTTTTTCTAGTATTCAACGTAATCTCCACACTATGAAGACACGTTTACATACTCAAGCGAGACCCAGTATAATAAACCGTTGGTGATCAGCTTTTTTGCTGGGCTTTTCTCGTAAAAAACAGAAACTTCTCGGTAAAATCGTCCCTTTGAATGATTCAACCGAACATTGCAAATGGAAAGTTAAAGGGAGATTATCGAATAATTTTCTTTTTGTTTGATCTGATTGACAATGCTCGACCATCCTACATAATTTGGTGTCCCTGCCATCTACTACGTCTGAATACGTTACCCGTGGAATTCTGCTCACGAAATGCTGATATCAATCCCACAGAAATAGTTTGCCTGTTCATATTCACCCAAATAGCACGGCTCCGTTTCACTTCTTGAGGCTTTTGCCCAGAACTATCCCAGCTCTATCTAGTTCTTTTTTCCTGCTCAACAGTTTTCTGTCGTTAAAAGGTTTTTCTGCTCCATTTTGTCAAAGATCGAACATTTTCTTCCACGTCATTTCACCTCTGAGGCTCCGCGTATCTTTGGGAGGACTCTATTGGATCCCCTTTGGCCCTTCGCGATCTCTTTTCTTTCTATTCCACCCATCTCCCAACTGCAGACTCTTCGAGTTTCTATACATTGGGTTTGGCCGAACGTGGAGTGAACACGTGACTGCAGAGGGCGTGGTAGGTGACGGGAACTCATATTGACTTAAGCCTTGTGCGTATCCTTTGCAAACCATAACTTTTGGTTCTTTATTCTAATTGAAATCTGTGTTCCTTTTGTTTATCAAGTACGTATCCTGTGGACAGTGATTTCATTCAATTTCTTCAATTGCTTTCTGCAGTGACGTTAGATAAGAGTTATTATAAGCCGTGGTGGAATAATTTTAACTATTTTTCTCTTAATTCCGATCAAATATGTAGTGATAATTTTGTGATGCGTGCCAATCCATCGTTTTTTCAAATAAGTTATTGATATTACAGACGAACATGACATAGTTTTCTTAAGAGCAGCTCTGGTATGGTTTGGAATTCGCGTTCACTGAAGTGATGAAAATAGAAGTTGCTTCCTACTGAGTCAGGGTTGATGAGGTCGGCTAAAATTGTGCTTTTTGTACATTGAGAGACCCGGCATGCTTCAACTTGAATCTCACTTCTCCCGACGGCATTCCCGAACCTTGGAAAGTTGGACGTCTCAATCCTCGAACGGTCGGCAGGATCGTTTTGAATTCAAAGGGATCGCAACTACTTGAAAGTGGGTCCCCGCCACTCGTCACCCTCCAACGGTGCTTTGCATAATCACTTTGCGGTCGGAGCAACAACCCCTCCTCAACACCCTAATGTGCAGCCGAGTCTCTGGGGTGGGCCGTTGGAAAGCTCGCACAACCTCGACAATTCCCTATGCCTAGGGGGATACGATGGTCCGCGGGAATAGTAAATTCACCCTAATTTGCCATGCATATATTTAATCTCTTTCCTCCGTTGGCTTTCGATTCTAAACTCTACGAGGTCGTTTTAACGTAAGTGGGAGCATACAGCGGACGCAGTTTTCGCTCCAAATATTATAGTCAAGCGCTTTTAACTTCATTTTGCCTTATTGGATTTGAAAATAGAATAAGTCGTTATGCAGGCAAGTATGAACATTGTGTGATGAATCAAGTGGGTATATAATTCGTAAGCCTCTCCTCTTGATACTAGTTGTAGAGCTACTCGTTAGCATACATTATTTAATTCAAGTAAGTACCTACTGATTTACTGAATGGAGAGAAATAATGGAGCCTCGTACTGTTTAATAACTACATGATTACGGGTTCTTGCCAGAAGAAACGACCTAATATTTACTATTTTTAATATTTTAATGACTCCAAATACATATCAAGAACTGTTATCAGAAACCGGCATCAACAAAGCTCCTGCGATACCGATATGCAATAGTTCTCAGGGGGACAGCAGAGCGACTCGGAAAGCTAATTACGTATTTTATCAGTTCTGTTAAAATATATTTTAATATTTTAAATATATTTTATCCGTTTCTGCGATTCGGCCCCTAGCGTCCTCCAATATTATACTTGAAGCGGAGGCTTATTTATAAGCAATTTAACATTTCGCCACCATTGAGTGCCTAGTACTTCACCATGGTGTACGTAAATCACTCCTCCACGACAGTATTCATCACGACCGTACTGCTCGTCCGATACTGCACAGTTGGTATGTGAGGTTACATTACTATCCATTAGATGCGGATATGATCCCACGTCGGCGGGAGATCATTCCGTTATGGTAATATAAACCGATACCAGGATATAGGTCGCGGTAATCGAGAGGCTTCCCACCCCTTTACCCGACTCGGATGCGGTAATTTGGCACAATAACGTATTCTCTTAATCATTGACAGTGTCCACATATGTTGAGGGCCGATCTGTCGGATGACGTCTCGTCTCCTACCATCATACCGGCGTGTTATTGAGTAGTGAGTGACGGTTTCAGAACCGGATTTGAATCTGATTCCCTATTTACCTGCATATCTACCTGTATATCTAAATCCAAAGCGCACCTTGTCACTAAATATCAGTTGATGTAATAAATATATAAACGCAAAAATAATGAAAACATCATAAAACATTCTTTGCTTCTTCCTTCCCGTTCCACTCTTTTTTTACCTTTGCCAGACTACACTTTTTCAGCGAGAAGCGCGTACAAATGTAATTATAGAAAGAAAAAAAAAATCAACAACGCGAGTTCTTTAAACTTACGTCTTGTTAGAAATTACGCGTAGTCTCTTTCATGTTAATTTCATCATTTAACTGACTTACAACTTCCTTTCTTTTGGCTTTTGATCTTCTCACAGGAACTTTAAATACCTACATGAAAATGAAAACTTTACATCTTGGCAGTCCCAATTAGTATGCTCATTAACTTTACCAAGCTTTGGGCGTGGAAGATTGCATTTGACCAAGTTTTAAATAGAAGTGAGACAGAACTTCACGCCGCTTACGAAATTGTACTATTGCTTTCAAGGGTAGTTTGAGGAACACGTCCCGCTTCCCAAGAATTTACCCCTGAGGGTGTTAGGAGAAGTGGAATAATATTTTTCACCTCGAACGACCCTGAGGGATTTCACACTCACGTGCTCGTCGAGTTTCCGTTGAATTCCGTTTGAAAACAGTTTCTTTTTAGTTGCTACGCCTTCATTTATCTCATCGTTGGCTGTGTTGGTCTCAAGTGTGCGAAAAGCAGGATGGATTCAACAAAAACTTACTGTATAAAATGCCTCCTTATGAAGAAAAAATGCGATTTAAATAAGGCCTGCCTAGACCCCTCTAAACACTCTCTACCTCCCCTTTCCTGCCCAACCCCCTTTTCATAAACTAAATTATGTTTTACGAACGTCCCTTGTAGAAAATTCACCTCTCGCTCTTCTTCCCTTTTGGAGGTTGAAACAAAGTTGGCTTCCCAAAAATCCCTAATTGGATTTTCCATGGACACTACGGGAACCTTCCAAAAAGCCACAAAAAAAAGTAATAATGAAGGAAGGAAGAAATCTCGAAACCTGATGGTGGGTGTTCCGAAACTTCAAGTTTCTTGTTTACTCTGTTTTGGGGTAAAGTAAGTTTCCAACTCCACGGGTTATCTATGGGAAGGATAAGTTGAGTGAAATCTTGTTTAGGTATATACGCAAGCCTAAATTACATCTCAGACTTGATGAAAGATTACAATTCTTGCCTTCAAGATACTTTACTATTTTATCGATGATTGATGATCAAAACGCTAGTATCTGATAGGCTATAAAAATTTGGGCTAAGAAATCTATACATGCGGCCAACTCGGGTAACAAGTTCGGGTGTTTCGGGTTCATCAAATAGTCGGGCTGCCAGAAGTCAGGGCTTGCTGTGAGTGCCTCAGGATTGGAGTGCCATTCTAAAGAAGATGAGTATAAGCGTCACAAGCCGAACGTTGTGGGGCCGTGGCAACTCGCGCCCTGAACCATGCAGTGAACAGACAGTGATGAGCCTGGTGGTGGTAGTAGTTAAGGGGACAAGGTGACATAACATTTTGTTTTGGTGTGTAATTAGAATAAGTCATTAGGATGAGGTGACTTCCATTGAACATTTTTGAATGAAATGGGTTTTGAAAGTCAATTTCCAGTTTCTATTAGGTTTATGCTCGACAATGACAATTTGGTCCCGGTTGAGGAGTTTCTGAAGAAAAGCTTTTGGAGTCACTTAGCATATGCCGCAAAGCTACGATACCGGAACGACAATCCAACGACGCCCTTCGTGAGTGTGAAATATTAGTTTCGGTGTCTCGCTTTGATAGATATTAATATAAGTCGAATAAACTCATACATCTTTAAAGCAAATAAATTACAACGCTACTCTACCCTTCTCACCGCTTTCCGAACCTGTAGTTTATTACCTCATGTGGTTTCCATCGTATAAATCATTGGCCACTTTAAATGTCAACAGCAGAGGCCTGACCACACAATAACTGAGGACAACCTCACTACTACACCCCCCTTCGCGGGGCACGTTCTACCCAATGCAGTCCTTACCCTGTCTTCACCCCCTAACCACTCAGCTCTTAACAAAACCACTAACTCCCCCATTCCGAGGCAGTCACGAAGCGTGTTTGTGCTCATATCCCGGCGTGAGAGGCAGATGGGTATCTCCAGGCTATAATACGCCTGTGAATTGACTTTCGTAGCACACACAGATCCTGTTTCATTCGATTACTTCGACGAGAAACGGTGTTTTCATGTTCTACGTTGAGTGGTTTCGTTGGAATGATGATGATATACGCGGCACAGAGGACCTGTCACAGCCGTTAGAATAACGAAATTCTAATCGAAATATCGAGCGAAAATCGCCCAAGAAGAGACCAATCTAAAATTCATTGCTTTCTGTCAAAACTGCTCAACAGAATGAACGTCAGTATCACCATATCGTGTACAACCTACCTGTATACGGTCGCTTATCATCGGAGTTTACATTGACATCCTTTTTTTTTCTCGTGAGTAGATCTTCCCTTAATATTTGACAGAACGCCTTTTTATTTTGTGATCATTAGGTGATCACAGACAGACAAATTTTGTCTGCGATGACTAATCATGGGTCTGACTATACAGAAAATTGAAATTATTAATTCGGATAATTTAAATAATTATTTCGTTTGTTTTGAATTTTAAAAAGGCACTGTAAAAATCCAAAGGTAAGAGAAAAAAAAATCAAATTTTTTCACAGGGGTTGGTTATTTCTCGGACCAGCAGCATGGTGACTCATTCGAATCAATTAGACGTCCAACATTTAGTTGAAAATGATATCCCACACGCCTACATCACCGAAAATCTCGAAAATCCATTCAGAATATATGTTTTGACCCCTTCCCCCCTAAATTAGGTCCGATCGCGCTGAAAAAATATCGAGGACCAACTAGAGCTGGAACGGGTCCCTGACCCGAATTTCAGATTTTTTAGAAAGTTTTCTACTATCCTGATCTAGACACCTTGAAACGCCCAGAAAAAATTTTTGAGCCAAGTCAGAGAGAGTGAATGAAATCATAGAATTTCAAGTTGTAAATTGGATACGTGATGATCAAGATTGAGAATGCATATTATTATTATTATAAAACCACGTCATTCTTAATTTTTACATTTGCAATTGGTAAAATGAGAATAGAGGAAATGTCAGTTCCATACAGTCCATAAGTCGTATTAACTAAACTTTGACAAAACTTCGCCTGATTTGTTGCGCAGACGAAATCGTCTTTTTCGAGCTTGTTCGTTTCTTTTAACATTTTCATCTCGTCTCGTTTATTCGGAGAATGAACGTTTTCTTTGAACGTTCCTACTTCGAACGTAAGTGGATTTCCCAAAGGTAAGACGCCGAGTGCACTATAGAATTTCTGAAGAGCAAATTTGGATTTCTATCGTCCACCAAAGCGCAGTTCTCAATATCCTCTTTCACTTCTCCGGGCTTTCATCAAATGACTATTCGTTTCGGCCACCACCAAAGGGTAACTCTCTCGAGTGAACTGAATACGACCTTTAACCGGTGGCGTCACTTCCGTTTCTCCCCATCATGTGTAAACAAAAAGTACTTTATAAGCATGGTGTAGTTACATGACACTGGAAATTTCTTTAGTAGAGGTTGGAGGGAGATGCGATGAAAATAACCTCACTGCAGAGTCGAAATCTCCGGATATGAAAAAGCTATTTCGGTGAAAGCTATTCCTCTACACAGGAATTCTAGTATTAAAGTGGAGTTCTTAACACCCACTTACATTCGGATTCAGATTCAAGCCTTTGTCAACTGCGGCTGTACAATTTACATGTGATTTATCAAGGTGGATTCGATTTTGAAGTTTTCTATTATTTCCAACATCAATCTACCAACCGTGTAATGTCCATTACGTGTGCCAAATTACAATGCATATTAAAAAAAAAAAAAAAAAACCGCTGCAGATTATTTTGCAAGGGTTAGTATCCCTCGGAGCAGGAGTGGAGACTCATTCCAATCAATTCAACCAAATTTAGAAATTTATTGGAAAATGATACCCAAAATGTACCAGAAATTTCAAAATCCCACTTTCAAAATAGGCAGACAAATATCTATTTTGACCCGAAACTTTTTTTTCTTTTTTTAGAGCTCTATATTATAATTTCTGCACTCATTAGTAATACCAAGTGGTGAGCCCAGTTATTATTATTATTATTATTTTTTTTTTCAGGGATTGGGCCTTCTTGTGACGAGGTAGTACAAACAGTCGCAAAAGCCGATCTCAGAACTGAATTGCTGTTCCCTCCTCCTCTCGCTGGGACATGGGTGTCAGAACGGTGAGTCTGCATGCTTTTTTCATTGAATCATAATATTTACCTCATTATAGTTCAGATGCGTTTGATTTATTCGCGAGGTATGCCCAGTATTGCATTATTCTCGTATTAAAAATGTGTTCGGTCCAATTGCACGGGAATCAACAATTCCACTGAAGCTTGGATTAGCGTAATTTGTTAAGACCGTCCCGAGGTCCCACTCAGATAAATCGTAGCAATTTATCATCCACATCGCTCGTTCGCAACCTGCTCTATCTCATCCGTGACTAGCGAAGTTGAAACAGAAATGCGACAACATTCTGGGCTTCCTGCCAAACTTGGTGACTAGCGACTTGTCTAATGTCCTCCGTTCCGGCCCGAAGTCGTTCGGATATTGTCTCCCATTTGCTCCGACGTTCGCCGACACATCTTCCGTTGTGAGGGCCCCGTTTCGACCAATTTAACAATTCAGATTCGATGGCTGATTTTAATGGAGCAATTGCTGGGTACATCGAGCGTGAGCAGTATTGTACCAAACGTGTCAAAAACAGTCTTAGATGAGGAGAGAAAATCCTTGGCCGAGCTTCGGAATGGAGTAAATGTCAACCTCACCGTGTCTTCAGGTTACACTACCTGTCACTTCTACTTGATTGTTTTGGTTCAAGTGTGAATATTTCCACGAGGGTCAGCAGAGATATGCTGAAATAAGCGATTTAATACAGCTAGTCAAAATCATTCAGTAGCCACGTCCTATCGTCTGAATAGTTACGTCGTTTCCACTTTGATGAATTCCTCCAGGTGTTAACTGACGCGATCCATACTTCTGTCGTCTCATTCCCATCGCTATCTATCCCGAAAATTGCTCCGTTATCGGATATTTTCCGGCTCGCCGACGGTCTAGAGACTGAAAAGCTATCACGGGGAATGATCTTATTGGAGAGCAACGTTTTGCGGTGGGTAGGTGTGGCTATGAACGGAGTTGTGATTAATGCTATTGAAGGCTCAGGAAGGGTGTTTGGCCTATAGGTGCCAGCCCAGGGAACGCTCTGATAAAATTTATCAACTTATTGAATCTGCCGCCGGTACAATAGAGCTGAGGGTATTGCTATTAAATTCCCCTCTGCCCATGGCGTTCCAAGACAGTATTATTAAGTTGTGAATACAAACCACGAGAATAGATGGAGTTCTTCTTTCAGATAGTCGTTTACACCCTTTTGTATTTCAAATGGAGATTATGCATCTATAAAAGCTGCCGTTCTGCGTATATTTCCTTGGTTAAAAGCTCCAGAAATATGATTGTAAACCTTTTTATTTTATTTAAAACTAAAAAAAAAAAAATTCAATATACCCGTTTTGATCCGACCCGCGATTCACAGAACAGTGACATTCCGAGTTAAACAAAGTGTGGACATGTTTGAGAAAAGGTAGTTCAAGCTACAAAAACGCTTTCAAGACGACAGCACTTCTAATTGAATTACAAATTATTGATGATGGTTCTGTGCGTTTTTGTTTGTGTTGTATTGTTTGTCCCAAAATAGCAACGCATGGTTTTCAATATAGAAACTCGATGCAAGAGAGAATGTAGGTAAACATGCTCTTGCATTCAACAGCCCATGTTTAGCGGGCGGTAGCTTTTTTGAAAGACCAATTAAGGCTTGCTCACCAATTCTGGCTAAAATTCTGTGAAAGTAATATCCGGAGGTTGTGCCGCTTTCCACTCGTGAGCACCACGTGAATAGCTGGGATATCTCAGGATGTCGGGATTAGATTTTCCAGACCTCCGCCTCTTTCGCTAACCCAAAATCGACAGGAAAAGCGAAAACCTTATTTTTCTCGTCCCATTACGCCCATCGCGATTTCATCTTTTCTTCCCTCGGGAAGCGAAATGAGAAAAAAGTAATTAGGAATACTGAGGAGAGAGCGAAGATGACAGAACGGCAAATGGGCGAGGGAGAGCTGGGTGTTGGATGAAAGAAGCAATTAAGGAGTTTTAAAAACTCTGGAGAAAAGGATCTGAGGGTGAAAATTAGCGGAGTGATTGACTAAGAAATGAAATTATTATAATAATTGCAGGGAATCCAGAATAGGATTGGGTAAAACGGAGTTCCAACCTAACTTAGTGACTATTTTTCTTTCTTTGTTTTTAGAAAGATTTGGGTAAAATTTGGGCTTTTTCATTTCCGTTTTCATTAATTATGGTTTGGCTCTTCAGAAAAAACCTCACCAGATCTCAATAAAGATGCCCAGATGTATCCGCTTTACCATTTTGTTACTCTTGAAACGTGATGGTCCATCAATAAATGTTTTGAAGCTCTGATAAGTCGAGTAATTCAATAAAAAATAATCATTATCTTCCGGCCATCATGGCCGCAAGTAATCGGTTAAAAGACATTTGAGGATTATGAGCAATTCATTTATTAAAAAGTAAACAGTATCTTGGCAGAAGAGCAGAAATATATTTTCTTCACGCCGGGGTATCCGCGGTATTTAGGAAATGATGCCTCGATCATCTATCATTCATGTTTGACACCGCAATATTCCTCTTCCTTTTTTTTGACCAATCTGCTGAGTGGAGGTTTTCTTTCGGAATTCAATATCTCATATTATGACCTAGGACTATGGCGATATCAAATCCTACCAATCAACACGCATTCACATCAGGTCGCAATGGTGATATGGTGAACGATAAGTATTGTTATCTTAGGTAATGCCTAAAACTCGTAACAGATTTTGAATCTGAATAGATTTAGCTTTATTTTATTTTACCTCGTTTTGGTTGGTTATTCCATGAAACTTTTGTCAGGGACCCGTTCCCCGTTCTAATTGGTTCTCTAAACTTTCCAGCCCGATCGGGCCAAATTTGGGGAGGAGGAGGTCAAAATGTGTACATTGAAAAATGTATTTCCGAGATTTTCGACGATCTAGGCGTGTTGGGTATCATTTCACACTAAATTTCGGACTCCAAATTCAATAGGTAGGGTCTTTGTGCTCGTCGTCCATGGAATAATCAACTCCTGTGAACGAATTTGCTATGTTTTTTTTTTTAATAAAATGCAAAACGTTGCGTCAGAGAAGAGTATTGCTCCACTTTGACCATTTTTTGCGATGTTTCTGACTTTTCACCCTCGATCTAGTGGTATCCTGTTTCTTGAATGTTCCCTGAGTCTTATCAGCTTCAGAAGAAGGGTTTTTAGAATCCTTTGAAACGCCGATGGTAAGGGGCCGATGACCGAATTGTGGCATTCCGTCGGATTTCTTCAACCGATTCATCTTGGATGAACCTCTTTTCGTATAAAGAGAAACCTTTTTATCTACCTGCCTCATTAATTTATTGAAGGAGCGAGGCCGAGGAAAAAAATACTCCTTCATTATTTTGGCAATAACCAATGATAAGCACCGAAGGCTACGATCTTGAGGTTATCTTTGTACTCGGCGTCTTTTAAGCCCTTTTCAGAGCAAAGCGTTCCACTTGATTTCAGATGAAATTTTAATGAAGCGACTTCCCCGAAGAGAGATAATAGGTAACGGGACACGAGTGCAGATTTCAAAACTTGCCCCTTCACATCGAGACTTTCGCCGTAACAACTTCCGAACAATCCGACCTTGGCTTTTGGCGAAAGCACTTGGCCACTTACGACCTTCCACTTCTACAGGGACTTTCCAACGTTGACGTTAGCGGCCGTGCTCCCCCGGGATTTTGGATCACGTCGTGCATACTAATGTTAGTCTTCACTTTTACAGGGGACCTCACCTGCGCTCATGTTGTACAATCTAAAAGCACTTTCCGACTTAGCCAGAAAGTTAGTCCTTTGGACGGAAGTCGGTAGTTTTGCTACATGTGTACCCATCTACTTGGGTGAGCGTTCCAATTCGAACGGGGAAATTTCGGGGTATGAAATATTGTCATCAGTCCTGTTTGTGGCAGATCCAGCTCGGTTTTGGCTCATAATTCTTATTGTTAAAATAAACCCTCGCATTCGCATGTAAACCAAACAAAAGTATGTACCTCTAACGTTTTAAAAACGCTGCAAATTCTTTTACAAAGGTAGGTCCTGGAGCATGGAGGCTCATTCCAATTGATTCAGCGTCCAAAGTTTAGTGGAAAATGATACCTCACACGCCTAGATACCAGAAATCTAGAAAACAGACATTCAAAATGGTTAGATAGACCTATGACCTCTTCCGGTGGGTGCCAACCGTTCTGTCTGATTGGATTATAGGATTCAGCGTCCTAAATTAAGTCGAAAATGTTACCCTACACGCCTAGGTCGCCGATAATCTCGAAAATTCACCAAAATCGGCGTAGACGGTGGACTTGTTTACTTCAAGGAAAATCCTAGAAAAGCCTAGAAAAAAATTGAATTGGAGAGATTTACTTATGGCATGAAAATAGAGGTTGATCATTTAGGGAATAACCAACCGAAATGTGGATTCGCAACCCGAAATGTCCGACCAGGCAGACAAAACTCCGAAAAATGTGTTGTTAGGCACGCGGACACTGTTGAGGCCTCATTTGATAGATAATACGTAAGTTTACAGACGTTTTGGGCGGATGTAAGTATTGAGGGTTCAAGCTGTTCAAAGGAAATGCTGAAACTGAGCGAAACCACTTTTGCGTTGAAACGTTTAATTTCCCAGATGGATAATTCAAAATAATTCACGTTCAGCGATCCGCTATTTGCGATACGAATGGAACGTGAAGAGCGAGGAAAACAAAGGACGTGGCTGTCTCAGTATTACGGGGTGGAAATTGTAAGACAGCCCACTCGTTGAAAAGTTATGGATGTGTGTGAAAGGCAAATACTCGAGAGCGTTGTGTAGTCGATAAACTGTAGAAAGGAGCATTCTCGGCGGGTACTCGAGTTCAACTGTTCAACTTATTTACTTTTTCCGGTTCGACTAAAAACATTTAAAGTGAATTACAATTCAGGATGTTCGATATTTCGTCGAATTCGAAAGCGAGCGCAGATAACGCCAACCGACTCAGTAGTGGTAGGTAGACTGCATGAAACCCGGACGGTTCGAAAGCCGATTAAGAGGTCGACCTGGAAGATCTCATTTTTGATATACTCAACCGCTCTTCCATGAACCTCTCCGAGTTCTTGCCGTGAGTTTTTAATTTAAAGCAGACGGGGATTTAAAAGTACCGCGGCTCACTAACATCATCATTATTTGCCAGCCGACGTTATTACCCTGGAGTAGACCGCCAGATGAACTACTTTTTCTGCTTTTCTCCTTCTTCCTCATAGGTACATTATTAAAAGGGAAAGGGGATAATGAGACACTCTATTTCGAGGGAATAAATTACATCAATTTATTCCTCTTCTTATTTCTCTCGAAATGGTTTCTTTTTCATACTTAATTTGTTCTGTGACCTCACATCTGATCGTATTAAAACTTCCTCAAGGGAAATTCGTCCGTAAAATTTCCATTGTAAATCTAAGGCAGAGACAACCACTGCGAGCTTAAAATGCTACTGATGTACATGTTGCGACAAGGAATTGACACACCGGCTATATATATATATTGCAACAGACGTAGCATCCTACTTAAAGATCCTATTTTTCCTCGTCTGCCATTATGATCTGAATGGCAGATTTTCAATTCTACGAATGCACTTTGTCTTTCAACATCATTCTACCCATGCATCTAGTTGCTCCCACTGGCTCACTAATTATTTAAGTTTAAACTCCTAGGTATATATTTATACACTAGAAAATTCCTTAGAGAGTCTGCTCTTCAAGCCTGGCTGCATAACTGAAACTTTCTTTAACTTTCCCCTTTCAAGAGGCTTCACTCTTCAACTTTGAACGTAAAAGTAGTGAACTTCACTCAGAGGGAAACACTTCAAGAACTTGAAGAAGGAAAGTGAGTGAATAAAACTATGCACCTAGGGACGATTTAACTCTGAATCCCACTTAGGTTATAACATAAACCCGTTTCATAATCCAGGTAGTTTTTAATTGGTGCTGATTGTTGTAGAGTCACTTGAGACCGTAATGTTAATGGGTTTCATTCGAGCTGAACCTGAAATCATAACATAGGTTGATTATTCGAGGAATAACCAACCAAAATCGAAAACCACATTCTTTCGTATTATTTTTTGGTCGCAATTCGAGTACATGGATTTTCAATGTAAGGATTGTTTGCATGCTACAAGAATTTCAAACAATTCTTGTTTAGTTTATCAATTTCAGAACTGTAGCCCGAAATTCTAAACGGGTTTTCTCAGGTTCATTACCAAACAGGTGAAAACACTACCTTTGAAATGTGAGAGATATATCATGTCGCCTAACATGTTTCAAGGTGACAGGGTTTGTTGAATGGAGAGATCAGCCTCCCTCTTGAGAGCTACTCACGGATCTTTCACTGCTTCTGAAAAAGGTGATTTCATCGAAAATCCCTTCTCGGTGCTCGGAGTGGGCCACGGAATTAATTGTGCAGCCTCTTGGACGGTATAAAAAGGAATGAGCCTGCGGAGGTTCTCACGGAGGCCGTAGCGAGGGTCATTTCTACGTATTGGGCCCCATCCCGTTCGATTCCACCCTTCCTATACGTGTTGGCTGCGTTTCGGCCATTCAATTTTCGAAGGTACACTCTCCGGATGACCATATTGAACAGCTGAAGAAGAATTAGGGGCGGAAGCTGTTCACAGAATAGAGGCATTTGAATTCTGGCTCAGACCTTGAGAAAGCCATTCCCTCAGGGGTGTAATCTCCACCTGTATAAATGACAAACTCAATAACGTAAGAGTCTTCATGGGGCGAATATGACTCTAAAATTGCTGTTTTTTTTTTTTTTTTTTTTTTTTTTTTGCCAAAACCGGATGTATAATTAATCCTCATGAACATTACCATACGTGAATATATCACTCGTGGAAGCCTCGAGCTCAACCGCTAATCATAATATGATGGGAACATATTATGTTCCCAATACATAGTGATGTTCACCCATATTGATGTTCAGGACAATGCAGTATGCAGTACGGTGAAAATACGTGTGAGAGAGCAAAAATTACGAATTCCATGGGTAACTGAGTGTTAATTATTATAATGACTAACGAAATGGGGAGACCCGCATGCTTCCGTTCCACATTCGTCCATAATTCGAAAATCGTGTTGAAAATTCTATAAAGAAAAATTATAGGAACTGCTCATCAAGGTTCATTGCCAATCATCATAGATGTAATTTGTCCTCCATTGATTTTTTTTGGGATCATTTCTCTACTCAATAATGACAAGATGAATTTGTGATGCCTTATAATTAGTTAAAATCTCTAAATAAAAGCCCCGTGTTCTCCTGCACGAGGTCTCTGTTTCGACCAAAACTACGAATTTGAGTTTCAGGATATGGAGTCAAGAGACTTTGAATGATACATTAATTGATTCTGATGTTGTAGGAACGTATTAAGCGTAATGGTGATTCGCTGAACCTTGAAGGCCTCATATTCGTCATACGGACTTCCTTTCGTTATGGTACACCTATACAATCTCAGACGAACTAACTTCTTGTTAAAGTTCCCATTGTAACTGTGATCCCCTCGGGGCGCATAATGAAAAGCATTAAAGGCTTTAATAAAATAGAAGCCAAGTTATTAAATACAAGTTGCAAAGATCGAATTATTTCACGGGTTCTGAAGTTGAATGAGATTATTTCTCAGGCCCCCGAGGGCTTGTTGAGCAGTAGTTGAGATTGGATGGGTGGGGTGGGATGTCGTCCCTCTCCTTTGAGCCTTTCCCTAGGCCTTTGAGCTCTTACAATGAGGTAAACGATTCGTCGTGTTGGGACGGACAGCCTTCTCCAAAAGGCGTCCACGAACCCCCAGGCATGTTGGTCCGTAGACCGTTCATTTTGATCAATCGGTTTCAGAAGTAGGTAAATCTACACGTAAGGAATAAGTAATTTTCTTAAGTGAAAATGAAAAGAAGTCGGGTTGATTACATCATTTAGTAATTGGAATTCAATGCGTAGGCATAAGCAATAGGCATTCTAAATTATAAATGTCGCCCCCTGGCTCTCTGCCTGTTCACGTCCACACCAGATGGCAATAGCCATCTTTCTCCCCTGAATATCAATTATCATGGCTTCAGAAGGCTTCACCTTGACGTAAGATGGACTTTGCGGATCCCATTCCTTACTATTCGGAAACCTATCCAACAAATTAGTTCTCCTATAGACTTCAGGGTAAAGGGCGATTTTAATCTATTCCGCAATCAACCAGACTTAATTACTGAGGAAGACATTTTTTCACTTCTCTTTATTGTGAAAATACCACTTTCATTGGTAAAACATAACTCTTCTGAAAACCATGTTGAGGCAATGAAGCTCTGGCAATCGTCTACCCGTCTTCAATTACGGTTCGGTTGGCTGATAATGCATTAATAGGAGGGCTTCAAGCGAAACAGTTCTTAATCAAATTCTCAACAATGTATAACTGTCTTGCGGGTGAAGGACGATATTTATGTATTCAGTAATCAACCAGACCTAATTACTGAGAATGGAATTGTTTTTTTTTTCCTTATGTATTTTTGCAGCCGTAGTAAATTATTGTTTGCCTTCAATCCATTCATATTCAATTCATTCCGCCTTAATAATTCATATATTCTACTAGTGATTATCTACCTATTACCGCCTGGTACTATTGCTACTCTAATAAACCGACTTTGGACGTGTTCAGTATTCCGCTTTGGGCTCTCAGAGTACATGACGATAGACGTAGGTATATTCTCGACACAGTCGGAATCTTTTTGAAGTCGGCCAAAAGCGTCGTTCCTCGCTGATTTCCAGCTTCAGAATTATTCCGGGCTGTCTGCTGTAAAGTCCTCTCGAAAAGTGTTTGTCGATCGAACTTGTTAAAGTGTACGAGAGGAAACTCGGGTTTCACTCGGTGCCGCGGTGCGCAGTTGGAGATGTTCCTCAACTACGAGACACCTGGGAACTGGGAGAGCTATTCCGAGTTGTCCCGGTAAAGTCCTCATCCACGATCAATCCCTCACGAGCTCCCCAGGGCGTACAAATAAGCCGTTGAGTGGGAGAGTGGGAATGGGAATTCGGAAGCTAGGTGGAGAAGAGCGAGATCTTTTTCAATGATGACAGTAGTGGTATAAAGTCCGCTATTTCTGGCAATAAATTATTGGTTAGAGATCATTCTTCCAATAAGAGAACTTTTTTTAATCTATCTGCATTAATTATGGCAGTGGGGACTGCATAAAATCAGGGTGCGTTCTTGATGTCTCAAGTAAACAGGGGGAAAAATTGAAATATTTTTGTTTTCGTGCATGGTACAGGTCGTATTGTTGCTGTTGTTGTTACAATTTTTCCGACTCTTCCATATCTATCTTTCATTTCAACATCGGGTTTCAGCCTGCATTTGGCAAAAAAAAAAGTCCGTTCCATCTTCTAGCTCCAAAGCGCCCATTTTGATCAATAATAGGTACTACTTGATATAACTATTATCATCATTTAGTTGATACATAAATGTTATTGTTTTTGGGACCTCTCCTGGGAAGTCTCCTGTTTTATTTTTTGAATAAACCTTGTTTTCATTCAACAAGCCAACCACTCCAATCAACCCCAAAAAAATGTTCTGGACATTTCACGTCTGGGGTCCGCTCATGACTCTAGTTGGTCCCAAAAACTTTTCAGCCCGATCGGACCAAATTTGGAAAATTGTGAGGAGAGGGAAGGTAGGAGTCAAAATGTGTTTTTCGAAAAATGGGTTTTCGATGTTTTTGGCGATCTAGACGTGTGGGGTGTTATTTTCCATTAACCTTCCGGCGGGCGCGCGGCCGACCTCAGGTCGGCTTCTGCGAATTTCAACAACCTCCACTTGTCCCAGGCGACGGAAGATTTTGGTATTCTCAGTAATCCTCAGTCAGTACCCCTCTTACATTACTGCGTCCTCAAACGCTCGTTTCCCGTGCTATTTCAGTTGCTATTGTCAATCGAATACGTGTGAACCTCTGATGACCGACCTCCGTACTGCAACGCGCCCGCTCATGTGAGTACTTTTTCTGTGCCCTAGTCGTAAACATTATTACTCTTTCTTATGTTTGTTGTTGAATGTTTATTCTCTTACGTCATGAAACATACTATCGTATGATGTAGTCTACTTATACTATTTTTTCCTGTCAGGGAGAGATGAAGATGGATGCCTGAGGAAATCAGGCTGATGGTAGAGGATTTAGAGCGGCAGGAAGGAAGTCAAGAATATCAAAAGGCAGTTCCACAGGACGATGATGATTTTGACGGTTTAGACATCGAAGAGGAAGAACCTGAGTACTCTTTGTAGATGATTTTGACAACGAGCCTAGATCGAGATGCAAAAAAGCCAAATGTGCCCGAAAAAGAAATGGAGTTTGACCACTGTGTTGAAACACTGTGTGTGTGTGTAAAAATCATTCTGAACGAGTGGAAATTGCTCAGCTGAAGAAGAAGAAGTTGTTTGATAATAATTACGCACTTGTCTGGCCACTTTTTTATGTTCATGATTACTTTTAAAATTCAACCTTTTTTTTTCTTCTCACTTTAGGTGTTTTCACAGATTTTTACTTTTTTCAAATCGAAATTAAATGTTCAATTTATTAAAACGATGTGTTCGCCAGTTATACCACTTTTTCCTACTAATTCAACCCTTTATTCATCGGTAACCATGTAAAAACGAGTTGCCGACCTCAGGTCGGCGCGCGCCCGCTCGTGTGACTTGGAAAGGCGCGCCCGCCGAAAGGTTAGGACGCTGAATCAATTGGAAATAGTCCGGGACACTCCACACCCAATTTATCCCCCTTTTCTCCCATGCTTTTTTCTTCGGAAGAATTCGCAGCGTTTCATATTTAGTCATCACGACGAACAAAAACACCATTGACAACATGAAATGATTTTCCGAACCTCCTCCGAACGACCACTATTCGTATCATTGCTACAATCCTGATGTCCCACTAGCTGTGCCAAGTCATGAAGAACTTGCTGACAAAAGACCGAGAACAGGACTCACCAAAAAACATAGAAATAATACTATATTAGAGCGAAAGGAGGGGAGGAAAGTGAATGAGTTGGGGTTTATGATGAGGTTGGAGGTCGTGTCGGTAGGGAAATGGGAAGCCTCGCTCCATGAAACCGTTGAATCGCTCATGTTATTCTGGAGCGATGCCGAACTGATAGTCGTATTGTTCTCTTTTCACCATCCACGACCCCCTCGCTGGCCCTCAAATGGGATTTTTTGTTCGGGTAATTCGACAAACGGCATTTCCGCCGGATCCTTCGGTGGAAAGCCGTTCCATTCGACGATAACCTCATTCGAATGGGGGGTGGAAGGTGCTGGAGTGCAAGAGAAATACAGAAACAAGGACGGGAGGATTGTATAATTTACTTGGGTTCTCTCCGCCTTAACACACAGTTTGTGAAAGGATTCTGTCCTTTGAGCGAGGGGGTGCGGGAGAACCGTACACCCCGTGATTCCTTCCATTATCTTGTTCACGCTTTCTTCAAAATTGAATCTGAATTGAATAACTCGAGCCCTCTTGGTTTTAAGCAAACATGCGTTTCTAAATTCAAACTGTGAGAAGCGGAACTCTTGAATCTGATAGTGGATGGAAGCGAGGAACTCCCCGTTCGGGTATTGTTGCACGAGTGTCGATTGAAGGAGTCTTTTGAAAAGAATTTGAATTGATAATAGCCATTTATCAAAAGGTCATGTTTTATCAAGAAATCGTCAAGTTCCATAGAACGGACATCACTTTTCAACTGTAGAATAATTGAAAAAGGGCACGGCGACCGGGCGACGGAACTATCCGCCTGTTCCATAAATGATGTAATGATTACCGAAATGCTAGTAGACGAAGCGTCGCGTGTCAACCAGCATGAAATTGAGGATCAGTTCAATACTGCTTATCCGTGTGAGAAGTGACTCTGCTAACAGTCCCCTCTCATTCGCTGATCCATTATTACTTTCAAATAACGGATGCCATCTGCCTGCGCCACGTTAAAGCGCGTACTATTAAGGTTATCTTCGTAGCTTTAACGAGTTAGCGCACGAGATTCCGAGAATTTCGCATCGGAATGCTCTGATTTCGAGCATCATCTTTTCTCAGTGCACTCTAACCAGACGAGACGGAACCAGGCCATAAATTTTCCAGCGTCTTATTACGGGGTAGTTCATGCGTACACTCTTGAGTTTCCTGCAGCTCTTACCTATGTAACTCCTAGGTCTGTGATGTTACTAGTTATTAATTAACGGCGGAAAGGCCCCATAAATCTCCGAGCAACTTGTTTCGGAGCGTTCGAGCAAATTTTAATCCTCTGCCCGTCACTCGAACACAGGAAGATGCTCTTGGCGCTGGAAGCGCGAGTTGAAGATTTATTAGTCTCCTTGCGGAAAAGGTGTAGCACCATGTACGTAGGTATAAATCGTAGTAGGCTGGCGTAAGTCGTTCGTGACTATGCAACAGCAATTCGGCTAATAGGATAAGTTCATTGCTCTTGTTGCTGATATTGTTATTATTTTGAATGTCAAAAAAATCATGTGTATCCAAGAGGATGACAACAAAACTCTTCAATGGAATTCACCAGGCAATACACCTACGACCAATTTACTTTCGAAATCCTAATACCTATTCGAAACGCATGACAAGCGGACTTTGGACAGCGGAAGTTGGAACAGTTTGATACCATAAGCACGAATCACGCGAGACAATGTTGCCAATCACTTCCTGCAAAATTCTCCGTGTGTAAAACGTCTCGGGCCTGAAAGGGTCTTTGCTTTGCTACTAAACTTGTAGGATGCTGAAATGCGAATCGAACTCGAACGTAGGTGATAGAAGCGTCCTCTTTAATAAAGAGTATTCCTTTGGTAAGTTAACCTGAACATCAAATCTACAGCTTTACCCTGGAGAAAATGTTCAAGATATAAGTCCCTGGAAAATATGGGTACAATAATTGATAATTGTTTATGGAACATGTTGATTGCGCTTCATCTCGGAGTTCATGGAAGTCCATCAGCTTTGTACAGTGTGTGATAGTGGCAGCTTGTCCTAGGTGCAGCTTAGTTGTTGATATAATCCTACATCGATATCCATGAGCTTGCTATTCCTGCTGCGAGAGTGGTTGGCTTGGAATAGGGAGGGCGGATTATCTTGGGATTGGAGGAGCTTTGCTAACGCGTTAGGTTCTCGAACTCATCGGTAGGATGGTCGTGGAAGTGCGGTTAGATAGTTAGATACCTATTTCTCGATAACAACCACCCACAGAACACTAAAATAGTTTTAACAATTCTTATTTCAAATCTGTCTTTGCGTTTGTTTCATTTCTTGTATTTCCTTCGGCTTTGTCGTGCGTAAGTTCTGGGGATTGGATTCTCAATGCCTTATTACAATGTCTTATGACCAAAGTCATATACGTTCAATGGTAAAAAGAAGTTACAAGTGCAGAGGTTCATGTCAAAAATAGAACTTGTTGTCCTTTTGAAGGGTCTTTTCTTTTTAGTATAATCTTCAGAGAAGACATTCGAAACGACATCATTATCCAGTTCGCTGTTTCTTTACTAGCTATAGCCTTTTATTCCACTTCTCTTTATTGAGAAAATACCACTTTTGATGCTAAAACATTAATCCTCTAAGAATCAAGTTAAAGCAATGAAGCTCTAACAATCGTCTACCCGCGTTGATTACGCATTAATAGGAGGGATTCCAAGCAAAAAAGTTCGTAAACTTTCACAAATATATGACTATCTTACTATACGAACTTCCCGATACTAAAACATTTTGAATTTGTAATACTGAGCAATCATTTCGCTCTCCGATAACGATTTGAATTCCTATCGGATCATTGAAGGGTATTTGTGGAGAAATTGGTCCGTGGAGACGAGTAAAGGGTAGTAAGGGTTCATTTTCAAACCTTTGACCTTGCAAAAGCTGCTTTTCTTTTACGAGTTTTTCTCTTTTCATTAAATTGCCTTCCTTCATAAACGTAAGCCTCGACGAAGAAATAAAAATCCTTGAAAATTCCAGAAACCTAATTATCATTTTTCAAGAATATTTTTGTACCTGCTGAATGTGAAATTCATACGAGGTATAAACTGAAATATCGATTCACTGACTGATGATAACTATATAGATTGGACAAGTTGAACGTCCCATGATGCCATTAATTCAGTGTCGTCGAGCGGTGTATGAACATCCCTGAAGTCCAATAACATCGATTCCTTCCAATGGGCTCGTTTCATTGTCATTCTGATAATAACAGGGCGGAAAAGGCGTAAAAGACCTCTAATTCCTCCCAAATGGCGTAGTGGTTTGGTAGCGAGGGCGGAGGGTGAGAGTCGATTTATTCAGCCCACCAACTTTTCGCGCTTCGGAAGGAAAGAGGGTCTCGTTGGACGGATTTCAACCATGGGTTTGCTGAGCCGTTAATCGGCAAATGTTCGACAGTATAGTTAAAATTCAGCCACTGGCAGACGGGGCGCAGGTAATTTACCGTGAATCGAATGGTTGAATTGAAAAATTGCGAGCTCAGTACCAGCGTGTGATGTGGTCGGTCTTTTGAAAAAGACAATTATCGACACGGAGAGTTGTCGAGGGCGATAAAACCTCTGACACCAGGGCTTTTCGATTGAAAAATTTGTTCTTTCTCTATTTCGAGGTTCAATGACTACTTCTGTTACGTCGGCCTGGAAGCGGCTCGGCTGATCCTGAATGTACACGTGAAGTAACCACCGAAACAATATTTTTAGATAACTCTGAATTTTGTGGATTCACATATATTTTTAAATGTGTAGTTGTTAAACGTTATTTTTCAGTATTTCACTAGATACCGGAATATATTTGAAAAAAAAAAGTAATGAATTTTACAAGCAGAGGCTGCCAGTTTTGACGAGATCAACCTGATACTGTGGCTAAAATAGACAACAGTCCGAATCTGTTTATTCGAATACGCCCCTCTATTGGGGTAGTTATTACAATTAGCTACGTTAATAAGGCGTTTCTATATTACCTGTGAATCCGGATATTCGCGAAACTCACCGTATTATTAGAACAGAATAATGAGTAACTCAAGAGTTTTGTCATAGATACGACTAGTGTTGAGAGATTCTCAGCACAAGTTTTGATAAATTTTATCAGTAACTCCAAATGTCGTCGTTTGAACAAAAATATCTCCTCGTGCAGCCTCTACACCAGTTATTTATACTCACTGGTTCGTTTGGATATTTTTCTGAAATTTCTCGTGTGCGTTTCCAAATGGAATGGGCTATTTCGGGGGGCGGAGATATATACGTCAGGGAAAATTGCTACATCGACACAGTAGGTGAGGAAGCTTTATCTTGCGTTGTGCCTCGAAAAAAGCTTTTCGCTCTCTCGAATACTGTCAGAAATTAAGAGAATGGTAGCTGAGGAAAGGGTTTGAAACACACCCGTTCATCAAGTTGTTGAGCTTGTGAGGGGTTCCTTTTTTTCTCGCAAAAAATATAACTGTATACACACGGTGGAAAAATGATTAAAATGTATAAGTTTAGAGTTTCGATGTTAGGGAGAAGAAATGAACCATTCGTGAGGTTTTTTAGTAAAATCCCGATTTTCGGGATTGCTACAAATGTTTAATCGAACTTCTCGCCTCAACGCTGATTATTTGCGCATTCGCCGCCTGGTCATCATCCCTTTTTTCCCTCCACACCCTCAACTTTGTATGTGATTCACGGTTTAATCCCGCCGTTCTTCCACTTTCCACCCCACATTCGCTTCCATCCTGAAGTCCATAACCCTTTGTCACAAGGAGTTATATAAAAACCTTCGCTTCATCAGAAAGAATGCCACAATTAATCCCAACGTAGCGAAAAGTTATTAGTGCTAACATATCCCCTAGTGTGGCACGTATGAAGAATTTGCGCATTTTGAAGAAGTTGGCAGCCATTCTCAATACCACGTTATTCATACACTATATCGAACCGAAACACTAGAGTAAACATCACACATTACGCCTCTCTTGATAAATATTCATATCTGGAAGTTGAAAGTAAAACTGCAAATGAAGGCACATTGAAACTGTTTCGTTCTTAATTCCCTCTATGTAGGTAATTAATTTTCCTCCTTTGCGTGTGAGATTACTTGATTAAGTTTCTTCAGGAACACGGCCTTTTGAGGTTAAACTCTCGTCGAAAATGTGTTTTCAAAGTAAACGAGTCAACACCCGGCAATCTACACGGCGTTGATTCCCAATATTACCCAATTTGGAGCACTCCAACTCCGAAGGCTTGACGTTTTATTTGATAGAAAAAAATGGAAAATGTCTTTATGACCGAACCTGTCCAAGGCAGATTTACTTCAATTTGACGATTTCTAGTTCATATTTGTAAAAAATACTATATAGTTATGCGTAATTCAAAGATTACAATACTTATTTTCAAACTAGAAGTAAAACTTTCATCCCCAAGTCATTGCTACTTTCCTCAAAATTTTGTCATTCTATGCTAGTTGAGCAGGGGGTACATTTTTCTATGCGCGATGAAATTCTGCTCCAACGACCACATGAACATTTCACGAATGTGATGTTCATCCGAGTGTTTTCCCTCATTTTTTGAAAAAATAATTTGAGATTATTTGCACCTTTGGTGAAAAAAATGACAACAAAACCGATTGTAATAAAATACTCGTATATCATACTTATAGACTCGTTAAAAGTGGCACAATTGGATGATCGTATTGTGAAATCAAATTTCACAAGATACATACATACTTCAATTTTTTTTTGAAATGCATTACTTTTTCTTATTACGGCCTTATAAATATATCTTATCGGCTGGTATCGAAAAATTCGACTACCCTAAGCCGAACCTCAACTTTTCTATTCACTCTCTTTTGGTCTAACTATTGTGGTGAATTAAGTTGTTGGAATTTCGTCACTCAAAAGGTCTTGAAACATGCCAAAAAGATCATCCCATAACGTTGGAAGTTCGAACATTCCGGAGGTTAACCGTCCTTAGCCCTTTCACGTTAATACGATGTTCAGTTTGAACCGCTGAGGCTCTTGTGATGGGCCGATTGTTTACCAAGTACTCGACCCTTGCCAACATAATAATATAAGCGCTTCCGACCTGGTCCATACACTTCACAATATTATCAACACTACCTTCACCCAAGCTGTTTCCAGGTGCAGTTACAGGCTGGTGGTGACAGGAGTGCATTCTATCCCTGTCCTTGCCAGGTTCCCTAACCACCTATACACGTCCTGTTCCTCTCATCCTACTGCCAAACCATTCGGTCAGATCACTGTATGCGGATTTGTTGATGTATTCCCTGAACGTGCCGTCCGAACAACATTGCTCTCCGAATTCCCCTCAACACCCAGCAAAATCAGATTCTTTTCATCTTTCGTCTTTGGTACATGACTCTCAAACTTCGTTTGTCCCATCCTTGACCTTCCTCATGCATTTGAAGTGATTTATTAGGCTAGTTTCCTCTAGGCGAATGTCTTGAGGTCCGTGGAATGTATTACTTACTCGATTGTCGACTGTATTTCAAAGAACTAGTTGAATAAGAGTTGCTTCCTTTTTCTATCCCAAACGAGACTTTCTATAGAAACTAGTGCTATTTGAGCCGAAGATGAATGGTGTCTGCGGATCCAGAGTTCGTTCTTCGCTTGAGTTTTCCTTCGCTCAGCTTTTCCGTTTTTGTAAGATGAGTTGAAGCTAAAGAAGTCAGAGCGTCAAAGTTGTCCTTCATCAAAGGGTGGTGTCGGGGTCATATAACCACCAATGGCTATGTGAACAAAAATCATGTCACTATTTTTGTTACTTGTGACAAATCTTCTCTCAAAACCGCTTTGTTCACAGTTGCGAATTTCCCCGGAAACCCACTGAGTCTCAGCCACCTTGGATTTTTTCCGGGTGTATCTTCCACGTTACGCCGTTTTACATATACTCAGGATTCCACTCAGACTGGGGTTGGAGTTCTTTTCTTTCTTTCTCAATAAAAGACTATTTTCCGCGGGGTTTTGAGAAAGGTTCCGGTGGTATTGGAAACGGCGTGTTGGAGGATTGTGAGGGTGAGAGCTACACTAAACGCGTTTCAACCCCAAAAGGGATCCTCCTTTTCAACTAGATGCCAGATTCAGATCTTTCAAAGCTCCTTTTTCTCATCGTAACCTGAAAATAGAGAACCGAATAAATTGCCGAAGGAGATATGATGAACTCAATTATATTTCCATAAAATGAAAAAATAATATCTCACGACCAAAGCCATCTGAGTGGAACTTTTTTTTCTCGTCGCTGGAGAAAAGTGGTAAAAGACACCGCAAGACCGAGCGAATGAATCAGCCACTTCCAATCTACTGGATTTAACAATATTTTAATGGGTTTCTGAACTGCTTATTCAGCAGAGGAAAAACTGGAGAACCTCATTCCTATCGTATAACATTTCAATATCGGAGCCTTTCAAAAAGCTATTCCCGAAATCTCACCGTTGATAAACTTTCGAATTGGTTCTCAAAAATTACTTGATGAAAGAATGCACGTAAAAACCACCTGACGTTTGGTTGAAATAAGACGTCGTGGGTCGTGAAGCTATAATGCTGAAGAACGGATCCATATAGATTGGGACAAAATGGCAACTAGCCACTTGAAGGTTGGCGTCGCCGCTTATTGATCTCTCGTTGTACTAATAGTTATATTCCGCCCTTGGCAAACGAAAAAGGTTTAGCCTACAGCAGGTGCGCAAAACATTTAGGACGGCTTGCTTATTTTATCAGCAGCAACCTAACCAAGTAGTATCCGTGCCCGATGCTGCTTAACATCTGTCGAATAGGATACGCTTGATTTGCTGCCGTAAGCACACCGCCATGTTCTAGTTCTTAGGTAATTTTCAGCCCAATTATCTATAAAGGAGGCCGTGTAGGAATGGGTGGAATGGGTAGTTTCACCTAAGCGAGGAGAGTATAATTTCCCGCAGAATTTCCGTTGCTTAATCGATTGTTCCAAATGAAACCGTGGTATCGGTGAAAATGGGTATACTGAAAGGGAGTTTATGTCTTTCGAGGGCCTAGGTGTGACTCTTCTTGGTTTTGGACGCTGATGGGTTTTTGGATCGATTGCTTCTAACGTTGAGTTCACCTAGAGTAAGTGATTCTAATGCCGGATCCTTGGAGCTGAGAGGTTAATAAAAAGTCCACACAAGTTGTGCTTTCTTCCTCAACAAAACTTTGAGTGAGTATTAAATCGTGCCATCCTGTTGCAGTGTTACTGAACACACTGTCTTGCTTCCGCTCCCAAGAAAATTGTAATGTTCAGCATAAATTAATGGATTGCAGTAGTATGCTCTGTATGTGTGTATTAGCTCGGTCAAGCTGAGAGCGAAAATAACCCCGTCCTAAAATTGCAGGTGGCTCGTATCCTGTGGAGGAAAACCCTCACCTAGATACCAGTTTCGTGCATTAGTAACGACACGGTTATCTCCCTATGAGGTGGCTGGGCTGTGGGTGACATTTTACTGTGAGCCCCAACCCTAACACTGCTCGGTAAATGACTTTTTTCCTACCTTAGTTTTCGCTCTAATCGCAAATCGTGACTAACACACCTGTAGCCCGAGGATTCGCTTGTTGTCTCATGAAATAATCATCGCGGAATCGGGGTCACTACGGCATGAGTATTAAATCTTTGTTTGCTTTCTATTCGAAAAACACGAATCCTGTTCGTACCAGTCTTGTAAAGGTGACTTTATAATTTTTTTTTTAAATTACTGTTATTTCATCTGCTTTTCAGAACACGGATGTAGGATGGTTATAGAGGAAACATGTTACTAGGTCCTTATGGTGAGTTCTGAGGGATTGCTTTATCACCCATGTCATGTGTTCCTAGGGGATTGGATCCCATTCTTGATTAAACCGAAAACGCTGCCACATGAAAACGACTCGTTCTTGATCCCATACCGATAAGGCCCGACGCTGGGGGAAATTCTGGAAGAGGCCTGGAAAAGTCAGGATCTGGTTG
The DNA here is from genome assembly GCA_019603395.1 of Cyrtorhinus lividipennis. Taxonomy (NCBI): domain Eukaryota; kingdom Metazoa; phylum Arthropoda; class Insecta; order Hemiptera; family Miridae; genus Cyrtorhinus; species Cyrtorhinus lividipennis. The sequence goes on along the minus strand of CM034003.1, from coordinate 12,960,623 downwards.
TGTGCGGATTTACAATGCCAGCATCGGTTCAAACCAAACATATTTACTCCTTCATATCTCACAGTTGACGTGACAGCCGCTCCATTTCCTCGACGAAAAACCCGCGACCTCAGCCAAGTCGGGAGCAGCAATGGAACTGGGAGAACACAACGCTCATAATTTCCGTTTCATTTGGTCACACGGGAAAACTCCGTCTCTCAGCCTCTTTCGCGAGAACTCTCCCTCAAATACGTAATGGTCGACGGCGCAATCGCTTCGAGGCTGGGGATAGTTTTAACTAGGAGTAAGTCGTGTTTCAGGTCGTTGGAAACTTCACCGGGATTTGTCTTCCTTGTTGACTCCTCGCGGTCAGCGCTCAGAAAACTTCTGGCTCTCTTGGGGTATCTTCCCTTCGCCCGTACTAGTTGCCCCTAAAGTGAATGCAAACCCGCAAGTGGAGTACCGGTGATTTCTCTCCTCCGAACGTTGGATTTCACTCACCATCAACCAAGAATTTCGGTAGGAATTTATTGCTGAGAGAATTCGCCTCAATATCACATAGATAATTCTGTAGACAATCGGGAAATCCCACTATATCAATCGCATGCAAGGTTAGAGGAACTCCAATGGGAAATTATGTTGTACTACAGCGAATTCCTCTTCTGATGTATATCCCTATGTACATATTTGCATTGGAGTGCAAGTCTCTGAAAATGAAAGTTTAGAATAGTATTACAGTTACCTGAATTATAGCGCCTCAACTTTTTTCGTAAATACATTCAAAAATCGTTGATAAAAATCAAAGCCTTGCACGTCATGTTTTTATAAATTTAATGATCGACAAAAGTCCAATGAAGTAATTCGAGAAAAATTAGTACCTAAGCAAGGAGGGGCCTTGTTTCAAACCTTACAAACTACTCTCTAACTACTAAGGTTTTAATATTATACTAACTTGAAGGTATAGTAACGTTTCCAAGCCGCCTTTTGGTCGGTTATTCCTTGAATAATCAACTTATGTTCCGGTTGATTATTCCTTGAATGATCAATCTGTTTCCATCATGGGGGGGGGGGGGTCATTTCAAGGTGTCTAGATCAAAATAAGCACATTTCCGTCCGCCGTCCACGCCGTTTTTGGTAGTACTTAGAACATTTTCTAAAAATCTGAAAATTTGGTCTGGGACCCTTTTTAGGCTCTAGTTGGACCTTGAAACTTTTTAGCATGATCGGACCAAATTTTTGAGGTATCAAAATGTTTTCTGAATAATGGATTTTTGATATTTTTAGCGATCCATCATTGGAGGTATGATTTTGCACTAAACTTGGGACGCTGAATCGTTCAGAACGGGTCCGGGACATGCCTCGCCCACTGTTTTCCCCATGTTGGAGGTTTTTGGCGATTTAGGCGTGTAGGGTGTTGCTTTCCACTATTTATCATCACACTCCGGCGAGTTATAACCGGAGGAGGATAAATTGTGGATGGTCCAAAATCAAAATTAGATGGAAGAAACCTCAGAATATATTAGGTTTGACTAAGCCTTAACTAGGTTTTGCTTACTTTTGGGACTGAACGCTGCGAAGAGCTGAGTCGATCTCCCTTTTGGATCGGATTTGGCAATAGTATAGTCTTCTAACAGGATAAACATAGTTGTACTAGGCTTGAGTGATCTCCGCTGGTTGATCTTCTGAGTCAGGTCCTCCCTTTAACCGTAAAACAGAGTTGTTCGGCATCGGCTCTGCAAATGGCTGGTGGTTCGGATACTAAGCCTCCTTGCGAGACGTCAATAAAACCACTCACGCCTTCTGAGGGCCTATTGCGGGAGACCGAGGTGGTTTTGCACTGTTCGCTCCATTGTCTCTAACGTTCGAGCGTCACTTCTAATTGCATGGATCTATAGACTTGTGCCGATGAGGAGGATGTAAACTCAGACAGACCCCTCCCACTACTTCTCCTCGTACCACACGAAGTGGCTGACAAGCCTCGCATTATGTGATGATTTCCCGAGAGAGGTTCTCTCGCTCCACGACTAACTTCCTGTCTAATGTCATCTATAACGATTCTCGAGTGCCCTTCATGCTTGTTTCGTGGTTGTGTTGTCAGGCAAATTGTTGTTATTTTCTCCAATCACAACATTAAACCCTATCTTTTCTCTCAGAATGGGAATAACGGAAAGAAGGAATATCAAAAGTATCTGCCTCTTGAAATGCAAAGAGTAAGAGACAAACTGAGAACATAGGTAATGTGTTCCCATCTACACCAGTGGGGACTTCCATTCTCTAAATTCCCCCTCGGAGGAGTCTAAGGTAAAGCGGCCCCAGCTGGCTGGAGCCAAGCTTACAATAGTTAGGCTGGATTGATTTAATCGAATGTGCCTAAGCAAGGAGACGAGGAGAGTTTAAATTGTAAAATGGAATACAAATGGAGGATCCATAAAAGGTTTACAGCAACATTAACCGCCCGAGGTCCTCGTAGCCTGGGAATCTTTCATCACTTTCTTATAATGCATAAAGCTGAGTTGAGAGAATCAATTTTTTGGTGACTGAGTCACCTTGTACTCCCTTGTACTGTATTTATTAATTGTAATCTTTAACAGCCAACCACCCCCACATCGCCACACAGTACACACTCACCCTTCTTCACACCTACCTGGAACGAAACATGATTCTCGACCAATTACAACGAGCTTGGAATGAGTCTCCTGGAAATTACTGTTAACCGCAGCCACTCGTTGATCTGATAATCCACCCCTTACAAAGCTGAAACCGTTACAAACCGTGAAATGGGGAACTTGAGGGAATTGTGACCTTCTCCAGATTGGATTCTCCACGAGGCGTGGCTGAGGTCACGTAAACAGCAACAACTTGTCACCGGAGGATCGAGTCTGACAAGATATCAGTACTAAGTGCTTTGAACTGAGAAGAAGTAAGTTTTAATGGAAATACCTAAGCCGAAACAGGCCTTTAGCTTTTGATCTCCCGCTTCTGTGGGTTCCTGACATTTCAAATGGGTATTCTATCTGAGGTCGAGCGAATTATTATCTTCGAGCTTTGCGATAGAAATTCTGTTGGGAAGGAATGACATGCCTTCGCATACTTGTATGTAGTTTGTCAAAGACTCAATCGAGATTCGGTACTAATCCTTATCCCATCTCCCAGTTCGAGTAATGTAAAAATTGGCGTTTCATATTTTATCCTCTACCTAGGATGTGAATGGCAAAATAAGATTTAATGTTTCCAGTATGGGTTCATGATTCACTATCGGGATAGCCAAGCTTTGAAATACTTCGTCAAGATGGGCCCCACATTTTTCGCTTATCATTTTGATTGATAGAATATAAATTCAAATTTATATTAATTTGTAACATTTATGTTCATTTATCGAATTTGCATATTATTTAATTAATTCAAATTTATTCTAAATTCCTCAAAATGCTGATTGGAATATAAACAATCCAGTTTCATATTTCCCTTCTTAATGTGCTTTTTCAGTAGCAGGTAATCATGATTTTTTTCTTTATTTTGTGAACTTCATCGAAACATAGTGACAAAAATTAGACCATTGATTTCACTTGATACCGGTATCCAATTGGTATCTCCAACAGCTCTGTCTCGCGTAGTTGATAATACAGAGTAAGTAGGTATCATCAATCCTGTTGAACGTTGCTTTCGAATCCTCATCAAAAGGGATGGTACACCTTATTGACTTATGCGCTGAACCCTAATTTAAGTCTGATCGTCAGTATTTTTTTGAGAGCGAAAAAATGCATGAAACCTCTTTGAGAGAAAGGGCCTCCGAAATGGAAATTAAGTGGGGAAATTCTCATAAACTTCAAACAGTATTTGCAAAAGTAGTAAGAGCGATTTTCATCTCGTTTCTTCTTAGTTTGAAAAAGAACCATCCGTTTGATTCCATATTAGCTCGTTTTCTTTTTAGTCCAAAAAAATGACAGAAAACTCAAATATACGTTCTTACTATGCGGAATGCTTCTATGAGAGCAACATTTTCCCCTTTTAATCTAGCTGTTGTTAACCTTCTCTTTCTACCGTAGATCCGAGTATTGTTTATTCCTTTGTAATAATCCCAGTCCCTACATAACCGTATGGATATTACCTCCGCTCCGGGGGAATATCGAAGAGAAATACAACATGGCAGAACTGTTCACCAGGTTGAAGAACAAAAATTTATCTCTGAAGTTATAAGTCATAAGCGCTGTATAGGACATCCTTTATTACTCACCCTCAAACCTTGGCCAACCCAATTGAATTTATCGTCGTGATACTATCGTTTTTTTGTCATGAAGCTGCGATTCAAGTCAAGTTCTGCATCACCTCTCAACGAGCCCCGTCTCTGGACAGTAGTTAACGTGGAGGGAGTATGCCAAGTTCAACAAATCTTGAACAAATATTTACATTCCCTCTCTGCAAACTCCTCTTTCAAGAAAGTCATCCATAACTGAAATGAAACTCGTAGAAATTATTTCACTAGATTACCCCCACAGAGGGAGAACTTCTTGTTCCGAGAGCGCTCACAGTTAACACACAAATCTATTCGTTAATATTCCTGCAAACACCTATTATTTGAAACTCTTATTATCGTTGGAAATGGCATTCGCTGAATTATTTTTTAAAAGTTGTGCCGAGTTAGAACAATTTTACTCTGTTAATTGTGGAATAATCATCGAAGATAAGATGTGTAATATAGTTACAATAAAAATATCCATTGCTAGAACTCATCATTTTTCACGACTGTCATGACGTCAATGGAGGCTTGGAGAGTAGTTATACGCAACAATATTTCAGCAAAGTGCATGCTGAATTCATGTACCTGTGTGCGGTATAGCCATTTGATGCAAGTCGATGAATTTTATTCAACTTATTGGTATTGGTAACACCGGTTTCACATGAAATACGACTTCCAATTTATTAAAGGGAAAATGAAGAAGATTGGAGAGAATTGAATTTTTGGATTTGGAATTTCTGTAAGTTTTTCCTAACTCGTTAAAAAGATAATCCCTACAAAAACCCTGGTGTATTTTGAGGGTGTTCATGATCATTTCTTAATATTCGAAACCATCGTTTCTCAAATAGAAACATTAATGTCCCATACAGAACGCCAATCCCGTAATGAAACCGCCAGTGAATCCCCTCTCTTTACCCAGATGGAATGCTCAGATCAATGTTAGCTTAGGTTTTCATTGTTACAGAGCTTAAATGGCCATAGCCGACCGTCTGATTGATATATAGTGAACCGAATCCGAGCCAGGGATCTCGTCTAAATCCCCAGTGTTTTCAATAGAACCGTTTTGAGAGTGGTATAAACCGGCGATTGTCGATGTGATTCATTTTCAGCGGAGACTCGAGGAAGGACTTGCATCCCGCGATTAAAACCGTTTTACGTGCCGTGATGTGTAGAGCTCGAGTGCTCAAAGTGACTTTGAGAGGCGTTAAATTGGCAATCGGTTAAGGGTGGTCGAGTTTACTAAATATTTTCTACCCTTCCATTGGCGTTTCCATATTCATTCGCGAACGGAAAAAATGAAGAGGACTCACCTGGGGCAATCCGGACAGTACTGATGAGAAGAGTTGACCTAGTTTTAACGTGTAATTATTTATGGGATCGATCTAAGTAAGAACTCAATCTGTATAACCTACGGATAGAGGAAGAGGAAAATGGTACATCAATGAAAGAATCAACAACCTTTTTCCCGTAATAACTCATTTACATCACAAATTGAGTATTGAATGAATCCTTTGACGTCAGTGAGTTCACAGTGAGCACACCTCTCTAAGAATTGTTTCTGATACAAGACCGAGTAGTCACTGGGTGGACACGTATGTCCGGGGACAGTTCAATATTAGGGACGAAATCCCGTTTGGTTTGTGCTCAGCGACTCCCAAGCCAAGAGAAGTTATCCATGGAGTGGCCTCTGGTGGATCGAGGTTGACATTGGAAAACTGTTGGCGTGTGATGAATCTTCTTCCATTCTTTTCACTACTTGCGTTCCTGGAGTTGAATCCGCACTTAGCACTCGTTTCCCGGCTTGTGACAATCCTAGGTTGGCTACAAATTTTAAAACAACATTTGTCACGCAGAGCTCAGGAACGACAACGGACCCCTATACCTAAATGCATTTAGAATTGCAGCTGGTGGAGGGCATCTCGAGAATCCTCAATCTTCTTTATCTCTTGCAACATTCGTTAGCTCGTTGGATTGGCCCGACCTTCCCTGACCTCGTTCGACTGACTGGTCTTTTCTCCGAGTTTTATACGATCCGACCGGGCGTTCCCCGTCGCCCGTTTATTTATGCGGCACGGGAAGCTTGTTTTCTGAAACTAAAGCAGTTTTCCCTAGTCGTAGTCAGTGTGAGGAATGTTCGAGCGGTACACCAAGGCTCCACTAAGCAAACGGTTGCCGGTGAAATGAATTTAGTTTTCATCGAGGATTGCGCTCTTGAAACTCCTCTTACGCTCTCATGGCATCAGAGCAATTCGGGGTTGAAGTTTCCTTATTGAAACTCAATCGCGATGCAATTATGGGTTTGAATAAGTGAACGTGTCTGGTTGAAGGAGTGACACCAGTAGGTAGGTCATATGTAAAATAGCAACTGTCCGCAACCGAAACATTCCGTAGCTGTTCGGTGCAGCTCATCCAGGATTGAAAAAAGTTTATACAATAAAACCATTCACGTGCACAACGACCGCACCGTTGGACTGCACTACTTCTGATTCCCCACTGACGTTCAGTAGATATGACAATATTCAGGACATTAAAACGCGGTGGTTTCGCACTCTCGGGATCAGATCCCACCTCCCTCAAGTGTCAACCTCCCGTTCGGTGTAGTAGGCGCATCACGCATCAAAAGTAAATTCGATTGATTTAAAGAATATTCTACCTTCAACAACAACAGATAAAAGGGCATTATAAAGAATAAGGCTTATTATCTTAATAAACTCAAATTTCCTCCAAGAGAAACCCCTCCTCGAAGTTTAATTTGAGTCGTTATTGTGAGAGCACGAGTTGTATAACAATGATAATTGATTTTCAATCACCTTTCTCGAACAGAGTTCAGTTCTTTCTACCCGATACTTTTTGATGAGGAAGTAATTCGGACCTCGAGATCTACACCTTTGGGGAACGCCGTAATTAAAGTTTGCCTAACTGTTGAAGAGTTTTCCAAGGGTTCACTATATTTTCATTTTTCTCATGGGCTTTTGACCAGGTCTCAAATCATTATCAACATCGTTTTATCAAATAATTTCGTTTATTTTTCAAGTACATATTTGAAAAAGATTTATGTGACTTGTGTTATCTTTTTTAAATTTTCAACTCGACAACAAGTGTCATGAAACATATTCGTGGACTACGTCCACCCCTTCCCAACACACCTAACATTCACACATATTAGAGGGGTAGATTAGGAATTCAAAATGCCCGTCTGCCGTTGCCTCCCATGAAACCTAAAACAAGAGCCTTTAAATCCCTTCAGAGAATCGCTGTAAACTGAAGCATAATAAGAGCGATCTCTTTTTTTTTTTTTTTTTTTTTTTTTTGAAAATGGGCTTTTAAGCGGTAGATGTTCAACCAAAGACCCACAAAGAAAAGATTGAGACCGTTTTATCTCTCGATTATGTTTTAATAATATTGTAATGTGTGGTGTAATAATAGTTCATATCGTAACAACAATAAATAACATTGTGAAACAATTTAATTATAGTATTTCATAAATTCAGAAGAATACATTTTAAGGGAATTTCACGTGCGGTATTTTTTGATTATCAACTGGTAGGTACTCAAAAATATCACAATTTGATAGGTTTCCGTTAATTCAGAAGTTTTTTTTCAGTTTTTGAAGAGCGAATTTTCCATCTGCGTATTGCATATATTATGCACATTTCAACTTAGTTGCTCCGATTTTCGTCTTTCATTCCTCCAATATTCATTGGACGACTCTTAGATATAATTTCTTTATGGAAGGAAGGGACCAAATAAATAAACTCGATTTTGTTTTGAAGGCTGGTCAATGGGCCTTAAGGAAAGTGATTTCAATAAACGGCCCTCCCCTTCTCACCTCGCTAAAAGAAAAGATTCATCCAGGAGAGATGCTACCACCAAACCTCTTGAACTTAAAGAAAACTACTAAAGCACGATTTCGAGCGAATGGAATTTTATAATCGGCGATCCCCACTTGCGAAGCAGAGCTCCCTCGGGTAAGGGCACCTTCAGAACTTTTCCACTTAAATCCCGAGGCTTTTGCACGCAATTTGTGAAAGTTTTTATTGAATCCCCATCCCCTCTTCTATTAGAAAGGACGTTTTTGAAGGGGCGGAAGACAAAACTTATTTGTGCCAGTCACCTCTGGAATAACAAGAATATCCTATTAAGAGACCTGTCAAGGATCGCGGAGACAGAAAAATCCGGCTTGAAAATAGGAAGACGTTAACGTTACAAGAGATTAAGTTCTCGGTAATTTCTGCGTTTAGGCTATCAAGGCACCGCAAGAATTATTATTCATTAAAAGCACCTGGCAGTCTTGATTATTTACGCTCCGAGCTGGGGGTTGAATACTTGACTTCGTTTGCTGCGCAACCTCCTTGGTCAGATGGAATAAAAGAAGCCGTGTTTGTTCTGCTTAAAGCCCTCTAAACCCCTTTTCTTAAAACGTTGTTTTACCAACGTGAGGCATGCTCACGTAGAGCTCAGAGTAAGAAGCAAAGGTGTACCGTGTACGATATTATAGAGGTTACTTTCCGCAATTCCGCCCCTGTGAAGTTGTCAGTATATTTTTTTTTAGTTTTTACTTTAGCGAGTGCCTTACATTTTCCGGCTTGAAAGGCTTTTTGAGGACCAAGCTCGAATTGGACTGTTTCCCGTCATTTTTCTAAAATTGAGTTGACCGACGGAAAATGTAGAGGTTGTTATTGCGTCGCAGTTATCATTCCACCTTCTACCACTTTGATCGATTACATTCGCATTAACCAAGTCATTCAGCTCTGAATAGGTTGCCACCTCATCTCATGCTTTCAATTCCGAAAGCATCATTCTGTTAACGAGGTTCAAAGAGTGAGGTCAGCTCAATGGTGTGAGGGTGAACAAAACCGTAGGAACTGTTTAACGCTACAACGCTTCTTCCACAATGAAAAGCGGCGTCTCAGAATAAGGTCGATTCAACCAAGGCAAATGTGTGGGACTCGAAACATCAAGTCTGGAATGCTGCGTGAAACCGAGTTTTATTACGCTGCTGAGTCTCGATGTGCTCTACAGTTTCACTGATTAGACGGGTATTTCACTTTGTGGACGTGGTGAGCCTTTGAGGAACGCAAATGAAACTCCATGGCTTGCCGAGTGACAGAGCAATATTCTGGAGGTAATGAAGGGCTTACGAACCTCTTTATTGTCTCGACGCGAAGAACCTTTTTGCAGAAAGAACCTCGAATTGTCTACTGATGTCTCTCGGTTGGTACTTGAGAGGTTGGGAAGTGGCCCTGAAATGAATTCTGGAGATGTACTTGGGTACGTCTCTGCATTTGTTATGAAAGACACCAAGCGTCAAAGTACTCCTCTACTTCCCAAAACAGCTGAATACAAAAGACTCCCTTAGAAAATGCTCATATCAAATGTAGCATCGTTTTATGCATCAGAGAACAATTTGTGAATTACAAATCAATCTTGATATTGACAATTCCACTTGTTTTTAGGGCACCGAAAAACCGATGAAAAAGTGAATCCTCCCTTAAGATAAATAGAAGGCCAGTCAAGAATCTAAACAATCCATTTTAAATTCAGGAAGGGTACGTAACTTAATCTCTCGTAATCACATTAGGTACCGCTTCTCCATGCTGCCTCGCTCTCATGGGAAGCATCGACTCAGGGAGCATTAAGTATTGACATCGTAAAGACCGAGATTTGAGCAACGAAAGGGCCCGGAGGAAGCAGCTCGACCGGCGATAGGAAGAGAGGAATTGAACAGTGGAAGTTACCCGAGAAATTACCCTGGCGAATTTGGCCCCGACGGAGAGGAGCTATTTGGGCATTAACCAGTTTTCTCGATAAGCCCGGTGATAAATTTATGTGCCTTTCGGAATTTGCCAAGGGATTAGCTGCAGGCAGTACTTTCCTCCTTCTTCCGTTGGTGCGATGAAAGATGAAATTAGTAATTACAACGTGGACTTCTCCTAATTGACCTTATTATGAAACAATGCTTTAGACCAGAGTTTCATTTTCTCATTTCACAGATAAAAACTCTATTGTTCTGGGGATTCCATCGTGGGTTGTATTTCTAAACAGGAAACTGATGGAGTAAATGGTAAGACGGTGGACATTGTATTATTAGGTTTGTTCCCATCGCAAAAACGATGAATTTAGTTGCTAATTTATGCTGAATAAATGAAACGGCGGGAGTTATTCGAGGATATTAAACCAATTGAATCGTTTATTTCAAAAACCCCCTAACTGTCATTTTTTTAATTTTACAAGTATTAACAAAAAACCGTGTAACTTAAACAAAATAAATAGTAACTGCATTATATTTTATTTTTTAACGTATTTTATGTAGATACATTGCTGACTTAATTTTTGAGTAAATACGATTAAACACAAATAAAAAAAAAATTATAAAAATTTTATACTTAAGGGCTTTTTGCAATAAATGTAAGACTTAGGGGTTTTTTGCAACAAAAAAGTGTTATTAGTGTCTTATATTGAATATTTTATTGTTTTTTAGCTCTCCAAAACAATGAATGTAGGACACTTTAAATATATTATAAATTTTTTATGTTCAAGTATTGGTTTTACCGGATTTTTTCACAAAATAACAATTCTTACAAAATAAAATTTCCCCCAGTTTAGTGCAAAAATCCCTCAACTGTTAGCAGTTGAGGGGTTTTTGCACTAATGTATAATACTTGGCTTGGTTTAGTAGCATTGGAGATGCTAGATTTAGGCCCTTTGTTAAAAAGTTTTTTTTTTTTTTTTTTTTCAAGTTGCGTAGTTTTGAGTAAATGTTTTCTTAGAATTGAAACCTGAGACCTCTGGGAAAAACATTCCTATTCATGTTCAAGGATGGATAAAATACTTTTATTTAAAAAAAATTGTATAAGTAAGAAAAAACTGAGACACACGGGCAAAATCGGTTCGTAATTTGGTTTAGAGCGCGTTTATCTGGAGAATAGGAATTTGGAAGGTTATAATCGCAACGGTATAAAATTACTGAAAGTTGGTCTCCTATAGCTTTCTTCGGCAAAGAAATGCAGAACAATAGCTCAAGGATAAGGATGATCTAGTGGAGTTTGATGAATTTCTTCATTCTTTTAACTGTGCCAGCAGAATTTACTAATTCCAGCTTTTTTGACGATTTCCGGAGCCCCACTCAGCAGCTCGCGATCGTATCGAACAATAAAATGGCGAACGAAATGGCTTAGCGGCGCGACTAAAGAAACGCAGAAACACGGATTTTTTCCCCATCTCGTAATTTTTTTGGGCGCTTACGTCACTAGTAAAAACACTGCAAATGTTTCACACGAGTTGGTAATTCTCGGACAGGGCATGGAGGAAACAATTACAATTGAATTCAGCGTCCTAAAATTTAGTAAAATGATACCCCATACGCAATAGGTACCATGAAATCTCTGGTACCATAGGTTTGAAATGGGTAGATATATTCCCAGTTTAACCCATAACCTCGTCCGGTGGTATCAATCCTTCCAGAACCCGTTTTATTGGATTCAGCGTCTGAAGCTTAGTCGAAATTGTAGGTACCCCGCACGCCTAGATCACCGAAAAATCCGTTTTTCGAAATACGCATTCCAACCCCTACCCCCGCACATTTGGTCCGATCGGGATGAAAAGTTCTGAGGACCAACTAGATCCATAAATGGGTCCGTAACCAAGATTTCAGATTGATAGAAAATTTTTTCTACAACCAAAAATGGCGTAGTCTGTGTAAAAAAATTTGCTCATTTTGATCCAGACCGAATCGGTGAGATTAACTTTTTGCATGGAAAGGCTTAAAGCATTCAAGGAATAACCAACCAAAATGTCCGAGAGTACCTAAATGATGTTAATTAGCGGTGGGAATGGGGTTTATTCTAGCATACAGTGTGTATGAGCATTATAATAGCGAGGGTGATTTTATAGTACGTTAAATCTAAGTCTAAATAATCCTCCGTCAACACGAAATTTAGTTTCATAATATGAAGCATATTATGCTTCGTCAAAACTGGCCGACGTTGTTTAAACATACCGCGAGTCTGCAACAACTGCGCCCCGCGAAAGGTTATTCCAGTTGGGAACGGCATAACATGGAGCTTTCTCTCTCATTAAGAGAGCTGACGTTGTGGAACGAGGGAGAGGGATGCAAGCGTTCTGGTAGGAACGGATCATTTGTTCAGCCCAGTTGGTTCCGAGATCGCAGTAGTTCATCCGCGATCTGAAAATCTCCCCATACGCGACGCCCTGGTGGCCCTGTCGTTCGGCATCGTCATTATTTTCTCGGCCTTTTGTTGTCAAGTCTTTCGGAGGATATGCTCTATTCAGGCTCGCGGAGAACGAAGGGAATTCAACCGCTTCTATTTACGATCCACCCGGGTTGGTACTTATCGCTTGAACCCCGTAAAGGTGAAGGGAAACCAAATCGCTTTACAGTAATATCGAGAAACCGGTTGGAATTAATTTCAAAGTGCGACCTCCGTGCTTGAATGCTCTCAAATAGACCATGCTTCAAACTCTGACTAGAGTTTGCGAGCAATGCGCTTATCATTTGTATAATATGTTAGTGATCTTTTGCCACCGATAGGATTAAAGAATACCATTGTATATACCAGAATACATTGACCTTTCGGTTGGTAATTCCTTCAATAATCAACCTATGTTATCATGCAAAAACTCAATCTCTCCGATTTGCAACTAGGTGTGTGGAGTATTATTTTCCACTAAATTCTGGAAACCGAATCCAATGAAAAGGGTCCCAGAACGATTGACATCCACTGGAAGAGTATAATGAATCATAATGGGTATCTATTACCAATTTTGAATATGTTGAATATGTTTTCGAGATTTCTGGTGCCTAGGCGTGTGTGGTATTATTTTCCACTGATTTTTGGACGCTGAATCCAATCAGACGGGTAACGGAACGATTGGTGCCCTCTGGATGAGGCTATGGGTCAAAATGGGTGTCTATCATCCCATTTCGAATGTGTTTTCCACTAAATTGGTCCGAGGAATAACCAACCCGTGTTTTTGGTTATTTATTCTCCGAATAATCAACCAGCTTTCTACCGTCCACGCAGTCATTTCTGCCCAATCGGACGAAATTCGGGAGGGCAAGGGGGGGGGGGGGGATGGTCTACATGTGTTTTCGAAAATTAGATTTACGAGATTTTCGGCGATCTGGGTGTGTGGAGTATCATTATCCATCAAATTTTGGACGCTAAATCTATTGGAATGAATCCGGAACCCTCCACGCCCACAGTTTTTCCCATTTTCTCAATACTCTTTTCCGAGGAATCAATCTTCGTGGAAGAACATTGCAGCATTTTTAAATAAGATCTTGGTTCAATTATCGTTATACATCAAATTTTTGTATTCGGACGGACTCAACTCTCGACATTTTCACATTATTAGGTCGCCTTGGTTAGACAAACCTAACCACGTTTTACTTACTTTCTTTCTCATCTCCTCCTTGTTAGGTATTTGCGCACTGTACATTTATTTATGAACGCACGGGGAAATTAGAGGGAGCCGGAGAGTGCATGTGGGTTAATAATCGGGTAGCTCCTGGGGATAAAAGAGGAGTAACGCTAAGCCGTGGGATCTTCCGGTGGCCCCAAACCGGCCGTAAATTCCACACTTTTCCCATAATGAAAAGCTGTCGGCGAAATTAGTTTCAACTCTATCAAGCGAGTCTTTGGTGGTTCTGGGTGAGAGGGGGCTACTCCTAAACACTTTTATAGTCTTTGAAGGGTTCCGATGATAGGGAATATTGTCGTCCTTAACGGAATATTATTGCGACCCTCTTCACACACACAGGAACAAATATATTCCTCATCCTCAGGCATTTCACTTCCAATGTTAACTTCGTATTTTGAAATATTTGTGTTGAAATATACTAACTCTTTCTTTCGCGATAATTGAACACTCACGGACACAGGCCGAAAATATGAGGCAATCCTGATATCCTTCTGAAATGGTTCACATCTAAGAAGCTGCGTTAAGCCCATAAACTTGGAAAAGTAAGTGCCTTTCACTAGTTGGTCTTCTCGATCCTGAATAACGGCCACTCCCACTCACTCGCCTCGAGATTCAGGCTTATCGTTGAAATCCGAGCTCGTGTCGAATGCTTCTCCTTTCTCGAGTAAGAAAGTTGAAAGGAAGAATCAAACGGGGAGAAATAGGGAATTAGACGCTTCATCAAGAGTTTCCTTTTGATGAGGAGAAAGAGAAGTGTCTCTCATGAGGAAACTTTTTGAAGAATTGAAGCGCAACTCCCCCTCACTAATTCCGATGAATGCTCTCCTTTTCAGTTGCCTGCTGTGTATTCCCATGTTCAAAGATTCAATGATACCTCTCAGCATGATTTCTAATTTACCGCGATAAATTAGTTTACTTAAATATTTAAGGTATTTCCAATACCCCAAGTATGTCTCTCTACTCCAAGTGATCGAAAGACGGGTTTCCATCAATGTGTTGAAAAACCTACCCAAATGAATTTGATGATCCGATTCTGGCTCAGCGTGCGTTGTGCCTCTTAACCAACCATATTTCTATGAGTGATCGGTATTTCACTCTTCCTACAATATCAGTTTATACGCTGCAGTTAAATATGAACCTGTAGCACGGATTACACTTCACAGTTTGTATCTACATACCTCTTCGGAAAGTGGGTTTTCGAGATTTTAGGTACCTAAGCGTGATGGGTGTTTACGCCGAGTGAACCCTCGTACCCCTTGCTCTCCCCACACAACCGGAATTGGACCTTTCGTACCTGGTCTTGTCGTGTCCCAGTGTCAGTCCGTTCCACGTTGCTCCTGCGTCCACAAGGTTCCTCAGCCTCGCATTGGTCATCAGCAATCAGCATCCACACTTCATTAAAATTCGTCGAATTAGGGTCATCAGAATCTCTGTTCATATATTCTCTTCGTCTCCTGGATACGAAGACGTAAGTGTTATTCCGTCGAATTATGCTAAGAGGAACGTCCTTATTCTATCTTCGGCGTGCCTGAGAACCCTGAATTTCCGTTTTCAGTGGTATTTTTGGCCAACCGTGATCATTCCGGCGTGATTGTCCTGTCGTTCGAATACCATCTTCCGGCTGGACATCGCCATTTGTCCGAGGTGCCATACGTCGATCGTCGATCCCGACGGGAACCACGCGTAAGCCCGATCCAATTACGTCTTTCCACGGTCAGATCTTTCCTTTTTATTTTCCATTAATTGATAATTTAATTTCATTACAATTGTCATCGTTTTAAATCAAGTTAAGTTCACCTATTTTGCAATTTTCTGGAGCTCCGATTCAGTTGTTCATTTGTGCCACTTATATATAGTTTCAAGATTCTAAAACCGCCTTATATTTTCGTGAATTGAACCTCCAGTTAAATAAAATAGTTTTCCAGCCATTGGTAGTTGGTTGTTCAGTGTTAACGCCCCACCTCTGACTGCTGGATAAAGCAATGGGTATCATTCTCCACTAAATTTTGGACTCTGAATCGATTGGAATGAGTGTCGTTGCTACTGGTCCGAGGAATAACCAACCCCTGTGGAAGAATAAATTTACAGCACTAGTTTTTCAGTTGAAAATTTGAAAAATGTAGAAAACAAACGAATTATTGGGAGCCTTTTTGCTTCCGATTTTTACCTGTAACATACACAAAACTGTTATTCTATAAATTTCAAGTGCTCGTTCCCATCGTCTCACGGCGACATTGATAATGAAAATCTTGCTGAACCTCCTGAATATATTTGTGTCAGGATGCTTAACCCCTGCGGTATTTCTATAGCGTGTGATAAGGTAGTTTTATCGTATCATGATCTTAGTACAAAATCGTTCATAATATTTACCCGCGTGAGTATCAATATTAACTCTGTCGTGGGCATTCTGACGCTCACACTACTCGTCATTAAGATAAAACGACTAGTATAGAAATAAAATGTATCTTGTGCATTTAAATGTCCATTAGTTAGCGGGACACTCTTCGATTGCGTGTTCAAGTTGTCCTCCTTCGGATACAACTCAACACCGAGAGGGTTATCGTGTTCCCGTCACATGACAAAAAAGTGGGGCGAACGAGGGGATCGCGTGTAGCAAAAACTTCCCAACTTTCAACGTATTCATACCAACCAGCGACAGAGTCTTTGCCCCTCCGTGACTCGGAGTATTTGCATTCTATCGGTTTCAACAGATTTTCCATGCCGGCGAAAGAAAGTACCGTCAGGAATCGCAGGAACGTCTGTTATGCAAACAAGAACCGAAAGATAAATGCCGTATATGGACAGTTCACGTTTGGAGAGATCGTTTTTGCTATTGTAACGGGGAAAATATCATCCCTCCTCCTCCACATCATATAAACTGTGTGAACGAAAATGTCGAACTGTGAATGAATGGGTGTTTCATATGTCTCCTCATGATCTTGTTCCTACGATTTGTTCGGTGTTAGCTGTTTTGGATTATAACAATTGGACAGTCGATTGGGATGATTTTGTGCGCCCCTTACTTCCACGGTCATGGGATTTCATGTTCATGAAAACCTTGCGCTGCATTAACCTACACTAGAAGGGCTACACTATTGAGAATTGTAGTAGAAATTTTACTCATATAAAACAAATTTCTTCAATTTTGGTCTCACGGAGGCTCCATTCAACAGACTCACCCCCAAACCCCCGGAAAACCTTGGCTCCACCTATTGCACCATACAACTTGGCAGCAATACGTACGCCTCAAAAATATCGTGGCTTATAGAAATTCATTCACGGAAGTGTTTTGACATCACGACACTCATTAATTTTATTGTTATTATATTATACAACTTTTGTCATTTTCGTTTGAAACACAATCATGAAACGTGACGCAGCACTACACCTTTCATTATTGTTCAAATATTTAAAATTAAACAGGAACCTGTCAAAAACAAAGGACGTGAGAGCGGCGTTTTCTTTTTGGTAATAAAAGAATAGTCCCTGTCCTGTAAGGGTTCGTCTGGTGATTCCATCAAGAGACTATACTGGCCAAAATACAGAGTTTTCGGGTCGTCCTTCCTTCATTTGGCTCGACGACCCGAACCCAATCCATCCGACAGTCGTGTTATCCGCTCAAGAAGAGATAGTTAACGTTGAAATTTTACTGCTCGAGTCGGCTACGTTCCATTGCCTCGCGATTATGTGCCACAGTTGATCCCACCCGTCAACAGCTTCATCCGTCAGCTGCGTGATGTTATACTCGTATGTTTCAACGGAGATTGTGATCGATGGTGAAGCTGTTGATGCACTGACGTAGAACAAGTGAGTCGGCTGTTCGTTTGCTTGGTTACACGTGTTGGTTCTGACAGGCCAAATGTTGATGTACGGAGTTTATATTCAATTCCTCAGGGCGACCTCGATGTAACTACCCGTGTTTGAATTCGTACGTCTGTTGGCTAAGGTTCCGTAATAACTTCGATAACTACGAGAATTTCTCTGAAGAGAAATCCACAGTAGGGATGGACCCAATTCCCATCTCAATATGTTACCCTCTTCAATTCACAGCTCAGAGGTAGTTTCTGTTTGAAGGAATCATGTTGCAATATACAAGGGCAGATTCATCAAAGTGAAGGTGAGAAGAAGCCCAACCTATTCTAAAGGCAAGAAAATGATACCACTGAGAACGAGAAATGCGGGAACAGGTTTATGAAAAACTGAAATGAATCATGATGCTTTTCTAGATAAGAAAACGAGAATGATTTACATCACAGAAGATTCTGTATATATAAACTATATTATCCCCATTCTTAGGACCCTTGCGGGCCATTTCGCCTTTCCCCTCCAGTGAATCACCCTTCAGCTTCCATGGTATTTTTCCCCTACGCCATTGTTCACCTTCTCGAGACACTTGAAAATGAAGAGGAATCTCATCGTTACCTCATCAAGTTATTCACTTATAGTTCCACTTCGTGACCACGACCATTAGTGTACTAGGGGAGTCATACGAATACATGTCTTTAGTTTTGTGCAGATTCAAAGATTCAGAAAGCGCTCATCGAGAAGCAGAACGAATCACCTTTTACAGACACCATTTGGAGAGGACGTTACGTCAGCTACATGCAATATGCTATGGGAATTTAAAGGAGTTTTGGTAATTGAAATTCAGTACTCAGACGTTTTTGCGGACCGGTGCTCTAATGCACAATTTGTTCCCTTATTCTCACAAGTCAGCAACTGGAAAATCATAATAAACAAACCTTCTTTCCTCGAAATCCTGGTTCAATCCCGAATAAATGATCCCGCAGCTCATAACGACAGGATCTTGGGATATACGATACGACGAGAATAAATCCGTATGTACGAGTATATCCATCCTCAGCTCTCGACAGATGTTTGCTTTACCTAGATTATATGTCATTTCATATTTTGAAAGTGTCGTCGAGGAGACGCAATTTACCGATCAAAAATGGGGCTACAGAAGGGGGCTTCATTGCCCTCGTTTTCAGCTATCTTGACTCCTCATTTTAGAGGAAGTGATCCACTCGTCCTCTAGGGTTGCCGGTTCTACACTCGTTTCTCATTCATCTATCTGTCACTTTGAATATCGCTGGTGCAAAGTAGTTCAACTGGTTCCCGTCATCCACTCGGTCCATACCTAAATCGTACACGAATTATAATGTTGAAGACTAAATTCACGAAGTTAATATGTCCACCTGAGACGTTCTGTCTCAAATCGTATATGTACGAAGTCTTTGTCGAAATAGATTACCTAATACTATCTCCTTTCTGATTTCAGCTGTGAGGTGAGAGCCGGTCCCGAGTACCTCCTCAGGTGGCATTACTACTCCGAGAACGGGACCTTCAGTCACAATACGTTCGTTTACTTGGATGAAGGATGTTCCCGGCCAGTGTGGAGTCGATGCGTTAAAGGGCGATACGGGCTGAGGGGGAAGTCTTGGCTGATGGCAGGTGCCAGCCAAGCTGATTTCACCCTCCAGGAGGTCATGGTCATCGTCTACAGCGGAACGGTATGTCGGGGAAATACAAAATTTGATGTTATCCACCTTGGCGCCCAATTTAGTCATATAATGTATATAACTTACTACAACAAGAATCTGGGATTTATCTAAATCGATTCAGTTCAAACATCGTCGATGATTCGTTTGCATACGCTTCAGAGGCCAAGATTACGTTACTTCACGTATTATTAGGAAACTTCTCCGGTTCATGTTGTTTACTCTACCGAAAAGTAGTTTGCCGATATTAAGTCTTTTGTATTATAACAACGCATCAGCTGTCCTTTGTGTCTTCTAGAGTACGTACCTTCCAGAACTCTTTGATTATAATATACTTGAGCTTGATCGAATCCTGGCACACTCATTTATCCACGTCACAGAAGGATATGTGTCCTTTGGTCAAGTTTGAGTTGTAGGGGATTACCTCTCATAATTAGCTGAAGTTGGTCACACTTGATGAAATCCTACTTTGATAATGTTCATCCTTCCCAGGACACTGGTATTTAGACTCGTCGTTGGTCGAATTTGCTTCAAACGCAACCTTACAGCCATTCACGTCCTTCATAATTTCTCCACATTGACTTCCATTAAGCACAGAATACTCAGTAATCTATCCATTCTTTGCTATTGCAACAAGTCCGGCCTCTCATTTAGGGAAACAATAGGTAGGAGTTTGTAGAGCATGCAGTTTGAATATTTTAGTGTATACCATGTTGATCCAGCTACCTGTGGATCTCATCATATATACCCCTTACTATACCAAAAACATGTCGGTTAAGTGGGAGAGTTGACATCGCCGTTCGACTTGAACCAAGAAATTTCACTAATGGCCCAAGCGCAGGCTTATATTTTTTCAGTAACTCCAGGAAAGACATATTCTTGGCTATGTATTCACTGTTAACGTATCTCGTTGACACCTTCATTTCATTTGCTTGATAAATGGTTGCTTCATAATTACTTTGTACACCTTCTTCAGTTCTCAGCTAGATTTTGTTTTCATTCGGATTAATTCAATCAAAACTACTGGCTTTCGTTGAGAAATTACACCTTCAGAGTATTCTGTAACGACCCTCCATCAAGCACAACCACCATTCAAACGCTGTAACAAGTTTGCCCTCTTCGTGCATAAAGCTCATTGCATTCCCCTGCTTAATTAATTAGAATCTCGCCCTCACTTGAAGAGGACCTCCAGGAATGAAGTATTTCAGTAATAAGTCAGCAACTCCCTCATCGCTCCTGATTAATAAGAGAGGCTCCAAGAAGGATCTTGTTGAATGCTCGGGCGGCAAAAGGCGAGATTTCGCACGATGGGACCCAGGTGAGTTGTTGCGGTGCGGCTTCCTCTATTGACTGTGGTCCGTTCTACTTACGTAGGCCACACATCAAAATAGACCTCCACAAAAGATTTGATTTCCTCATCGTGTTATCAACGAATAGAGATGGCTATATTTACACATTTAAATGAGCGGACACTGATCAAGTTGTTCATTTAAGGACTTCAATTGTGCCAATTATTACTCGTTCGCAAAATGTTCTTATTCCAGTTCCATTTATTGGATTCATAAGTGGTGGTATTTATGTCGACTCAAGGTAAATTTTATGAGAAAACTCTCTCCCAAACGTCCAACCCAAAGTTATCATTAATTTCACGAAATTGAGCTCTTCGCAGGACAAAGGGACCGGGCGAGAGTTATACTCTAATCGAGTTAGCAGCGGTGCAGACTAGAAGCTTCTCAATTAAAACCTCTCTTCCGCCCACTGACAGGGGATGGAGATGGATCGTCAACCCTCAATTTAATTTGTTCTCGAGGTCTCTTCCTTTTTCGCTTATTTTCTTTTTTCTTTTTCGTAGAATAGTAGTCCCTTCTCGGCGAAGTGCCTTTTCTGTTATTGGCAAAGTCTGAGAGGATTAATGTCTGAATTCATTTGGTGCGAGGAAGTCAATGCCCGGGCTAGACTATCCAGATCAATTAAATCTGTTAATGGGATCACGTAACATCGTTGGTTACCGTGGCTTGCAAATCTGTTTTGATGTTAATGAAGTTTCCGGGGATTAAAGATGACTTAGCGGGAAAACTGAAGAAATTCAGTTGAATCAGGAGAGAATTGTACGAGTCATTGCGCTGAACTGACCCAGCTTTGGTTAATCAATAATTCGTCTCGGCGTCGTTGTTATCCGCTAGTAGTAGATAACAGTTTAGTTTAGAAAACGATTTTAATTATCGGAAAACAACGAACACTTTTGTTGGCTTCATCATAATCGGATGATTATGCTGCTACTGGAACCTAGATCAATAACTGGAATAAAACAGAAGCCTGGAAACGAATTAGAGACCTAGCTGTGTCCATGGCCGAATTTTATAGAACAGTTGAACTAAGAAAGTTAATCAGCAATACGTTTATAATGTTCACTTCAAACGCGATTCGAGGAGTGTGCAATGGCGGTGTTTAAATCAGCGGAGCACCCGTGGCGTTCATGTCGTTGGGATTAACAAATATCTTGCAGAAACTTGTTTATTCGCAATCAATTCATCCACAATCATCAAGGGCTGATTGAATCAATTTGTAAAAGTTGTTTCCTCATAACCTGAATGAGTATTTTTCATTTCCTATGAGAAGCTACGGCCACATTCCATGAAACACTGGCGAGGCTCTCCTGCTTCATTGTTTGTTTGTCTCGCACCGATGTTTTTTGGTTAGATATTCCTTGAATTTTGGACGCTAAATACATTGGGATGGAACCCGAACCGATTGGTGCCCGCCGGAGATGGGCTTAGGTTATAATGCGTATATGCCTACATACTTATGTGAGGTATAATTTTTAACTAAAAGTTGGACGCTAAATTCATTGAGGAAGGTCCCAGACCGATTTTTGCCCTCTGGGGATTGATAAGGGTTAAATGAGTACCTGCCTACCTAGTTTCAAAGTATCGAGAGTTTTGGGTACCACGGCGTATAGGGTATTTTTTCCACTAAATGTAGGACTCTGAATTGATTAGAATGAGAATGACGTATTATGAAGAACACAAAAAGGAGCTAGGAACATGTAATCATCTAGTTGAGATTAAATTTGAAATTTATTAACAGGGCCAAAGCCGCTTACAGAATCTGAGGAAACAGACGAGACTAACTTAACCCCAGGAAGGGATCAAACGGACATCTAGGGGGTCTGAGACGAGTTCACATGGGATGTGAGAGATACTATGTTTGAAGTACTAGTGAGATATGCTGTTGATAGTTTTCTTCAACTTGGTAAGTTGAGAGTCGAGATAACCCCTGTCACCCTGGGTCGGGGCCAGCGAGATATGATACGGAGGCGGGTGCCTCTCTTTTTCCTTTCTGCTTTTCTATTTATATTTTTCACATCCTTCATTTGAGGCGTTGATTCATTCTCAATTGGGCACGTTACGGTCTTTAAGATAAATAATTTGATTAATAAAGAATTGGATTGCGCGGTAAGATTGTTCTAGCCAGAAGGTTTCCTTTTGCGCTCTTGTAGATATGGGATTAAGACTCACAGTTCATGGCTCTCACGGTTATTTTTGTTTGAAGTGCCAGTTGAGCATCGAGCATCGTTTCTTAAAAAATGGAGGCAAAACACTCCTTCGATCTCAACCAACCATCAGACGAAGCTTGTCCCAGGCTGGAACACTGCCTGAACAAAACACAAACTACCAATGTACAATCAGGGAGAGCTCGTCCATTTTCTGCTAACGAAGTCCTTCCCCCTTCTGGTTGTGAAATAACATTCGGCCGCCACCCGAAGGAACAACAGCAATTAATGCTAATGCAATTATAATTTCCATGGTTTTCGAATGAAAAACCCATCATAATATGCATGTTGTGTGGGCTCTCTCTTGCGAAATATTACGTAATGCTAATAGAAACCAATTCTTCCGCTCTCGGTTTCAATTTACGACACATACATGTTTTATTTATACCGAAATGCCCTCCTGTTATTACCAAGAGGATCGAAGCGTACAATGAATTGATTTATCATTCTATGATAGGATTGATATACCCTTATCCTCGTAATGCCATTAAGTAAAAAATGAATAAATAAATATATCAAGTATCCCGGTTCCGCATCCTGTTGCGTGTACTGCGATCACTGGAATAGCCAGGAAAAGTTTCCAATCGGTTATAGTTGATCAGCAGGGGCAGGCAGCAGTGACAAGGGAAGATAAGTTGGCAGTGTGGGAGGAGAACGTCACCCAGCTGAACGACCTTGAGCTGACTAGGGGGGATGAAATGGATGGCTCTTCAATTTTTGAGGGAGGGAGTAGAGCATGCAATCAAGTCGGCCAAAAGCGGGAAAGCGACAGGTACGGATGAAGTGTATATGGAGCATCTCAAGTTGCTGGACGATTGTAGTCTGTCAAAGCTAACGCAGCTGTTCAATCATTTGTGTATCACTAGCGTGGTTATAGAGAAGTCACTGAATTCTTGACGTTCTTGAATTTTCTTGACGTTCCCAATGAAGCCAAATGCCAAAAAGTACAGTAAGCTACGTACTGTCAGCTTGATGAGCCATGGATGTAAAGGCCTTGTTTGTTCCAAGTTGTGGAGGTGGAGTTAGTTTAATAGTAGGTTTATATTTCAAATATATTTTCTGTTTTCTCAGATGGCTCAAGACCTCTCTGCAAGAGCGAACACTTCCTGCCCTGGAGTGGTGGTTGGGCAATGGATGCCCGAGGTTGAATATATCGTATACAAACATCAAGAAAAAAATGATTCGTCACCTCCGTCAAGAGGTGAGTTTCCCATTTTTATTCTTTTATATGTTTATGCCATATGTACTGAGTATTATTGTAGAACATTTAGGGAAACGGTAACGCTTCATTGGTAATGAATAACCGTTAGTGTTACTTTTCGGTGTTCACAGAGGAGGTTGATAGAGAAAGATCTTGCATGGCTCTTCTGAAGCTGTCGTACGAAGATGTTGGACTCTTGAGGATCCAACGTCGCCCTCAATCGACTTACGATAATTGGGGTGAGCGGGAGGAGCTGCTCCTTGGCGAAACCAAAGCCAAAGTCACCGTGTTCGCCGATCCACTCATCAGAGCCAACCAGGTATTTATTGAAAAAAACAACGAAATATTGTGATAACGCACGTAGGAAGAAATTGTTTCAGTTGGCGAGATTTGGTTGTAATGTTCGAAACATGCCATGATCCTCATGACATTGGCCACTTTTAGGTAAGTAGATGAATTTTTCACGTGGCTCGGGTCAAATGAGTGGGTATGACGAGTACGGGCAGGTTCATCGTCGTGTAGTATTTAGCATTCAACCTGCAATCACTTTATAAATCTGCGAGCTTTCATTTCCGTTTCCTCCGACGCTTTCTAACTTTGTAATAACAACCCAGAAGGAAAAGTGTTGCCGTTCTCGGTCTCAGCCCGTGGTAAATTTCAATTTCTGAAGGCCCCGCTACGTTTAATACGAAAGCCGTGAACTGTTAACCTCCAGCAAGAGGGGCTGCTGTTAAAAGCTTCGCCTCCCTCGCAACTCTCGAGTGTGGTAACTTTCTGAGGGGCCTAACGATGATTTCTATCCACAAACTGCCAGCCCTTCTCACGGCCGGACCTTTTACTCGTGATAGCGATCCATTCCAGGCGATATAGATCCGTTTCAACCTCTTACTGCCCCATTGAAAGCCGAGCTGCCCTACTTAAAGCCTGTCCGAAGTGGCATCTGGTCAATAATGTGTCCATCATACCGAGATCAGCTACAACAAACTCGTACGGTTTTCTTAAGCTGTGGTAACAATACGGTTAGGCGAGCTACGATGTGTGGGAGCGATCATGGCGAGAAGTGGGTTTTTAGTTATCTCTAAATTTCTTCAAGAGGTACAAGTAAATAAAAAAAACTACTGTTTTTGATGCTAGGGTTGCATACCGACGACTCCGTCGTGCTTTATATTTATTGTACAGAGGTTACATTTTCTCAGAATACAGGAAATTTGAAAAGCTCACTCGACCGTACAAAGGAGATGAAAATTTCACCCCCTGCATTGTCGTACCGTATTTCTCCGTCAAATCCTCTCTACTCTCTTCACTTACCGCGCAAAACCGGTATTGAACACAAAAGAGCCTCCGGTAAAAATGCAAATTGAACGAGAGGAGAAAGGGTGGTACTTACCGAACGATGGTAGGGTTGGTGCTGAACAAAAACAGCGAAAAAACCCTGAGAACTAAGAAGAAAAATATATTTTAAAAAAGCATTGTACGTTTAGGGCCCCCCTTGACACTGTGCTCACCAGCTGTTCTATACCTTTCTCGTTAATTAAGGTTCCGTATAATTTTGCTCGGACCTTTTGAAAGTCTTCCTACCTCTCGTGCTTCAATGGTCTTCGAGGAGGCCTTTTTATTTCCAGCTCTTTTCCGTTGGTCCCTAAACGCCTCCGTGAGCGGTCTCTTTTCGAGTTTTCATTGGCGGTCCCATGACGATTTGGTCGATGAAAAGGTGGTGAAAAAGGAGTGAGAACGACAACCTAAGAGGTGATCGCTGAAAGGTTCACTTGGTGTAATTAACTTCCTTCCGGCGATTCTTGGAGAAGAGTAAATTTTTCTTCAAAAGAATCCTTTTGATACATAACTTTGAACAATCCGCAAGGTTTTTTGTCTTGCTCTGAACTCTGATGATTGTAATTGATTTTTCTGCAACATTATATGGTCAATTTCTGCATCTACCATTTCACTGGGAGTACGAACTCTACGGTCATGAAAACGATTTTCCAAATATATTTTTACCATTAGAGTAAGCAACATGCCATACGGTTCAACTCCAAGTAAATACATCCTTTCACTTTAGCGTTTATCAAATGGAATGAGTCACTACACCGCAGAGAAACACCTGAAATTTGTCACCCAATTCCTCTTGAAGGGAAAACAATGACCTCGACGCCGTTATATATACCGCTGTGTCCTTCCCGTATTTTCCGACTACTCTTTAGCTCTAATAGCAAGCAGCGTTATTTAAGGAAAATTAATTGAAATGATTGTGGAATGGCGGGACCGCTGGGAATTGAATACCCCACTTGAATTTCCCACGTTGTTAACCGCGGTTTAAATTCAACGCGAGTCCTTTGAGGGCGGTGGACATAATGAGGCCGCTCTGCTCCGATTTTCGGAGCGAGAAAACAGAACGAACGTGAGAAACAAATAGAATTAGTTGACGAGGTCAATTGCCCTGTTGTAAAGTGCAAAATCCTGACTGCAGTTGATGTGGCTGGGCTAAAGTGCCTACATATGAGGACAAATAGACGAAACTTTAAAGTACAACACCGCAATTTCTTCGAATTCCTCAGAAACACGAAAAGATATCGGTAAGTTCATTCCATATCGTTTCACTAGTGAGCGGATAACAAAATCCTACTTGTTAGTAGGATCCAGGCAAAACTTCCTATGGATGACGTGCTAAGGTGATTAAGCTGACGACAAACAATATTATTATTTATGAGAGATGTGAAAAAAATTTGAGGACTATTCAGACATTATGACATTTCTAAGCCTTTGTGCCGTACAATTGATCAACAAGAGAATTTAACTTAAATTAACTTTTATGAGTACATCACTACAACATAGATTACGAGAGTTTCAATTGAGTCGTGAACGATTCCTGTGCTATGAAAAATGGAGTTTTTAATCGGAAGGCTCTGTCAAATTCCCAATTTTTTGCCAAAGTTGAGTGAATCTATTCCAGGAGAAGAAATAGCTTTTTTACAATAAAGTATTTTTCAATAAGCATAATCTTTAAACTTGTGGGGAATATTTCATCACCACTTCATGAACTGCTATTATAATATTTTGGTGTAAACAGTAGGCTTATTTCTAAGTTATACTGCCTCCAGGGTTCATGGTTGGGTACGTTCTTATGAAAATCCCAAGATAGATTGGGTAACGTGCAGAGTAATTCTGTTGTTCAACAAGAAAGTTCAAACAAACTCCTCACGGTAAGATAAAGTCTTATTCCATGGAGGCAACGCATTATGGGTTGATGTAGGGGGAGAACACCAACGAAGTACTTTATTAATTCTTTATGAATCAGAGCTTACTCATGACAACACCACGTTCCATGCGGATAGTGAAGTACTTAATGATCTTTCCAACATAAATATATAAAATGAATTTGTTTCTCTCTTGTTTCGAAAGAAATGACGTCATTACCCCCGGCTCTCACTGGCCTCAATTCTTGCTCACCGGAGGGAACTAACAACCCCAACACTGGACCGCTGCCGCCAAATAGGGTTATGAATGGGGTGTGCCACTTCTGGAAAAAAACTTTTCCCCCCAGGATATTTCCTACGAAGTTATCGGATATAACTTCTTTTTGCGCTCCGATATTGAGAAGATTGGACTTGTAGCGAAAATGCTGGAGGGTATGCGGATACATGGAACTCGTTCTCGGAAACTATTGGGAAATGGGTTAGATAAGGGAATATGAGAATAGGTACAGCGAGCGCAGGTAGGAAAGTTACAAGTAATCCCTTGACCCAACGCGGAGTAAGCTTACTTTTATTTTATATATTTTTTTCACTTATCTTTCGAGTTTGATAAATTTGATTTGAACTCGTTGGTAAGTTCTTTCCGTTTGGCCGGACCTGTAGACATCTAATCTAGAATGACTGTCGAACATACATACATAGGGTGTCCCACAAGTTATCCCCCCCCCCCCCCCCTCCGATGCAATGTTGCAAACCGTGTTTAGATTCGACTCGATATTTCCGGAATAACCCAAACTGTGTTTATTCCGCGTGAAAAAATAATCCTTTTTAGCGTGTATTTTCACATATGAATTTCCGAGGTTTTCAGTGGTTTTTTTATCACGAAAATGGTTCTATTTTAGGGATAATGCTCAAACAAGCGTCTCCTGGGAATGCTTAGATTCAAATAGGGCACCCTTATCTGATCTAATATATAGATTTAAAGCTGATTATGACAATCTGTTTTACATAAACGATTCGCCATTGGGGTAAGTGAATTTTTCTAGATCAATCGGGCGACGTTGACTGAATATGTTATTTCAAAGTTGTCCCGTTCTCCGTTCGCTCACATTTATTTCCAAGGAGCCGAGGTGGATTCTTGAGTCACAATCTGGGCGACTTATCAAAGGAAAATATCAGCGAAAAGGGGAACAAAAACAAGTCCTCCGTCACCTC
This sequence comes from Cyrtorhinus lividipennis, assembly GCA_019603395.1. Classification (NCBI taxonomy): domain Eukaryota; kingdom Metazoa; phylum Arthropoda; class Insecta; order Hemiptera; family Miridae; genus Cyrtorhinus; species Cyrtorhinus lividipennis. Next base: position 12,932,302 of record CM034003.1, on the reverse strand, counting down.
AATTCAACCGACGTAGTCTCGCAATGGGAAGAATCCGCTATTTTTTCGCTATCGAGGGAAAATATTTGCCCGTGTTTTCTCGGCGCTTCTTGGAAAATCGGGAAGGACGCCCGGTGAGCGGAATCGGATCGCGCGTCACGTTTTCTGTGTGAAGGGCACCGCCCAGGGAGCTCGCATTTTCCAACGAGATCTCTCCCACCTACCATCGAGCTCGACATGAAGGGGAAATCGTGAGAAAAATAGTTATGAGAGCCCGAGTGCGAGGAGAAGGTGATGGTCGTCTCGACAAGCGGTTTGGTGAAGATATACAGGTCGTATCATGGAGGATTGGTGGAGGCTCAATATTGTAAATTCATCAGGAAGAAAATTATTGGCTTTCGGGAATTTGTCATGTTTGATACCAAACACACCGTCACATCATTAGAGAAAAATTAAAGAAGTAAATTCAATTTCCAAATTAAAAGTTCCGATTAAGATATTAAACAACACATTGAGGGAGTAATTGTGCTAAACCTCATTTTTCTTCGTTCTTCATGCTCCCAAACGATTTAGAATGAGAAGAAAAGATGAAGAAATATACATGTTGTGCTGTCTAACGAGCTCTTGAGAACGTCCACCAACATTCGGGTACAGTCATCCTCGTTTCCCAAGTATGGAAATACGTGGAGAGGACAACACTGAGGATGCCACGGAACACATCAGCCAGACGGACCGGATGAAAATCCACTGCTATCAAAGTCCTGGAAGTCAGGAGGTTCCCAAATCCCCCTGTCCGTAACATAAACATGAACCCCAAAGCCCCCACCGTGTAGAGCGACTCAGCTGGAACACCTCCAATCTTCCAGAATAGTTAGAGCCCGGCTGCTAGGAATGAGAACGTGAATAATGGTCAGCCTGTTCCCTCGACGTCAAGTTTCCGCGTAATTGAAATTCCTTCCGTCACCGGAGCGGCGGCGACAATGATTCAAAACTCATTTTCATCAATTCTCGTGACATTCTCCACGGCAAACATCTCCACTCGAGTGGAAGCAGCGTTGTGCTCCCAATTTAGTAATATATAGCCGTGCTTTCTTGAAAAGATCCATTTGTCACAGGATGAAGTCGTCGGTCGTAGTGAAATGTATTCTTCAATCCTCGAATATTTCGAGTACTTGAACCAGGAAATTACCAAATTTACATTCATCTTCCCGACGTGGAAGGTTCACGTCCGGTTGTAATAACAACTCCCACTTGAGGAATGGGGATATTTAAACACTTGACGACTAATCGGGGTGTTTTAACAAATTATTGTTGGGTAAGGAATCGGCCCCTAAAAGCCAAGTTAATTAATGAAACGGCCGGACCTGAAATCAAGTCTGACTTGTGCCCACAGGTTCAATTAAAATCCTGAACAGATTTGGGATTTCCTGTCAAGGGCCATCAAGGGGACAGTACTGCCTCACCTATCGGTTGAATGTGGCTAAAATTAATGAGACGAGCCAGGAATCAGTTCGTTGGCTCTGAGAGATGTCACGTCCAATCATAATTTGGGAATCTGACCTTTTTGAGAGGTAGTTTTGGCAGATAATTACGGGGAGACTTGATCATTTCATTATTTCTGCCCTGTTGGTCTCCGATACGATAGCCAAACCTAACAATTAATCAAGGTACGATAGATCCACAAAGGCCAAAACTATAAAACGAACGATCACTGTTTGGACCTCTTTTGTTGAGAGAGTACATTTTCCATTGGCTTTATTGATTAACTGATCAATTTTTGCCAATGTTGAGGGTTCATACCATTGAGTTTTTTAATATCAAACAAATTTTTCTCCCTTTGAGACTCGTAACATTTGAGTTATTTTCTCGGAATGCGCCAATAATATAAATCGTTTCATATAGATTTCCTGGCTCCACGCAAAGGTTTTACATTCCGAGTTCAAAACGAATCAAGTTGAATATCATTCCATGTGACTAGGCTCTATCCAAGCTTGTGCCTTGTTACCTTTTCAACTTTATTCGTTTCGTCAGAAGACCTAGGAAACCTTTTGCACGAATTGAAAACACCATGAAATGGAGTCCAGCTACAAGAGCACATGGTTTTGAGCGGAAAAATGGCACTTTATCATGGTTCGTGCCTGAAACTTTGCCGATTTAGTACAGAGTGATGGGAATTCACGAGCGGAGTGTTCAAAGAGGATTGTAATGACTAAGTAGTCAAGTCGCTCTCTTTAGCATTGTTCCTGAAAAAGATTTATCGACATCGAAAAAGAGAGGGGTTCCAACAGTTCTTTTGAGACCGAACAATTTTAAATGTTTCCCATTTGTTAGAACGTCAAAGAGCGATCGGAAAAAGCGAAAAAAAGCTGACAGATTTTATTCAGAATATACAGTCCACTGACTTAATCCGAATGAGAAAATCGATCTTCGACCACGCTATTTGAGGTGTGTGAGAAATGCCTGAATATTCTCGTCATGATATTCTCTCTCTGTACCTCTCTTCCTTTGAAAAAGAGGTAAAAGTTAGGGGTAAAAATTAGAGATTACAGCTCAAAACTGAAACTAGAGTTCATTATTTTTGTATAATGTCATGTAATTTCCTGCTTTATGGCTTTCTAGTGACCCAGGGTTAGGTAATCAGAGGATTGATTATATCTACGTATGTATGCTCAAATTTCCTAAGTAGTTGAAACGTAAAGAACACTAACTGTAAAAGCGTATATTATATGTTCAATCCTAGTTCTTCCGTAATAAGAACTACATACACGTTTCTATTTTCCTTATTATCACTTCGTTTTGCAGAGCAGATTAAAAAACAAGAAGTTGTATACGAAAAGCCCACATGAATCCTGAAATAAAACAAAACCATTACCCTTTCCTGTAGGGGACATAAAAGCTCTCTCTCCTAGCCTATCATTCAGCCAGTCTTGTGTTGGTGATTCGAATGTGGCTTCCTGAAAGTTGTAGGGATTTCGTCGCGCCGGGCCACCAAATCTGTTTACGTTTGTTTGGCCGTGTTTCTTACGGGCACAAAGCGATTGAAATAGCAAAGACTCCGTGCCGCCAGCGAGAAAGCCGAGTATAAAATGGAAAAAGGGAACCAATCCCAGTCGCTCCCTCTTTTTCTTTGGCGTTTCAATATATTATGTATAGAGTGTGATGGGAGAGAGGGTAAAATGGAAGAAAAGGAGAACAAAAAGCGCGGCAACTTGAAAGAAACACAAGGAATTGCCTCTGAGACTGTAAAAAAAAAGCTCTGAAATCCCTCAGTCACCTAACGCTGGCTCTCACCCTGTGCTGCCTGTTCCACTTATGCCAACCATATCCACTTATGCCTTTTGCCTTTTCTCGTCTCCTGGATCTCGCAGCTTTCTGCTTGGGTTTCTTCAATTCTTCTTGTTGAAGGTCAACCCCTTCCTTACGCCCACAACAATCGCTTTGTTAGATCGCAATACAAAGAGCATCCAGGAGTTTTCCCTCCTTTCTTAGTGTTGTTGTCGTCAGTCGTTTTATGTTGTTTCGAGCTTTCAGTACGTCGTACTTCGTTCGTAGTGGTGAAAAGTGTATTAGAGAAAACAAGGCGTGACAAAATGATCATCGAAATAACTGTTAAGTAACTGTTGTTCCCGAACAGCTATGTGACAACACGTATTTGAAATAGAGTTGAGTCTCCTTTTTATACGGTTGTGACTTGTTGGCTAAGGATGGTTTTTCAGTTAGCCTACTGTTCCCCTATTGCCTACACGTCATCCAGATAAGACACAAGGGGCGGGTTCCCGGCCCAAATTTGGAGTGACTGGAATTGTTTACAAAGAGGCTTCTTCTCCCTCCCCAACCACTAGAACTCCTAGTAAAACAAAAGGACCCACCTGACGGTCACCTTGGCCTGACTTGCCTTCCGATTAACTAATTCGCAAATACTGTGGCGTTGACGTTTCCATTTATACGGTAGTTCAAGAGCATCTTCGACTAAGAGCCCGCCCCGAGGCTGATGGGTTTGAAAGTTTGTGAGCCCACTCGAGAACTTGTCCAAACTTGTTTCTAAAGTTACAACATTACCAACTCTCACTCCTCGAAATGACATGGAAATAATTTATAATGTTAACGCAATCTTGATTGACTGTAACGGCTAACTCTACTGTTTCTGCTCATCTGGTGATGGTGATTGTAGGTACATGATATGATGATATGGGTTTTTTTGTTACAAGAGAAGTAACCCTACTTCAAGAGAGTTCCACCGCTTGACGCAGCAAATCTGATGTCATGTATTTTTATCTTATCCAGTAATGAGGTGTAGCGTTCCCAAGACGTCCTTGAAACGCTTAAGGATTTTCGAGGATTTACCATGTATATGATGAAAATGTGCCTAGGTATTCGTGTTCCGGGCAATTTTCACCGACAGCCGTACAGGGAATAACGTACTATTTCTTATTTCCGTATTTCAATAAGGCATATTGGGAATCAGATTTTCCTTCCTGCAGCGATGAACGCTCATGTTGTCCGTAGCAAAAAGAGACAACCCTGTCCAATGTTTGGAGTTTTACCAATTCATACCCTAACGAATTTATTCCTAACGTGTGCATAGCATTTCATATTCTCAACAGTGATGGTTTCTTGACAAAATAATTATTCATAAATGAAGCCGGTAGTTTGGACTGCATCAAGGGGACTTCAAATATTTATAAATATTTCCTACGGATGGAATACATGTATTCTCCAGTAATAATAGAACATCGTGTACCCAGGAATATTTCTTTCTGGGGTTAATTTTAAAAGAGGAACTGAAGCTTGTGAAAAAAAGGCTCAGTGGTGGTCGGTAGTGGCTCCCGCCCTGAGGATCACGAACCTGGGAACGGGTTAGTAATACAGGGGCGGGCATGAGTTTGCGGGGAGGTTTTTAGGGATAGCCGGGAATTTATTGTTCAAATTTACTGCCCTTCCATTCGAGATACATAAAATGCGTAGAGCAGTTCAGCTCTTCTGTTGAGATTTATTTGGGAAGGAGGGTCTAACTGAACTCCATCTCTGGGCTTCCCCTCGTTTTTAGTGGGTTCGAGGCCATTTGTGGTTTTTCCCTGGCAAATAGCCGTCCATTCCTCGTTCCTATCTATCTGGTCAAGAGTTTTAGATTAACCTGTTATCCACAAAATCGGGAGTCAACAAACGGCGGGTCAGAAAAGGTTTACGATCCAAAAAGGGAACGGGGTATATCGCGAAAAAGAGCCGAGGAATTGATTAGGAAGCACGTTCTCTTTGTTTTTACCCTACATTTTTCACCGTTCCATCCAAGGGTTCTTTCTCCGTGTTCTCTTATCGGGAATTTCTCATAATCTCGATTCAAACAAATGTCTTTCTTATCTCGACGAAACCACTCGGGCGGGCGAGGACTTGAAAACAGATTGTGGCGTTCCCCTTATACGGGCTGACCGTCCAGTTTCCGTCATCTTGACTCATCAATCTTCGCCTGAATCACGTTACTCCATTAGCGTTCAGGAGCGAAATGTTTCCCCAACAAATCGATGATAACAATACAGCCCAGAATTTCACGACGATTTGGCCGTAGGCCAGAAGACACACCTTCCCAACAGTTAGTCAGACTCACAGTGATATATATATTACGTCCCTTCCAAACGTCTTAATCGCAGAAAAAATGAAAGCGTTGAGCGATGTCGATCCCCTTTTGGTTGGTTATTCCTAGAATAATCAACCGATGTTTTCATGATAATGGTCAACCTCTCCGATTTGGCTCAAAAATTTTTTCTGGACGTTTCATGATGTCCTGATCAAAAAAGGTCAATGTCCGTACGCCGTACGCCGTCCATCGTCTGCGCCGTTTTTGGTAGTAGAAAATTTTCTAAAAATCTGAAATTTGGGTCAGGAGTTTTCAAATATTGTTATCGTGTTTTTTTGTTTTTTTTTTCAAAAAATCTTAATTACACTTCAAACCAAAAATTCAGCAAGACGTGCGGAATAATATTCTTAGTTCGGCATTCGTGTTGCTACTCAAAAAATCGATATTAGTATTATAGTTACACGAGTTTTTTAGGGCCTGGAAGGTATTCCGAGCTGACTCCTGCTATATATTTCAGCAGCTTATGTCGAATTTCAAACCAGAGGTAGTTTGAACGATCACACGATAAGCAAATGCAAAAGGAGGCTCCTACTTACGACCTCACAGCCTGGTTCTCCCCTAAAGAAAAGCGATATTGAAAATTACGCCATCATTATTCTTTATTAAGTTCCTCAGTTGTATAAGATTTTCCAGGTAAGGCAGTGAGGTAAACCAACAGATGGCTAATCGTACGGACCCATATCGCTGCCAGTGATGTCCTAGGTGTTCGAGAGGGTAACCAACATGTCGTATCGGGCTCAGAGAATTTTTTTTTTCAAAATCTATCAACTTATTTTTCAATTTCATTCCTTTTTCCAAAAAATGCTAAGTGAACATAAATTTAATCGTCCACTGAATATTCATCCAACGCTTACTCACGCAGCCTCCAATCAAATCTAGCTCATGAAATTATTCACCGTTGGAAGATTAGGGTTCCTTTCAACTAGCTCGTAATTCTCGAGAATAACGTCGTGATAACGAAGTTACGCCTCACCAGTTACATCAACCTACCAGACGAACACACTTGAATTCATTATCCATTCGGCTAGTTATGTGCTCTGGAAGCCTCGCCGCGAAGTGCTCGTCTACTGAGTCAATAGTGTGGATGTTGTGCCGCGTTGATAAAGGTCCGAATAAACGTACCGCTGGTTATATCTCACCTTCAAAACCGTTAAGTCGTGCGGCATAGTAGCCTCGAAAACGAGCAGTTAGGCCGAGGGAAGACTTTCTTTTCCGTCTAATAAACTCGAAAATGATAGCGAAGTGGAGCCGTTACCGAAGGCGGTGAAAAATCGTGATAGCCCTCATCTCCCGGACTGCGGATAACGATAAATCCTATTTGATAACTTTCGGACCTTACGATGCGAAGCTTTTGGCTGCGTCCTTGATCCCATTCGGTACGGAAAGGTTCGAAAGTTACTCCTCTTTCTCTATCAGTAAGCCTAATGATAAAAGGGTGGATGATGAATATTCAATTGGAATCAAATAGGACGATTCAGCTCGATCAAGGAACTGGTTAAAGATGAAAGTCAAACGAAATCACATGGGGATGATGATACGACTTATCCTGATAACTTCAAAGTGAGTATGATGGAATTTTTCCTGAAATTTGAGCTCAAACAATCAAATTCAGTAAACCCCCTTCCATCAAGCTAATAATATATTTCCTGATTGCTCCGACAAATTGGAGTTTTATCGAATGATCCTTATTTTCCGGAGTTTTGAAAAGTTTATGCTTTATTCCAAGTGCTGTGTTGATGGAAAGGTTGTTTGCGTTCAAAGCCCGACCTCCTGCTTAATGGTTGCATGGTAAATTCATACAACATTTTATTCATGAAGTTGAGGTTATATTTACATCTGAATCCTTTCCCCCACGTTTGTGTTTTCACTTGGATTTTAATGATCACATAAAACAGGTGGTTGCTAAAATTTGGAGCGGACTGAAACATGATTCCTCTTGAGAGTAATTTCTGCGACAGTTCGTTACTGACGCAGGAATTTCATCTGCATCGTTTTTGCATTTGTTTTCGACGCCGCACCCATTTCATCAAATAAATCAAATATACTGTCATTATTTGCCATTAACAAACTCACAAAAAGACTTAAAGTTTTCCTTACAATACAGAAATCTTCATGATGCACTTATTGTTGCAATACATGGCCGCAATGGAGAAGAACTGACACATAGCGTGAGATTTTTGCCTCCTTGAATCCTGCCAGTGGAACGATGATGAATATGTATTGACATTTAGTGGACGCCGTCGATTAAATGGATAATTACTTCAGGTGATGTACGCCTGCTGTCGTGAAGGGATTCGCAGGATTCGTCCTGCCAAGTGTTTACGATATCGGGTTTACCGATGGAGAAGTCGGTAGATAATTACTTTGCAGCACTTGGAGACTACAATGAAGTCGATACTCGCCCCTCTCCATTCATTACACATACCTGTCATTAGGTGGTATTTTGATTTCACCGACCGAAGAATGTTATCTACATATAAAGACCGATCTACGCCTCTCTACGATGCAGATGATCGGGACTGACTAATAGCTGAAAAAACTATTCCGACTCTTCAGTAGTAAGAGTATCGTTTAGCAGTAAACCGTTTCTCCTAACTAGGTTGGGTATTAAACCCTCGTAGCAACCCATCAAAAAAGCGTACGGCGATTGTTCTGCTGTTTGGTACCAATGTTTACAATGTCCGCAGCTGCTGCCACTTGGAAATTGCATTGCATTACCCATTGAACATTATTTGTACTGCAAATGAGATTATCCTGACTCCTTAAGCCATTACGAGGAAGATAACGGTTGGAAAGAAAGAAAAAAATCGCTTTTTCACTCCGGCAAAGCTTCAAAAGACATTTCCCTCGTTACAACAAGTATCTGCGTCTTTTATTCAGTACTTCCGACCTTCGGAGGGGTTAATTTATGGGCAACATTTCATGATTTATACTCACCAGAGGAACGGAGGAGCCGAAATTTACTAGATGTCGTGAATTAATAGGATAAAGTGGTGGGGTGTGGAACTACGGAAAGAAAAACGACTCAGAGCGGGATTCTCTCGACAAAAGGGATGGTTTTCTATTGTTGAAGGGAACATCTTGCGTTAATGACCAGCAGCTACTGCTAACCTACCCCCTCACCACCATCCTCCTTATATATAGAAAAGCCCGCATCGTGTGTTCCTCAGTATCAACTCCACGGGCTCTACTACTTTGGAAAAGCACTATGCGGACTCATCGCGAAAGATTTCCAATTTTCACTTGTTCTTTCTCCAGCGCCTATCCAAAGGGCTCCAAACGACCGTAATAACTTCAAACGACCCTTTTTCGGGCCGAAGAATTGAGAGAAATTGAATGTAACGCAGACTGTTGCAAAATGGATGAGGCGTGCAAAACCATTGAAACACGGAATGCTCCGGCACAATTTTCGTTTGAGTTGCCTCCTGTGATTTCGATGGAGATCGCTTTGAAATTATTCATTCTATAGTGTTTTCATATTACTGTTCTTGAGAACAGTGAAGAGAAAATTCGGTAAGGCAAACCGTTCAAAATGATCGTAAACGAGAAGTTTGGAGGATCTTCACTAGGCGGAAAATTGATGAGAAACCCATCTTTGACCAAAATATTTCTTTTGGAATAACTTCGACAAAGAAAATGAACCAAGACCAAGAACCAAGACAAAAAGTCTTAAGTGACTGAAATCGTCAAATCATTAAACAAAATCATTAACTGATTATTTGATTGATTAAAAATCTTCTTTGGTTGCCGTGAATATAGCAAAAACGTTACCTTCGCTTTTTTTATATGACGTATTGTCAATTACAGTCTTGGATGGTGGATCAATTTCAACATCTCAACGCTTTCTTGTGGCAGTTGTCAAACACAGGTTTAATACTCCTACCTCCGAATTGACGAAGACGACCTCGCAACTTGACTTGTGATTACCTTAACCTCAACGTCGACGATCGGGCACCATTTCAATCGTAATATGAAATCTTCAAATTGACGAATTTGATCTCATAATTGGCTCATCAATTCTGAAATTATATGCTGTATCTTGTGCACTGGGTTAAATTCCCCACCCAGCGTAATTTCCCTTCAGTGGTGGATCCGCTAGTCAATATACGTCATATTATCGAGCTTCGCGAGAGATTTTTAATGATAGGCAGCCCGTTGAGTCGGTATTCCCCTCCCATTTATATTCGAGCGTGTCATGCATCAGCTGTTCGAGAGGTTGCGTTATTCAGGAACTCCGTACGACCCCCTGGAGGCCGATAAAACTTGCTTTCTGCAGATTCGTTGTCCTCTTTTTCCCTTCTCTCCACGTCGCCGCGTACTGTTTAAATCATTTGTTCCTCTTCCCAATCCATCATGGGCAAGTGTTTCTTGCACGTTAAACAGCGCTTCTTAACGTGGGTTTAGGAGGATACGGCATTCGGGCGACTTCAAATGATAATGAAATCTTGAATCCATAATAGCCATCCCTCGAGAACACAAACAGGCGGCTTTGTAGTTGAAGGTACACTAACAAGAGCTACAACATTCATGGAAATTGAGCGATCTCCCCCTCAATTATCTCCTCGTTGATTTCGGTGTTGTTTGCCGATGATAGAGGAAGATTACCGATAAACCTACAATACGTTACATGAACAGCGTACCAATCAACCCACTAATATCGCCACTAACAGTCCTTCAAATGTGGCCACCCTTAGAATCAATCTGTCTAATGCAAGGCCGTAGGAGCACATCCGACCGGCTACCTGAATTGATCAATCAACCCAAGAGGGATTACTTGGAGTTGTACCAGCGGAGTTATGTACTGAAATCTCTTACAAGGGCTGTCTCGGAGATGGAAAACTCGTCATCAAGTCAAACTCGAGATATCTGCAAACTTGTTTATTGGTGCAATTATTGTGAGTGGGGTATCGTTTGCCACTAATTTTTGAATGCTGAATCGGTTGGAATGAGCCTCCATGCTCCTGGACCGATTCGTGCACCCTGTGAATGAATTTGCAGTTATTCTTTGAATCACGATCGATGTTACTTTTGGTAGGAAATGATGTAGAGTATGTTGAAAATCTTCGACAATTACGCGCGAAACGTCCCTGAATAATTCTTAGAAAACTTCGAAAAATCACTTATTTGTCGTCAAATGTGTGATCTGTTCGGAATCGTGGTTTAGGGCTATTCAATTGTGAATCCTTTACACTCAGTTAGTTGCCACACAACTTGTGCGGTCGTATGAAGAAAATCATCTAATCTACGTTACAAAGATCTCTGGGCGAAATGTCGTTGCTGTCAAGGCAAGTCAATGTCCGAAATCTGAAACTCACAAACGTCACCTGCGTTTTAATTGCATGACCAATTTATCGGCCAATCTCCGTGCACTTCGGAACCGCCATATTGACCAAATTTTGCAGTATAGGCACTACAGAAACAGAGCGGGAAAGGGGCCGTTGGAACATACAAACAAATATATGATTAGGAAGGCATAATTGGTTATGTATTTGGCTCTCAACGAATAATTATCGAAACTGAGAAAATATTATCCAAGATGAATCACCCCCCAAACCTATTTGTAGGAATCGAAAATAGGTACCTCTGACATGGTCGTGGTCTTGTGCACTTAGAATGCATCTATACGAGTATGTTGGCATAAATTGGCCTGTTGAATAAATTCATGAAAAAAAAGGCACACAACTGTGAAGAGTCCTTGATTTAGTTTTCCCAGTGTGGATGTGCACGCAATGGTCCGAGAGAAGCTCGATGTTAGGTATAATGTATGTTGACGGGATGTTGGTGAATAATTGAATAACTCGACCCTTTTCCGAAGATTCAATTATAAGAATTTATCCAAACCTTCTGATTATTAACGACCTGCGACAACTCACTCCTGTTTAGTTTTTCTCGACCAAAAACTTTTTTGGCGGGTGATAATAAAGTACACCTGTGTTGTGGTCCCTATATTTAATATATTACAGGTATCCATGCCTGGTTTTAATATAAAATATTCCTAGAAAACCTTTAGACATCCCCCCTCAGCCAAACCGATAAAAATAAATGTTGTGTAAGTATCCATCATTATGACCGTGAGAATATTGCTAGTTACGTAATAGCGACTGTTTTTTAACATAAATGAGGATTGGATAGTGATGACTGATTGTGTTACATAGTTTTTTATACATTGAAAATGATATAATATAGTAGAGGAAGGATTACATAGTTCTTTAATATAATGAAAATACGTATACTTTACGGCCAAAAGGCAACTTACGGGGATACAGAGTGACTACTTGGAAATCAAATAACTCTTTCTACGATTGCTGTGTTCGGCCAGGAAATTTTTATCGCTTAGTACAACATTTAACGGACAAATTCAAATTCATTAATGTTTGAGATTGAAACACTCATGAGACAGCACTTGCCCAAGGGGCCTGTATGGTTGCCCAGGTTGGTCGGCACCCCTTTCACGTTGATATGTGATGTTACCCCTTGTTAGCGAGTAACCATTGTTCCTGATGTGACATCATCAAGATGGGCGACTCATCCAAGATGGTGAACCTCCCTACTGAACACTGGAATAGAGACTCTAGATGTGAGCCTCTTAACCTTGTTCATATCATGCGCTCGCATCTTATGCATTCAAATTCTGCTTGAGTTTTGTGTATCTGGTCAGATTGCAGCACAGAATACACTCAGACAGATGGTTTACTCAACATTATAAACTTTCCCCATGGTTCGAAGTAATTCCGGTCGTATCCACCATGACTAAGGCAAGAGTTGCTGCCAAAATGTCTGTGGCCTACGCTATTCTTTACCTATTTGTATTAAGTACAAAGTTTTTGTTGACTGATTGGTTTTTGTAGGTGTAGTGTCTTTTTGTATTCCCGATTGCGGTTGGCATGTTGATATGATGTAAATGGTAAATGGTTAAAATAGTTCTGATGGATTGGTTCTTAGAAGAATATATGGTAAAGGGCAAGGATCCTTATTAACAGAGAAGGAGTACATGCAACCAAGTTGATGGAAAAATGAAATGCATCATCAAACAATTATAGGAATAATTATTTAAAAAATGATAAAGATTCAGTTATAAAAATTTGCAATGTCACGAACTTTATTGATGAATACAATGAACACGTAACCAAGTGATAGATTTTTTTGGCTAGCCAGAAATATTATTCGTCATTATTTTTGATGTTGTGCCAGCCAGTCGCACTGATATGATTGTGATTCAGACTTATAACTACATAGTCAGCTACAGTAAATATCGACGAAGGAAATCGTTAAAATAACCATAAAAAAACTCATGATTTCCAAACAAAACAGCTCACTTGCAGCGGAATAACTTGTGATTGCGAGTCGTATTCTGTAAGTAAAAACGTTCATCTTGAAACAAAAAACATTCTGGAAAACAGCAAAGCGGTGAGTTATTAGTTTGGATGGGCCGAGACAGGACTGATTAAACACTGAAACTGATTCGTCCAAGTTTTTGTGCAGTGCTGCTAGCGGTGGCTGTCCACCACACTGCAAACAAAGGGTTTCTTACGTCTATGAAGTGAAGCAGCCCTGGATTGCTGCAGTTTCAGTAGCCGTTTCATTTCACCAGCAAGCCCAGGTTAAGTTTAAAAAATAGCTCCGCATGGATTAGTATTTCCACATCTTTATAAATCCCTTTTCATCTTCTTCAGTCCAGATCATGCTTGTTCTTCCACTTCGACAATGCACTTGTCATTGTAGTTGCCTGTAGTTTCAACAAAATGAAGGATGAAGGAGGATAAAATCTTACCTATGAATCTTGTAATTTTATTTATTTCCTCCGTTTTCTCCTCTTATCACCCATCCAAACTTGTCGATGGTATCGGTAAAAATAAATTCGTGTAGGCTAAATACTTTTGCGGAAGTAGAACTCAGCCCTAGAGGCCTATCATGGTGCGAAAATTTAGGAAACCATTAAGCGGCTCTTCCCTCTTAATGTTCCTTCAACGGTAACTGTACCACGGTTTTTGTCGCTCAACTAATGGGAATGTGTATTTGGTTAGGAAGCTTGCACGCGGCGTTTTATCTAATGGGTGACTCACGGCCTATAAACAATTTCAGGCAAGCTTCCGCCATATATCTTCTCACCCTGAGATCCCCCTCCTCTGCGTCTGAGCCCATTACAGCACCTTCCGTCGTTCGAAAACGATCGTCTCTTCTGCCTCTGATTTCATTATGAATTCTATCGAAGCGCCCAACCTAACTCTTGCTAAGGAGAAAACCTCAAGGGTGCCTTGAGAGGCAATGATTGTGGGCTGGAGTTGAAAGATCTTCCAGAACCAATCTTGTTCCGCATCGTAAAAATTTTTATCATCCGAGGGTATACGAGATGCCACTCGTTATTTCGGGAAGGCGTGAGATGTTATTTTATAGTCTCATACGAGGGAAGTACGTCATAACAGGTTTCTCCTTCTTCTTCTTTTTTTTTCTAGCAAACTCCTGAAGACTTTTGGTTGAAGAGTATATATAGTAACGAACTTTCATATTTGACGTGAGTTATTGGATGTAAAAAAAAAAGATTCGGTGAAAAATGTTGACTCCATATCTAAAAACTACGTCAATTCGGTTTGTTGACCATAATTGAAGTTAGAGAAGAACTCTGTGCTTGATCAATTTGCCGAACCATTTAGCCCCATCCAGCTACTGCTTTGGATGTTCGACGAGGGGTCAGGCTACCCTCGAGTATACTACCAGTACCTAATCATTCGGGCAATTCTCTTTTTGTGTTAGAAGTGCATTATTGTGTTAATATTAATGTTTGCAGAAAGGACACCACTCTCCTGTCCTCCAATAGATAAAAATGAGATGTAGTAATTATATCACGCGAACTATACTTAAAGTAGCAAAAACGCGCCTTCGGCTAGGAGCACAAAGATCAGAAACGTGTCTCAGTTTAAACTGTGTTCTAGCATGACTTGTCGCATTATCGCTCATCCTTCTCCTTCTATTCGCTTCTCAGAAAAAATAATGACGTTTCTTTCCAGTAGAGCAGGCCAAGAGTTCATAATACATTTTCTCCCTGCGTAGGCTCTTCTTGTTCTTTTACTGTCCATCATAAATAAGCTTGACTTCTTCCCATGTGAGTAATGATGGTAAATTGATATTTTCATTTATAAAAAAAAAAAAATAAATAAATAAAACCACTGTAAGGATTGATGAATCCACCTCCAGGCAAGCAGTTTATTCATAACTAGTTCAGTTACTTACTACAGTTTGTTTGACTCCTAGACACCCTCAGAGAACCGTACGGAGAAATCCGTATAAATTAAATCAAATAGCTATTTAAACTAACTTTAAAACAACATCGTAATTTTTTTTTTTATAAAATGTAAAAAATGTGTGATTAACCTAAGTGAACGGCTGTGTCAATTAATTAGTTTTTCCTTCCCGTGTCCTCGAAAGATTCGGAAACTTTCACCAAATTGAGAAAGGAATAAGACGTATTCACCATCTGAAAATGAAGACCAAAATCCTATAAAATGAACGTCGTGTTTATCGAACTGATGGAATGAACGGTTTGAAACTCGGCCGCCTTTCAGTTTCATCCGTAACAAAATACGATGAATTGCAATTTAGTGGATGTTTTCCATAGGATTTCCGGTTGTTTAATGTTGACATACCGAGCCAAATGTTTCCATGTTGATTTTCGTCAACCCGAAAGCGTTTAGGAATAAAGGTTCTCTCGTGCCGTCCATGAAAGATATTACGGTTGTCTTGATACTCTTTCTCCATTTATACCATTTGACACCGTAAACTGCGTTGAATAACTCATAGTTCTAGGGAAATAGATATTGATGGTGTACAACAGTAGCACTATAAATGTATAAAGACTGTAGATTTTGGCTAAAACGGTTACGTACCAGCTCTCCGATCAATTCGCTGTTCCATGAGATCATGAAAGCGTTCAACAGTTCAGCGATCGTAAGGCCACTAAAAGCTACCAAATCTCCCGTGTTCACATCTTTCTGAAAATAATAACTACGTGTTATTAAGTTCTTCTTACCCGTTAAAGTACGTAATTTTCGTTTGGAATTAATATATAGTGGGAGAATGGTGTGTCTAGAAGATGATTATTTAGATTTTGAATGGAAATATTAGAATCAATCAATATGATCAATCGTCTGAACGAACACTGATTGGTAATCAATATGTGCGATAAACTGTGCGTCAAGGTTTGAATTTTGTCATCCGGATGTGAAGATTTCACGTCTACTGTGAGATCTCTGTTAGCTTTAAAGCCACATTCTTAGACAGAGATTTCCAGGGGATTGTACATAAATAGTTACCATGTTTAAAATTATCATTCCTAATCCCATGACAATAGTACAAATGAAGAAGCCCCCTCCAATTGCCGGGCTTGCCACGGCAGAAAAGTGTTCATAAAATCTGAAAATCACAAATGATGTATCAACTTGTGCGATTGCCGACTCGAAGGTACACTAGGGGATGAATATTGAACTCACTTGAGGATCTCGTGGTGGTGTTTGATGTTCTCTTTGAAGCAATCCTCAACGCAATCTTCATATTGACCATACTGCTGAGTGTTCCTCTTTGGTGGCTTCTGTCCGAAACGTCTCAGGTACGTTCTCCGAGCTCGCTTCTCAATTAAATAGATAGATTCGATGAGCACTCTCATTTCTCTGACTATCCTCGTGGCGGACCTTATGAAGATTATATCAGCTGCTATGATAGTTGATGCTACTAAAAAGGCAAATGCCAGAAGAAAACCGTTGCTCATGAATACAGTGGTCCCGGTGTCGTTAAATGGATAATATACCGGCACCAAAGAGTTGAAGGAAATGTTGTTCGACACCAACGACGGGTGAGGAGTTACGTCCATCATGTAATCGAGCATTGGTTTGATTCCTATTGTGGATCCAGTGACGAAAATGATTAAACCGGGGACGAAAAACATTTTATACATTTGCTTGTTGCATTCGTCGTCCTTGAAAATGGGGTCGACAAGTCCTGAAAACGCAGCGACATAGTAGCCAAATTGTCAAAAATCTCAATGAAAACGCCATTATAGATTTTGTTTTACCTTCGTCGTAGGTATAAACGCCATCCAGTAACTGGGCGGTCAGCAAAATCAGGTCCTTCTTTCTCAAGAGAATCACGGTGTTAATGAAAATAGCCAAGTATATGAGGAGCGTATGGTGGATGATTTCGCTCCAAACAACGAAATCGTCCGTGGCAAGGACGCAGGTCACCGTGAAGAGCACCGTGTAAATCATGTACAGTATCAACATCCAGAAGGTGATAAACAATGCCAGTGGGAGAATTTCAAGCGGAGGAAACACCATCATTATCACCACTAAGGGGGAATAATATCTGGCAGCGAATTTTTTGATCCTGTTGTACTCCTCAATTTCCACTCCTCCAATCAGTATGTGGGCAATTCTTGACAATTCCATGCTGAATTTTTTCTGAAAATTCAAATCATGAAAAAAATTATAGTTTCCGTTGGGAACCTATTCAAATCAGTTCAGCGCCCAAATTTTGGTTCGTGCGAGAATTGTAATTGTCCCGGACAGCAATCAACGAATTACAGGGAGCAGACGGATATTTTTTATTCTAAATTCAAATTCAAATGCGTTATGAGGGAGTTTTCCTCATAATTTAAAATACTTTTTCACAAAAAAAATCCTTTTTCTCAAAGCATTTGTGTTTTGTTCAATATTATCATTCAAGTAATGAGACTAATCGTGTAGGCAAAACCTTAACGCACATTCCATCGTTTTTCCATAATTATATTATACCTACCTACTTTTTAGGAGTTTTCACATTTTCAAAAATCTTAAAAATTGTGCGAATAATGTGAAATAATTCGGTTCATAGATTTTACCCTGGCTTTAGTAGTGCATAACTAATTTTCAGCCCTAGGATCGTTTAAAGGTTGAAGTCATGTTTTCAAACCATGCTTTCGGGGTTTTGACTCAACCTCGAAACGATTGCTAAATCACCAACAATTTTACAGGATTCATTAGACATTTTTACTACAGACATTAGTTATTTTACGCACAACGAATTATAAAAGTTGAGGGAATTCCATTATGAACTAACCACCCTCCAAACATTTGCGGGAGTTCAAATAAGGTACCTGGGCCATGGTCGTAGCGACTGACGCAGTTTGAACGCATCTGTACGAATACGTTGGTACTCTGTTGAATAAATTTACGAAAAAAGGAGTACACAACGGTGGAAAGTCCTTGATTTAGTTTTCCAACTGTGGATGTGCACGCAATGGTCCGGAGGAAACGCGTCACTCATTGGATATATAATATTTGTTGACGGCGATGTTGGTGAATAATTGAGTTACTTGGCCCTTTTCTGAAGATCCGATAAGAAGAATTTATGTAAGCTTCTGATTATTCATGCGCTACGACACTAACTCCCGAGCAGTTGGTAACTAGAGGTTTGCAACTTCTACGAACTCCTAGAGGACAATGGCCTTGACATTATAGGTAATGTCGATGAACTGGCAATACAATTTTTCATCAAAAATATTACTCTACCGTCTCAGAGCAGATGCACCAGGGACAGACGTCACTCAAAAATGGTTCTAGGAAGCTCTAAATTCTGAAAAAATTATAGTGGTTTCCCACACATGCAGAAGGAACCTCTTTATTAGCCAGCCTAGGCTTCATGGCCAGGTACCTTTGAGGTAACCGAGATTGGCTCTCCTAATCAAACGTTTGCTTAGCAAAGCTTTGAGAGAATTATGGGTAAGCAGCATGATGGGCAAGACAAGGGGAATGAAGGCCACGACATACTTGGCGTTGTCTTGCTCACGGTATCTCAGGCATTCCAAATTTGGTGGAAACCTTTGAGCTGCGTCACAGTTCAGAGGCCGTTTCTCGAACGGCAGAGACCGGCTCGCTGAAGCATGAGGTGCAATGCTGTTACACCTCTTTTTCCTACATCTGGTTGTGCAGGGGAAATCGATGGTACTTCTGGGAAAACGCAGCAAATTATTTCACGGGGAAAATGGAAACTGGGTGTGGCGGGTCCCGGACCAATTCCAGTCGATTCAGCGTCCAAAATTTTGTGGAAAATGATACCTCACACGCCTAGATTGCCAAAAATCTCGAAAATCCATTTTTCGAAATACACGTTTTGACCCCCAGTTCTCCCAAATTTGGTCTGATCGGGCTGAAAAGTTTCGAGGACCGACTTAGGCCGGTAATAGGCCCCTGACCCAAATTTCAGATTTTTACACAATTTTCGACTACCATAAAAAGGCTGGACGGTGGACGGCGACTAACGAGCTCCCTTAATTTAAATTAAAGTATATTTCATCGATTGAATTATCATCTTAAACATGTCACACCCAACATCTTCACGCGTTACCACGTATAACGACCATTACTTTTTAGGCGACTAATACTCGCAAAAACATGGAATACGCCAAGAATCAAAATTGACCGCCAAGTTACGAAATTATGTTAAGTAATGAACCATCGTAGCAAACCGCTCATTCAGTTAGATCGCCACTAATTTCACCCAGGCGTAGGAAACGTCTATTTCACGTGTCGCCAACGAGACGTTTATTAAATTTGGATTAATTATTATCGTTGTTTCGAGGACTGCTGACGATTAATGATGGCGCTTTTGAAACATAATTGCTCTCATTTTCATCTCCATCTACGAAAAACTCAGCGAGCCCGAGCTTGGGCTGTAATTATTCAACTTAATGAATAGCGTGTATTTAAAAGGGTTTTTTAAAAATCGTTTTTCCTCATTTTCTTCTGTTATTTCGTCACAATTTCTTAAAACTTTGAGCTACGAATGGCGCTAAGTGATTGTGAGTACTCCAATACCCGAATTAAAGAACTGGTCGTGGCAGGGGCTGTAAATTTGATTTTTTGCTTAGATACTTATGTGTCCACATTGAAGTGATTATTTATTTCAACAATTTGTGCGTGTTGCTTGATTTCAGACGGCCAGTTGCGTTCCTTGCCAGCAAGTACACAAGTCGACCTTGTTGTACCCACCCATTCTTGACCTGAAACCATCACTTCCACTACATCTGACTGGAGAATGGGTGTCCATCCGCTGCGAGATCAAACACCACGGCCTCTTCCTGAGAAGGCGGCTCAGAGTATCAGGTTCGAAGGAATTAGGATGTTCACCGAAGTAATTTCGAATAAGAGTCAGGGATATTAATGATTACAGCGGTTAGTTTGATATAATGCGCTACAGGTAACTAAACCCCGTCCATTATCCTCTCATCACAATGAACACAACAGGTAAACTGTTTGTCGTTCCATAGTTGACGGACAATGTTCCGAAGGGGGATCATTCATATGGGAGATAACAACATTGCGCCCATTGTACAGCTCGGTGGAATGCCAAGATATATTGTGGATAGCAATTAGGAGCGTATTAATATCTCGGTTTATAACCTCAATAACAAATCTTGACAAGACACGTCAATACTACAATCGGAGTCGAATTTCCTAATCTCACTCCTGCCGATATTACGTTACACCCACCCTTTGTTCAGCAGTAAAACATGAACTATAGGCACCACCCTCAGTAACGCCCCGCAGCTGGATCATGACGGAAAAGAGAAGACCTAAGACACTCGGCACTTGCCTGGAATATTCTCACCGCCTTTAAAAGTTCCTTGATCGATGAGTTCGGTAAAGGCTTTGCCACGGCCCCACAACAACGTAAATAATCGGATCGGGGAAAGAGAGTGATGACAATGCGGGTAAAAAGAAGTGAGAAGTGACGGGAAGGATGTCCTAAGCTATTGGGGATGGTTTTCTTTTTTGATAACGAAGAAATTCAAGAAGTTGTTCAACTTTCGAAACTTCGTCGTGGCGTTTTTTAGAATAAAAAAGCTTTTTCAAGAGTTTGGAAATGAACGAGGAAAACGTACTTAGCGGCGGAGTGGCCCGGGCTGAGTAGAGATTTTTTTCTTATTCTCTGTTGACAGAGCAAAGAAAGTGGAGAGAACTCTTGCTACAATCGCAGATTCAACATTTCCGAGCCGATTAATTTTCTCCGCCTCAATCAATTAATCGTTTTTGCTTCCGTTCTGTCAGTATTTGCCAACACAAAAGTTGATCGGGCAAGTAAAGTAGGTACAACGATATTTTCCTGAACTAAACCACCCCTCTTACTCTATGTGCCCCCAAATACGTTCCCTTCCTCAATCATATCCGTCAATTCGGCTCATGAGCCCTTGGTCAGTTTGTTTGTGCCAGGTGAGCACAATGGAAATAATTGAATTGCAATTTTTAATTTTCCTTTTTTTCCTTTTTGCGCCCATTTCTGGCGCAAAATTATTTTTGGCAGATTTTTACTCAATAAATCGTAAGGAATGACGTGAGTCCTTATTAGGGTAGTCCACAACATAGCAGACCTTCATATTTTTCGTGACGCTTCATATGTTCATAGTCTCAAATGTAAAATTCCATTGTTTCAACTCTGCCAGAAGTTGTTCAGCGGGTAGTGCCGATTGGCCCAGGCTTGGAGAAAAGTGGCACTCGTTTAGGGGTGGCATAATTGCTGGTGCAAGTTTGTAGAAGTAAAAAATTCCCCTATCCCCTGATAACTCTGTGTACTTTACTTACGCTCGTAGGAAAGTCCTGGCACGCTGAATATTGGTTCTTCTCGGATCCAAAGTGTACGCTTCCCACCTTGCTCGCCGCAGCAGAAGGCAACTACGCGGCTGCTGGCTCAAAAGTCGTCTCGAAGGTAACTACCGTTCAAAAAATGCACGCACTCTGATATATGATGTCTTGATTCATGTTTTGGCCTGACAGGGACGGGTCAATTATCTCTAAGTGTTATTGTCAATCTGGCAACGGATGCCAAGATGGCTGTGACGAGCTAGAATTTGACCTCACAACGCTCTCATTGATCAAATGATAGGCTAATGTATCGCCTATCGCTAATTAATGACAAGTTGGAAGGCAACGTGATGATGATTATGTACTCGTACATTGTAATGTGGCAGTAACATGAGTAGCAATGAGGTAAATCACATTTTTTATGTTTTTCTTCCAATCATTCGGTAAACTTGAATAAATAATTCATTTTCATTCATTCATTTTTACATGGAAAATAAATAACATTAATTTTTTCATCTCTTTAATGACAACTAGCGTAATGCGTTTCCAATTCGAAAAAAACAAGGAGTTTAAAAACGATTTTTATGAAAAAGGAGAGTGGATTTCATTTCCTCGAGGTTTTTTACCCTTTCTTTGTCTAATTATTTGAATTTTTTCTATCTATGGCATCATCAAATCAATGGATGCACCTCGATTTCATCATTTCTATCCCATGGAGGCATTTTCTGTACATGGAGGAAGCGCATTTTCAATTTACCGATACGCCAAATAAATAAAACCGCTAGTATCACAATCGCAGAACTCATCGGCTACATTCTAGTGAATATCTTCAATATTAAATATCCAAATTTTGGAAGCCACTTGTTTAATAAGATGATAAAAAAATAAGGATGATCACATTATTTCCATTATTTCGTTGGATCTGAAGTTTTTTTTCTAATTGCTAAGCGATATTACGGTATTACGGATATTATAATATGATTTATAAATATTATATATATTTTTCTTTTTGGTGTTATAGGTGAAAGGAGCGTCAGATTTCGATTTTCACGTTGAACGGGCTTTTCTTACAGTTTTTGAAAAAGGTCTGGCCGAGAGTTTACAAGAGGACGGCAAATGTGGACCCCCAGGTGAATGGCAGGTAAGTCATCGCAACAGTGAAAAATCAAAATGTTTTCGATCCACTCTTTTCAATAACAACTATAAAAAAGAAATTACCATTCATCTGTTGAACGCGTTTTCGATGAGTAGAAGGCGTCAAAATCAGCCGTGAACGAATAAATGTGAGATCTTTTGTAAAAACAATGTACGAAAAATCAAGTTCTCCTTTCCGGGAGATGGTATTTAGGATGGAGGAGGGGTTCTGATGAAAATTCTGCTCATTAGCAAACTAGCAGCCGACATTGAACAGGTTGTGATTGGTACAAAAATGGAAAAGATGGGATCAATTGATTGTTTAAAAAAAATGTATTTCATTTTATTTTTCACCGAGATTTTTCCAACACCAGAAACCAGAAAAAGAAACAGAACCTTCAAAGCGTTCCTCTTACTGAAGGGATTTCAGTATCTCAGTCCTGGCTCTCACTTCTGGAGCTTTCGACAAATTTGATGGCTTAGCGAAGGGATTTAAAGGATTTCGTAAGAACGACTGCTGATAAGCTTGCAGTAAAAGGAAATACACAATAAGCCTGTTCGAATACGTAAAAACAACCTTTAATACTCTTCCACGATGATTTATTATGCTCCGGCAAATCCCGTTCGTGGAAAACCTTGTTTTCTTGCTCACCATATGGGGACCATAATATTATTGTGAGAGAGGACTATTGAGTGTTTGAATCTTACTCACGTACAATTGGTGGGATGTAGGGGAGTCATTTACTAGCCGTCGATAAAACATTGACCCTGTGTAATGAGCTCATAATTGACTTGTACGAATTAGGTGAAACTCAACTCAGTTACTTGAGGAGAATGATGTTTTTAGGAAGGACCAATTCAACACTCACCCCTTATGACGATGGGGAGGCACGGGTTTAGCTACATCATGAGAATAAAATTCTCTTACGAGTGGGGAGGGGGGAGGACAAATATAGTAAATTGAGCAAGTAAATTTTATTATTCTCCTCGACAAGGCGAAAGACGCGGCCCAGCACGGGTCGGCCCAAAGCCTTGGAAAGAGCTTACCTTCTCCGATACTACCACAGTTCGTGATAGTGGTGAAGGGGTAGTCTCGAGTAAGAGGTTTAGTACCACCCCTCCAATGGTTGTCCCGCGGGATCACGCCTTGAAAACAAGACGAGAGCGCCCAAGATAGGGGGGTGATGGTGATAAAGTGTCGCTCCGGAGCGTCGAGGTCGGATAATCCTGTTTGAAACAGATGGACCCCCACGAAACCACGACGGAAATTTCCACGGACCCCGTCGACACGTTGGCCTATCGACTTTCCGCCTGCCGCTATGTGCGAGTTGCTATAATATTGCACAATAACGGGACAAACTGTTCAAGAGTTGTTGGTAATAGGAGAAATATCAATAATGGATGAAATCACGCCTTCGATTCACAAGCAGCCCAAAAAAACGTGACTCCCCTCATTCGTACATTTTGGATTTGTATTTAACAAACTGATTGATTGCTATTTATTTAATTTCTTTGTAGGCTTTACCAAACACAGTATGAAATTTTGTTCTTCCTAACGACCCTATTATTCCGCGTGTTGGGTCGACCGCTCTGGTTCTTCCAATAGTTGACATTTTTTTTCCATTTCATGATGTCTTAATTCCTGAACCAAAATGTCCGACCGCCACCAACTCCGGAGAATGCTTTAAAAAATCTTGGGCAGCTGTTGTAAAGCTTACAAAGAAATAAAGTAAATATCAATCGATCATCAAGATCATATCAAGGGTTTCAGACAGCTTGCCGCAAACTGGAAAAGAATACCTATGAAAAAAAAAAGGTTTGTTTCTAACATAAACATAGGTGGAGAATAGGAAAAACAAAGTAGACCAAAAATTTACCCATAAAATGTTTTTGTTGACCCATAAGTACCAAATTTTGTCTTTTTAGAGTTGTTCATTCTGATTCTGTTAACATTCTTTCGTAATAAGATCCAAGTTTGAACTAAAAACCTGACGCTTTAGCGCTTGTGAAAGCAACCTTGGTGGATTTTGATTGTTGAGCTGTGTTATCAGAACTTTGTGGAAAAATACTCTTCGCTGTTCCTCGAGTCTGCAACAATGGTATCTCTATGACGGGAAATCTCGCCGTTGCGACAACTTCTGTTGACAGAGGCCGTCCACAGCGGGTGAGCTGTATCTGGTGGCTTATGAGTTGTCAGGTTCATTGAAGTTTTCCGGGTAGGAAAGAGGTTCGCACCCCGAATGACGCCGAGAAAGGACCCGAGTGCCCTGAGCGAAGCTTCGAGATTACAGGCGTCGAAACTAACTTTAGTCGCAAGGGTGGGGGGGGGGGGGGCGAAAAGGCGAGGAAATGTATACACAACGTCACTGGAATGGCTGAGCGTGTGCTATTCTCTCGGCCCACCTAATTTGCACGTTATTTACATCATTTCGGGAGTCGGATACTCCGACGAGAGAGGGGTTTCTCCCTTGGAAAAGGACTTTCTCCGAGCATCAGCCCTGAAAGCCCATTCCATAACGACATAAAGCAGCGCTCCAATCTAAACTACCAACCAGCCCTGCCGAGTTCGTTAAAGCTAAACTGTCAAAATTTTCTCGTCACCCAGTGCCGAGGATTCTCCGCGTTTTTTTTTTTTCTCCCCCGCTCAACGAGGATGCGAAAACTCGGCTCAACTGCCAGAGGCGAACGTGAAAACTTGGGTCGTTGTCGTGGCAGTTACCAAAAGGCAAACTCCTCGACAGAGTTGGAATAACAACAGGCCCAAGTTGTGTTTGAACCGTCTAATGAGGCTGGCGAGAGCGAGTCAGGCTGGTTAGGTTCCTCGTAAGTAAGAATGGTGCAATCATTTTCAGACTGAGACAAGGTAAAGGTACGATGCCTGAACTTGATGAGTCTCTGAGGACGCGCTCCCTCGAAGCTCAATTTAATTCTCGCTAGTGATTGAATTGTCCTGTAATTTGAGACAATTTTTCATAATGTGTCCGTATAACTAACAGGAAATTCGTAAAAGAAAATTCTCCTCAATTCTCTTCATCTACTGATTTCTATTCATGTACTGATGTGCCAAGGTACACTGGTGTACCACACCTGAGGAGATCATTGCGTTTTGTGTAAAACATTGACAGTTATTGTCATCAAAATGACATTTTGATCTAAACATGTCAAGATGTCAATGTCTAGCCGACTTCAAGTTTTATTCAGCTGTCATTGTCAAACCAACTAATGAGGGTAAGAATATATCTCTGGAGGCAAAGGTTATGGGTGGGTGAGAGGAAGTACATAGGGAAGGGAGGTCCAACCCTCCACTGCAATCGCCCACTTGCCCGCCTCACGCATCCACCCTACCATTTTCTGCTTTGAAAGTCAGAATAACTAATGTATTTAGTGTTAAACATAATTACAGGCGAGTAGCGTCAGATAATCGCATACTGTTCGTAAACTTTGTGGTATTATTTTTCTATTCCTTCTTACCTTATATTAGTGCTATTGTTATAATGCTTATTACACATGTAATATATTAGAACAACAACGACAAAAATACTTGATCTGGGGATTTTTGATATTATTGTTATTTATTTAATTTGTTATTATAGTAATTATTTGTATACTAGTTATATGCTTCTTCTTTCATTTTTGTTACTCTACCTCATTCATTATGCAAAAAGGCTCGTAATTCCTAAGGCAGTGACAATAAAATAGA
Organism: Cyrtorhinus lividipennis; assembly: GCA_019603395.1. NCBI lineage: Eukaryota > Metazoa > Arthropoda > Insecta > Hemiptera > Miridae > Cyrtorhinus > Cyrtorhinus lividipennis. Next base: position 12,906,252 of record CM034003.1, on the reverse strand, counting down.
ACAAATCTTTGACTTTTCCTAGGTTAGAGCAATATTGAGGAACTGGTGGTTTAATGTTGTCACTTTTCACTTCCGGCAGGTATTTATTCAGGGAGTGTTCCTTCATGAGGAAGGAAAAGCAGCAATTTGATGTTCTACTTGAAGCAATTGCTATCATGATTACAAAAACAAACACCTGTTTTGCGAAATGCCATTTCACCAAAAGTTGAACTGCAAGTCACATCATGATTCCTTGCAACTGAAGGCAGTTATCCCTTTTTATCTGCTTTCTTCAGAGTCTCCATACCAGATTTTGGGCCTTTAGGGTCATAATCGGGCGAACAATTTGCGCAAACTCGATGCTTTTATATAACCAAACTGATTGTTCGCGCTACAGGTTGCTTCCCTGTATGGGCTCATCTTTGCGCAAACAGGTGAACTAGGGGGGGGGGGGGGGGGGGCTGCAGGTAGCCTATGGGAGCGAGATCCAGCGGACGCTCGCCTAATGAATTGCGAGCGTTTGGCGCGACCAGCTTCCTATAATGCACGATGCTTCCTGTAATCTAGTTACGTCATTACTTCACAGCGTAGGTGACAATTGATTAATCCTAGAGACCACCTCCACGTATAATTATTACATAATACATCATCCTGTCAACCTTTTCAATCTGTTGCAGGTGGGCATTGCCCGGGACCTGACGTCATCCGGGGGATGTCCAGCGCTGGGGATCACCATCCCAACGACAGAGTACGAACTCATCCGGTTGGAAGCAGACCCGTCAGACAACGCCCTCCTTTTCCTCGGACAAAGCGAAGAGCGAAAGGGTGAAAAGAAGGAGCGACCTACGCACTTTCAACCCCCGCTCATCCAGTGTGCAACTCCCGAGTTCCCGTTGACGCATTTCCTGAATAGTTTCAACAGTGGACCTCTCCGAGCCGCAGGGGCGCTGCCCCTCCTTCCCGTCCTCCTCTTCGTGTAATTCACCGTGTATGGTTTAACTAGGGTTGTGAAGAGGGAGGCATTGTGCGGGTAAATTAGGAAAGTTATTTTGATAAACAACGCCCGCGGCATTCAGCGACCGCAGAGTAAAAGCCTAAACTATTTGTCTCCTGACTCACCCGCCGGTTTCAAATTGTGGTTACCATCGGCGCCCCTCTCTTCATCTCAATCCAACAATACGTCGTCTCGACGCCATCACTCATCCCCGGCGTGGCCCTAGGTCACAACTAACGGCCCTTGAAAGCACGTTAGCGGTTTATGGGTTTACCCTTCGAGATTGAACGTTCGGAAGGAGCAACTAGACTCACAACACCACGGGGGCATTACGACGGAGAAAATCCTAACCAACCTCGGGGAAATGGTCGCCTAAATGATGTACCCTCCACCCTCTATAGTACGTGGAGACGCCACAAGTGACGCCACTTATACCTTTCGTGGGATTTACATTCAACAGGGCAGATCAAACCTGAAGCAATCATTAAACCTAAACAAAAATCAATTAAATTGTGCTTGGATCTGTTCTCCAGTTCGAAATTTGACTTGGTGACGAGAACATGAGAGGTGATGAAATCCTGCCTTTGAAATCCAAGCCATTCGCACAATTTCGGGAATCAATTCAATTTTGATTATAATTTCAATATATGTACTTCGATATCTCATATATATAAATGAGAGAAATGAGACAAATATTCATCAATGTTTAAAAAACGATCAAAGTGAAATGAAACCCGAGGCTTACCAATATAATTAAACGTCTGCCCAATGTACAATTACTGCGATGAAATGAATTACGAAGTAATTATTGTTGTGCGCAGCTGTATGGGAAATTATTGTCATTACGAACAAGGCAGGCTTTTTCTGAGTGGGATCTTTTCCTGACTCACATTTGCATATCTCACACCTCTCGCGGCACGAAATCAATGTCCAGGCTTCATTACACCAACAACAAACAATAACAAAACGCACTCTGACAACAAAGGAAAAAAATATTGGAGAACATCGAAGTGTTAGAAGGAATACAGTGAATATACTTTACGCAGAACGCAGAGCGAAAGCTAGAAAAACAAGTGGCCAATGCGAGCATATTCCCCGTTCTGCTCTTTCTCAATAGAATTTCTTCTTTTGTTCTGAGCTTTCGTTTCTGTTGTGGATTGTTTAGTAAAACCATTTGGGCGTGGGCACGAATGGCCTCAGGCTGACGACAGAGCGTCCCTGGAGTTGTAATAAAAATTTCACAAAGGAAAGGCCTCTTTCCTTTTTTGACATAATTATTGAATTGGTTCGTGTACGTATTCGATACAGTACGCCAGAGAACTCTTTTCTGTGATTTTCTGTGAATTTCGTGGTTGCAATACGATGTTATTAAAAAATAAAATACCCAAATTTACCACACTGTACATCAATAAAGTCGTCTGATGAATTATTTTCGGTTTATTTAACTGTTAGTCATAATAATATTAAACATAAGAGATTTATCGTGGTTGTTGAATTTTGATGTTCCTCTATTTTACTCTCCCTTGTAAATATAGCACCCCTTGTAATAAAACTTCTCGTCGTATTTTGATAATGTATTGACAAACAAAGGAAAGCAAAACTATTCCTATCAAATTGAATTCGCTCAATTCGATTGGGTTTAATCCAATCAGACGTCGATGGCCAATTTTTCAGCCGCATGAGCGTTCATAACCTGAAAACCCAGTAAGTAAATAAAAAAACATTGAGGATTTTCGATTCAATTGCTGCATTTAATACCCCATGTTGACATAATAATTCTGGTCGTTTTTCGTGCCAAAGGATGTTTTCCAGTCCCCACTGATGCGTTGATGTATTTTTTCTCCTAAAACTCGTCGATGTTCAAATGTATGAAATAAAAAATGGGACTGAACGCCACTCTCCCAATTACAATAATAAATATTATTTGTTAAATGTTCACAATTGGACGAGTACGGGGCTTCTCGATCAAAACATTTTGTCTTCGCTCAAATTCCATTTAAAAATGTCTCAAATTTGTGAGCAAAAAAAAAAAAAATAATTGGACTGAAAAGTGCGTGTAAATAATATTGTAACTCCATCGTATTGTGGATTGTACGTAATAAAAATAAAAGATGATGAAATTTGTTCATAAATCGCATGCGTCTAAATTTCATCGTTTTCAACTCTATTTGTGTTAAAATACGATATTTACGTGGTTGTTTCGAATTTATGTAAGTACTTAAATATAAGGTAGCGTCAGACTGATGCTAGAAAGTCGGAATAATTGTAAATAGAATTTTGAAAAATGCTCGAATGTTGGAATATAAATAAATAAAACCTGAATCTTCTGAACTGATCTTCTTAAGCCTTTGGGGGGCTATGTAAATTAACCCGCACCACGGTGATTGTTTGACCATAAAATAGTCGAGAACGCGGTTATATTTAAGAAGGATTGTTCGACTGAATCCCTCAAAATCTACCATTCCTGGCTTATTATCCATGTACACTGAAGATGGCAAGAGATGGTAGAAGGAAGGATTACCAGATATCACTGTAAGCCGAGCTCATATTCCTAATGAACTAGACAGTGGAGCTAGAAGCATGCCTCACACATCTGAGGGAAGAAATCAGTCTTTGCATATTTCAGATACACTCGCTTGGATGTAAAAAGTTGGAATAATGAAGATAAAAAAAAAAGGAGGATATAGAGTCTTCATTCGAAATTACTTTGAGCTGAGCTCCTGTGGATGACTGCTCCTGTTGCAAAAAATGATGGTGGAAACATCCTGCGATGACTTCGTTCCAAAAAAGCTCCTACGGATCTTGCTGGGAGATGAATCCTGGAGCTGGATCATTGAACTATACCTAGACGAATAGATAACTGGAACATACCTTTAAAACTCTACAAGAAGAACTCCTGGATCTCCACTACCTTCATGGAGGTAGTAGTTAGCGCTATTTCTTAGAACAAGTTTAATTATTGTGGTTTGGGTGGGTGGATCGCAGTTTCTCTACTACTATGAATAGGTCTGCTTGTTTCAGTCAGAAGAGCTCTTATAATATAATATTATATTATATTATATCCTTAATCCTGGCTCACTGAATGCATCGAGTTCACTGCGAGAGTAGCTGTAGGACTACAACTCTGCAAATAGCATTCAACAGACCAGAAAGAAGGGACTCCGAGGAATGCACTGCGGCATTCTCTATTCCGTTCATTGAATCATTTTTGATAAAGTATGTATTTTCCTTGCGAGGTCGGATAAAGCGCGACAACCGTACAATAAAGCTCGTAAACACATATAAGTTTGTTCGCTTATATTCGAGATTTTTTGGTTTTCGTGGGCTTCATGAACGCTCAACTTCCCCGGTAGAGGCTCCTTTACCTAAAAAAGAAGCTCCATTTCAATTTATAATTCCGGGAAGGAATTTCCAATTCAAAACCTTGAAACGGGAAGGTGTAGTTTCTATTTTGTTATTTACAGCCGGAGGACGGGGCCCGTCGACAAGCGGATACCCACTGAATTTAAAGGCCCTCAGTCGGAAAAGACCCCCTCCCCCGCCTCAGTTGCCAGTTGTCTGCTGATTAGAATCGCAAATTGCACGTTGGGTGCCTCCAGCCGGCTATTTTCTCGACTGTTAATAAACGCAACTGTTTCCTTACCGCCTCCGGAATGTAATTGTTCCCGGTTAACTTCTCAATCGATCCTAACCGTTTCCCTCATCAGGTTTCTCGTCGCTACAATTCAGTACGTACTTAGCAAATAAGAATTCAGCAGATAGGCCGAATATAGTATAATTATATTCGGTTCAAGCTTGAATGGGATTTCATCGAATAGTCGATTGCCTCAAGGTTGAAATTCAATTCAATTCAAAATAGATCATAATCTTATCTATTCCGTTCCAGTAGTCCTTTCGTTTATAGCCTCAACTCAACAATAAAGCAGCAGCAAAGCTTTGACTTTTTGACTCTACACTAAGTGTTCCGTAATTTCGTTACTTTACAAAATACCTAGTTATTTCATACATACCCTAGGGAAAGCATGTGTAAAATATCGAAATACACTAAAACTGTACTACTTACGTCATTCTATACAACTAAATTTCACACTAACGGTAACATAATATCTACTAATTCTGACTAATGTTTGGTATTTGCATAGGCTGAATACCAACCGTTTACTCATGCTGAAAATAATATGGTACCTCTTAACAGCTGACCAACGATATCCCCAAAAAATGTGAACATCTTAGAATCATAATTGTGAAAACTGTTGCAGTAACACAAGAATCTGGGCTTTGATTTTGCTGAACTGTTCAATGTGTATGAAAGTATTCAATTTTGAATCACCACCGGTTTAATTTTTTCTTGGTATCCCATTTTGAAGGGCCTATATTGACACCGCTGTCTTGTGTGTGTCGTCTCATGTATTCCGTTGTGACTACCAGCTGGCCATTGTAAGTTCACTCGCTTTATAATCAATTAAGACTAGGTAGGAAGAAAATAACAATACTCAAGTTTCAAAATTATTATATTATTAATAACATCACTTGTGTTCAATGTATTCACAATTGGTACTGGTACCTAATAAAGATAAGCATAGAAGCAGTAATCCTCACAATTCGATCGAAATGATTTGCTAACAAAAAGTACCTTCAGATTCATAGGGGTTTCCTCGTGGAGGCACAGGTTTGAATACAGTGAACGGTCGACTCTTCGTTTACTTCGCACAACCAACCACCAAAAGGTGATGAACAATTTTGCACGGAATGTATTTGAAGCGCGAAACAAGCGAGGGTCGATGATTACCGAGTTCAAAAGCAGTTAACCTCGTAATACTCGTAATTGAATAATCTCTTTAGACGAATATAATTAATTACAATTTACTTTTTATACAAGGACGTGACTCGAGAACCCGGATAAATAAATAGTGTATGATACAATTGTAATGTCGGTGAGGGTTATGCTACACATCCACTCCTCAATAGGAACCTATCATAGTTCTTAAGAAAAAAAAATGGTTTGATTTGAAAAGACACCGTCACCGCCCAAATTGGCGACGATTGAAGTTCTAAGGCTATTACAAGGCTATGTCAAGTTCGAAGTGAGAACGAAACTTTCGGGGACCTGTATTTTACATTGGGGAAATAAATGAAGGGTTGACTTTCAAATTTCGGGTGCAGAATACCTTAAAAACATATTTATCTTTCATCGTTACCGAATTGGTATCCACGGCGTGATTTGGAGACTGACGTTAGTTGGATTTGATTGGCGACGAACACTAGCATCGTTTTGGTTAGTTATTCCTCGAATCATGAACCGAATGGCCTCAAATATATTTGTCGTTCAAAAAATGTGGGTTTTCTCGATATTTTTGTCACTCGAATACCCCAGCTCTTACGCTATCACCCCTAAGCGGAGGCCGCAGTGCAGGATGGTTGGTAGGATGGTGGATGGTAGATACCTGCCTGGCGACCATCCAGCTATTTATAACGTAAGTAACGGTACGATGGTAGCCGCAGTGGCCTCCCACTACCATCCAACCTCTTGAAACCATCCTAGCTACCCGCCTAGCGTCTATCCACCCATATCAGTCGTGTTTGTTATTCCATCCAGGCTGCATAGAAAAAAATGGGTAATATATACCCAATTGATTCCAGTGGGTGCCAATCGTTCTGGGACCCATTTAATTGGATTCAGCGTCCAAAATTTAGTGGAAAATGATACCCCACACGCCTAGGTAGCAGAACTCCCGAAAACACATATTCAAAATGGGTAATAATTACCCAATTTGACCCATAACTCTTTGCAGTTTGCATTCAGTCAATTTCAGAAGTAAGTCAAACGCCTCAACTGACATCCTTAAATACGAATAGAATTTGTCCGGGTGTTGTCTTAATTTTTTGTACACTCTCACGAATTCCCCGTCCTGTTGCCGCCTCAAATTGTAAGCATGCACCCACGGTTTTTTTTATCACAGTAGTTGCCCCAATATTTCCCAAAGTTGATCTCAGCAAAATTCCCGAAGATGAACTTAGCAACATTTTTTTCCCAACTTTTGAGAGAGACATGACTTCTACACGGCAGTCAGTTGGATACTGGCTTCATTTTACTGCGTCCAAGATGCATCTACCCTCCACCATCCACCATCCACCATCCAACCTCCTTGCGACCATCTACCATCCTGCAGTGCGGCCTCAGCCCTACAGATGTGAGGACGGTGACAAAATGAGGGCAATCGTATGTGAAATTAAAAAGGCAGTTTGTTTGACAAACATGGGTATAGTTGTAGTGGCGGAAGGTTTTCGCAATTTCTCCGGATTATTCAGGTCAACCTACTATACCTAAACCCGTAAGATGGATAGTAAGGGGCGTGACTCGTTTCGTATACGGTACGTTGAGTATTCATCTTGAAAAATTAGGATAGCATGTACTTCAAATCGAGACAAACCGCAATAAGTAGGTGTAATAGCTAAAGAGCTACAGCATTTTGAGTTTAATTCTAAAACAATAAATAATATCACACAAAAATTACTATCATTTTCTTTCTTTCTTTTTTTTTTCTAAATCAAAATTTGGTTTTGTGCGGTTTTAAAAAAGGATAGTCACTAAATTCCAACCTTTCAAGAAACGTGAAAGCGCGATGTCAAAATTCGCTTTTCAATATAGGTAATATTCTCATCATTTAACTTTTTTAAGAACAGCTTCAAAGCTTGTTGAAGCAAGCGGGAGTGTCACAGGGTTTACCAGAAACACCGCCGTAATGCGTTTATCCATCGGTTCAGATTGGATAGTTCTATTTCCCAGTTGCACCGCCACCAAGAATGACCAAGAAGGATGAGAGTGATAACGGTTTTATCAAACACGAATTTTCATTGGGATGCAAAATGCTTTCGAAAACTCTTTTTAACACTACTTTTACGTTATTATAGAACGAACGACTCTTCACTATACAACTTGCTTCGTGGATAGCACATCAGTTTTGAAGATGGTTCATTTATCAGGTATTGGGTGAACTCATCTGGTACACATTCATCCCACAATCACTCAGAAAGGGACGTGAGAGAAGGGCTTGGAGAGATGCGGAATGCCGTGATTGGATCACATGACGAATGATGAGTAGTTCCGTTGCAGGGTCTTTGTTAGAAACTGCCGATTGCTGTCTTGAGATCAGGTTCGACCCCCTTTGATGGGACGATAGTGCAAAACGAGGTCCGCATTGTTTTTCCATATAAATGCTTTCACAGTTCGGAGGTCCATATTAGAGTCCAGAGGCTGAAATTCGATGGAAAAATTATGAACACATACAACATCTCACTGCACCTCCGGCAGCAAGCAAAACGACGTGGGACCGGAGCAGGTTCTTATTATTTTCAAAATTTAATAGTACGTACAAAGATAAATAATTGTAAAAACGCAGCAATTTCTTTCTAGGGGGCTGGTTACTCCTCGGACCAAGAGCATGGAGACTCATTCCAATCGATTCAGCGTCTAAAAATTAATGGAAAACGATACCCCGCGGATAGATCGCGGGGAATCTCAAAAACCTTTTTCAAAATACGTATTTAGATCTAGACACCTTGAACGCCCAGACATTTTTTTAGGGCCATACAAAACAATAAAACAACAACAATATTTGATTTCAACGTTGAACAGCTTCAGGCTCATTTTATTTCATCTCGCCACCGGAATGATTGATTTTCGCCTGTCAACTAGTTCTAAAACATAATTTCAACATTTTGGATTATGCCGCCAAAAGATTTAATTTAATCACGTAATATATGAAAGAACAACGCACGAATGGCTCAATTTAAATGTTTTTAGAGGGGATAAGTCCCAAGTCCCGTTCGGGAGTCACAAAGAACATCGTGCTCAACCATAGATTGAATCTAGTAGACCCTACTGCCCCTATACGTAAAATTGCATTGTTTTCCTGAGCTGGCAGGAGTGGTTACATTGTGTTTGTGTTTCATTTGATTTTGTTTCAATTTCAGAAAGATAAAATATAATAGAGATGAAAACTTGCCGATCAGGGCCCATTTTTCAGACGAAAAAATCTCTCCACCTCTCCAATTCGACTCAAAATTTTTTTCTGGACGTTTCATGGTGTCTAGATCAAAAAAGTCTAATGTCCGTCCGCCGTCCGCGCCGTTTTCGGTAGTAGAACATTTTCTAAAAATCTGAAATTTGGGTCAGGGGTCTGTTCCCGGCCTAGGTCGGTACTCGAATCTTTTCAGCCCGACCGGACCAAATTTGGGTAAGGTAGGGGTCAAAATTTGTTTTTTGAAAAATGGATTTTCGAGATTTTGGGCGGTTTAGGCGAGTGAGGTATTATCTTCCACTACATTATGGAAGCTGAATCCAAAGAGACGGGTGCCAGAACGATTGGTGCCCTCTGGATTAGGCTATGGGTCAAAATGAGTGCCTATTTACCCATTTTGAATGTTCGAGATTTCTGGTACCTAGGCGGGTGGGTTATGATTTTCCACTAAATTTTGGACCCTGAATCGATTGGAATGGGTCCGGGACCCGCCACAACCACTGTTTCCCCTATTTTCCCCATGATGATGAAATGATCTCCATGCGCCTGGTCCGAGGTTTAAAGTAGTCTTCATGCGCCAGGTTCGAGGAATAACCAACCCGTGTGTAAGAATTTGCAGCGTTTTTTCGTTACACAAATCCTCAACACTGTGTTTGACATACGCCTTATACGAATCTAGGACTAGTCGACCCCTCAGCAAAAGTATCGTTTACAAGAAAAACTCACTTGGTCATTACAGAGCAGTTCAACTTTCTCTTCGGCCAGGGACGTGCTGTCGTTGTCGTCGTAGCGATCCGCAGGAGAACCAGCTCCAGCCACCGATCCCGTCTCAGAACCCAACATTTTCTCGTAGACGTGCTCGGCCACTTTATGCATTTGAATGAAATCGTTCGCTGACAATCGTTCCCTGAAATTTACAGAGGATTAACAGAGAAACGTTGAATTTTTTCATTAACTTTCAAACCTAGGTGGCAACTGGTGTTGATCGGTACATTACTTTTTGGTGCTCTTAGCCGCGCTGTTTGGGTACGGAACAAGATAAAAAGGGATTTTGTTGAACTTCGGCAACGTCTTGTCGAATACTGTATCGGCCACCCAAGAAGGAACCATTTCCTGGAGTAAAGACATTTCGTTTTCTCCACGCGCATCGGACACAGGGAGCCGACAAAGAGGACGACCTCCGACCTCACTGGAAAAATATAAATAAATGAATAACTACTGCATTGCGGTAATATTATTAACATTCTTATTCTATAGTTCTGGTGTTTTATATGAAAAATTCAATATTTTCTTAACTTGAACTACAATTCCTCAAATTCGTTCAGATTGAAGGAATCGCCAGTTGAATTTTACTCAACTAAATAAAAATGAAAAAAAAAAAAAAAATCCATGGTGGATTGAAGGCAATTACTATTATGAAATCCTCGGGCCAGGCGCATGGAGACTCATTTCTTCAACATGGGAAAAACAGTGGGTGTGGCGGGTCCCGGACCCATTCCAATCGATTCTGCGTCCAAAATTTAGTGGAAAGTGATACCCCACACGCCTAGGTACCAGAAATCTCAAAAACACATATTCGAAATGGGTAGATTTTTTTACCTATTTTTACCTATAGCCTCATCCAGAGGGCACCAATTGTTCCGGAGCCCGTCTCATTGTATTAAGCGTCCAAAAGTTAGTGGAAAATAATACTCCACACACCTTGATTGCAAAAAATCTCAAAAAACCATCTTTCGAAATACACATTTTAAATCCTACCCCACCCAAATTTGGTCCGATTGGGTTGAAAAGTTTCGAGGACCAACTACAGCCATGAACGGACTCCTGATCAAAATTTCAGATTTTTAGAAAATGTTCTACTACCGTCGGCGCGGACGGCGGACGGACATTTGCTAATTTTGATCTAGACACCTTGAAACGTCCAGAAAAATTTTTTGAGCCAAATCGGAGAGATTGACTTTTTGCTTGAAAACATAGGTTGATTATTGAAGGAATAACCAACCAAAACGCTGCAAATTCTTTCACAAGGGTTGGTTATTCCTTAGACCAGGAGCAATGAAGACTCTTTCCAATCGATTCGGCGTCCAAATTTTAGTGGAAAATGATACCCCACTTCCGAAATAGGTAGATAGGTACCCACTTTAGCGGCAATCGTTCTGGGATCCGTCTCACCAGATTCAGCGTCCATGATTCAGTCGAAAATAATACCCCGCGTGCCTAGATCGCCAAAAATCTCGAAAATCCATTTTTCGATAAACACATTTTGACCCCAACACTCCCCAAACTGGTCCGATCGGGCTTATTCCGGACCGATCATTCAAGGAATAACCAACTAAAAGGAGACTCGGTCGAACGCTATTGAATATATTATTTCCCCACGTTGCAAAGAATGTGCCATAAAACTGGTAGGCTTATATCATAACCATAAATGAAACACGCTCAGTTGTCTTACCTGAATATAAGAGTGGTGTGCGGAGGAACTTTAAAAAACTCCCGACCGGCGCTCAAAGGCTCGATCTTGGGGTGTTGACCCTCATTGTGACAATCACCGTTTTGCTCAGCAATGGACGTCCACCAATGTTCAAAAAGCGCGTTCAGCAGGAGAATCCCATAATTCACTGAAGAAGAGCAACATAGCAGTCAAAAATCGTCCATATATGAAGAGCTACACGACCATTAGATGCGCAGGTTGAAAATTTCACCTCTCTGTTCGACAAACTCATTGTGACTCAAGCCGGCGACTTTTGCTGACACCCAAGCGGAGAAACAGTCTGTTTCATCTTGCCCTAGGTGAATGGTCAGCATCTAAAAGTAACAACTCGTTAAAACCTCGACAATTTCAGACAGTTAAGGAATGTGACAAATTAGTGGTAGGTAAAACAGTTAATAACGGTACTCACCCCTGTCTTGAGATCAACGTTGAACCAACTTGGTACGAACAACATCTTGAACCGAGCCTTAATTTCTTCTTCGAAATTAACTTTCCCCAAATCCTCAACTTTACACGCCTGCAACAATGATTGATCAGAGCTTCTAGCCACGATATACCGTTGTATTTGAAGGGCTCATTCTAGACCTGAAAGGGTTGGAGGATCCCAACCATTCTCAACTTGCCTCACCAAGTTTCACATGACGATTAATTGAAACGATTCAGGTGAAACATTCAATCTGCGAGACCAACTATTTCTACTATTTACCTTGAGAACGTCGTATATTGCCACGTTGTTCTCAGTATCCTGCGTCAGAATGTGTCGCTTGTCGTTAAGGATGTGGTACTTTCGGATAGCCGGAGCCCCTTTTATTGTTTGCTCCGGTTTAGGACAGATTGCCAGTCCATTATCATTTTCTTCCAACCCATCCACCATCGTTGATTCCTTCCTAGGAACAGGCTAAAACGAAAATTCCACGTCATGATCAATGGTTCTTGTTCAGATTATAGTGAAAACATTGCTCAACAAAATGCTCTCTCCCAACCAGACAGAGAAACGCTGCGAATTCTTTCACAGGGGGGTTAATCCTCGGACCAGGAGCAATGAAGACTCATTCCAATCGATTCAGCGTCCTAAATTTAGTGGAAAATGGTGCCCCACACGCCTATGTACCAAGAAATCTCGAAAACCCACTTCCAAAATAGGTAGGCCCATTTTGACCCACAACCTCATCCGGTGGGCACCAATAGTTCTAGGACCCAATTCATTGGATTCAGCGTCCAAAATTTGGAGGAATAACCAACCAGAAGGCCGAATTAATAGTCTGAAAACCCCTTGAACTGTGCACATAGACTTCATCCAGGCCCTGTCTCCACCCAAAGTTTCAGCTGTATTTTCATTACACAGTAGTTACTTATTTATTATATAAATTTGTTGACAAAAATGTAGTTTCAATGAATTTCAAAGAATTTGTGTCGAGATACTGAAAAAGTACTGTCCAATTGTAAACAGATGAGTTTCATACAATTTGGCGCCTTCACATGGTATTTTTCACCCTAGTGACATGATAAACCCTCTACCCTCCATACTTGCCTACCTATGCTTTTTCCTACTATTACGGCAAAAATAAAACAGTTTCATAAAGACTTGGAGTAGTACAAACCCAGTAGTTGATTGAAGAATTGGATGTAGCAACCCATATTCCGGAGAAGTCGTCGACAGAAACAATTTTCAGTACAGGAGCGTCGGTTTCACACAAGAGCGTAGATCTCTTCGTTCGTAGATCAGTGATATATATTTTCTTATCCCGACCACCAGAAATCACTTGGTTGAAATTCTCTGAAGCCTGCAACAACCAAACGCGCCACATGCGTGAGCGGTGATTAGGTTGATTAACATAGAGGGTGTCCCACAAGTTGTCCCAACCCATCCTAAAAGCATGGAGACTCAGCGTCCAAAAATTAGTGGAAAATGATACCCCACACGCCTAAATCGTGGAAAATATCGAACATGGGGAAAACAGTGGGTGTGGCGTGTCCCAGGCCCACTCCAATCGATTTGAGGTCCAAAATTTAACAGGAAAATGATACTAGAAATCTCGAAAATATGTAGATAGATACTCATTTTGACCAATAACCTCTTCCGGTGGGCGCCAATCGTTCTGGGACCCGTTTCATTGGATTCAGAGTCCAAAATTTGTTCGAAAATAATACCCCACACGCCTAGATTGCCAAAAATCTCAAAAATATATTCGTCAAAACACATTTTGGCCCCTAACCGCCTCTCCCTCCCTCCCACAAATTTGATCCGATCGGGCTGAAAAAGTTTCGAGGACCAACTAGAACCGGAAACGGGCCGCTGAAGTAGAATGTCAGATTTTTAGAAAATGTTCTTCCATCAAAGTCGGCGTGGACGGCGGACGGACATTTTTTACATTTTGATCTGGACACCTTGAAACGCCCAAAACTTTTTTGAGGCAAATCGGAGAAATTGATTTTTTGCATAAAAACATAGGTTGATTATTCAAGGAACAACAAACCAAGAAATGTTTTGTTTTCTCCCATTTAGACGATTTTAGGAGGTAAATGGGGTATAACTCGTGGACACCCTGCATAAATGAATTAAATGGCGCTGTACTTACCACGAGAGCCCAGACCCCCTCGTTATGGATTCGCAAGGTTTGCACGCACTGCTGTTGACCTAATGACCACAATTTGATGGTGCCGTCCGAGCTTCCCGAAAGGCACTGAGTGCCATCCCTATTCACGACTAGAGCTTTGACGTTGTCCGTGTGACCTGAACGCGAGAATGAAAACATTAAACAAGTAACATTTAGATTCGACGCTCTAGATGTCTTCGATGTTGTTGTTGCTCTAGATGTTAATAGAGCGAGGCATTTACCGATTAGCTTCATCTGTTTGTTTGTATTTCTGGGATCCCAAACGCGCAGTACTTTTTCCGTGCTGCCGCTGATGATTACCGTACCGCCAGGGTTCATGGCCAAACTGTAAATAGAATTCTTGCTCCCACTGAGTGTAGAGGCTGAAAAGAAATTTCAAGACGGCGGTGTCATTTCACTTTATTGCGATATTTAAATGACCGAGATTTGGCAAAATTCCTCTTTGCAGCGCCTGTTTGGCTATCGTTGGAGTTCAGTCGTGATAGCTGTCATTTATCACTAAACGCGTTCTTTTCACGTCTTCCCTCAAAGGACATAAGCCCGGCGAAGAACGTATTTTTTAATACCATCTTCTAAAATACCCATAGAAAGAAATCATGACCAAAATTTGTCAACTTTGACCCATGGGGAACTGATTTAGAAAATGCACTCACTTGTGACTGTGTTGTTGCTAGCTGTGAGTGCCGTGAGGGTGTTGACATCCCAGAGGAATACAGCACGATCCAACCCTGCCGAGGCAACCTGCTCCTTGTCCTTGGCGTACGCCAGAGCTCGCACATAGTCCTTGTGGGTTCTCAGAGTGGACATGCAGAACCCTTTGTGGGCGTTCCACACTTTGACTGTCGTGTCAGAACTTGCTGATATCACTGGAAATGAAGACGCAACTATTGTACATGGGAAGCAAAAGTTTTCCGCAAATCTCCACGGAGGGCAGCCAACACAGCGGAATCGTTCAAATGTTTTTGACTACACGCTACTCACGGTTCTTTCCTTTGCAGCAGAGAACGATGTCGTTGACCCAGTCAGTATGATGTTCCATGGACTGTGCGTAGGGTTCTCGGCTAGGGTCTGTATTCCAGGTCCGGATAATGCTGTCCCTCCCTGCCGAGTAGAGACGCTGCATGTGAGGGTCGTACTGCAGCGAGTTGACGCCTGCTCTGTGCTGTTCTTCGACTTCATCGCGGATCACGAAGGAAACCTTTGAAAACAATGTCATCTCAACTGCTACGTTTTGAGTTTACATCTCAGAAGACTCAGGTTACGACTTAACAACATGTTCACTCTCTCGTCCATGACACAGTTCAATTGTGAATCTACGAGATTCAGGGAAATTAGATACTTGCGAGGTACTAGAAGAATCAGACAAAAAAAAAAAAAAAAAGATGTCTATCAGTATCATGTCTACCGGGTTATCAAATCCCTGATAGTGTTGATTATAACTATATTACTGCTTGATGACGCGTCTTTAAATTAATCTCCCTTTTTGGTACGTACCCTCAGTTCTGAAGCGTTCAAGATGAATGGGATTCACTACGATAGATTCATAAGTATGGATGCTGCAGCATTCAACAAGGGTGGAGCTTACCTGAACTTCCTGACACGAAATTTACATGCTGAATGTTTTCGTCAGTTTCATTGCGTTCGTTTCGTGTTACCATCAAGTTACCAGATATCAATCAATTAATTAATTATGATCTGTGAAATATCAGCCTAACACAGTTCCCACAAACCTGAACAACCAAGGGACTCGTTCTGAACTGTCATTCAGAGCGGAAATATCTCACTGTCTTTAATGTATTGATTCTGCTATTTTTCATTTCTTACCTGAACTTTCTTCCGAAGGCTCTGACTACCGGACTTGAGGGAAGCCATCGTGAAACAGCGTTCAATACTTAGTAGACCGTTGAATTGGTTTCAACCATCTCACGGATAATGTTAACTTAGAACTCCTGATGTTTAGAGAATTCGCACAAGATTAATATCCGTCAAAGAGTAAAGTTGATAATCGGGACGGGAGTCACAGGAAACCCACTTCCAGTTCCTCTCCTGCGAGCAAATCCCACTTATACACGCCGCTCAGCAAATCAGGAGTGAAATCCTTGATGATATAAACGATTTATCATTCACACGGCTTGGAAATTCACTTCTGTCAACTATCTTAGAGAATCCTCGAACAAAATGTCATGTAAAATTGGAAATTGCCAAGAAACTGCAAAATGAACGGAAAACTGTTATTATCATTCACTGTGAAACCTACGACCGAAGATGGACAACTCCCAGGCGCAGACCCGTAACACAGCAAGAGCAAGGATAGTGAGCGGCAGGTTCACTCCATTCAGCCTGGTTTTGTGACGTCACCGGCAGAGACGAGAAGAACCATCTTTTATATTTCTAGTGGTTTTAATCGTTGAGGAAGTGCTAAAATCAACCCATCACTCATCGGGGAAAACAGTATTGCCTCGAGGGCTGATCCAAACTGATTTAGCAAACGTATTTAACCAATAATACGCTCGTAATTACGAAGCTGGATTAAATATATGGAAAAAATATAATAGTACTCTCTCTTTTCCTTTACAAGTACCCAAATACTTTTACTTGATACCTAAGTTGCAACCAATTATCCATCAATCTTCAAAAGCTTGTTCCAGGTTTGTCATGCTCAAGAGTAGCCACCCTAAAGAATTATCGTCCCAGTTGGTGACCACCTATTTCGATTTCAATCTGCTCCAGTCACCGTGTTATGTCTACATAGTATAAATGCCTTCTTGCGTTGAAGGTATCTAGCAAGATTCTAATTCGCCCTAAAATCCAGGAAAGAACTGCCATGTCGACCATATAATCGGGTAACTCATTAGCGTCCTTTGAATTTTATGTACTTAATTTCCCTCATAAAGTTCATTGCAGCATTTATCTTTTTTTTCAAATATCTAACACTGTTGAGGTTTGAGGACAACTACCCAATCCTTGACATTCCCCTCTTAGCTAAGTGACATCATACACGAGCGTCATCTACAGTTGAACTAGGGAAGTCTCTGTTGAGTGCTGCTGTCGCGGAAAAGGTTGTAACCTCGAGGAGTCTTGTCGTTCGGCCATATTGACTTTGGTGCTTGGCTATGAAAGTGTTATAATATCTTCTTTCGAGGTGATACGTATTTAACGAGAATACAAGTATATCGATTCTATCCTATCATCTTCCCCAGGTTCCAATTAATTGAATTAGTAGTAGTTAAACCAATATCGCGTTATGTATACATCGCTTAGGCGGTTATAAATTCACTTCCACTCAAAGGGAAGTCCTTGGGAAGCATCTGATCATTTGCAGCGTCAATATTCGCTGGAGTTCAGTGAGATTGTGGGTTTATGAGTTTCACCCGCTCAGTTGTACCCGGCAGCTTTCGTGAGTAGAGAATTAAGGCTTTGAATTTTGTAATAGTTTAAATCGTCGTAAGAAGGGACGTGACCGAGAAGAATGAACGATATCCGAGACGAGACGTCGGTTCGAAGTGAAGTACTAGAACACAGCAAATACTAAAATTGGGGTAAGATTGAGCGAACCTAGGGTGGCGTTTCGTGGAGTAGGAAAGACGCGACATAAATCCATGGTAGTCGAGAAAATCCCCATTGTGGTTCCACGGGAACTGCTTACGTACGATGAATGTTAGTGGACTCGGTCACGTAGACGAATTCTAGCCAAAGATTACATGAACTCTAATCTATGATTCTAACTAGTGCAAGAGCTGTTCCACTAACAAATGAATGAAACGTCCCATAAAAATTAATATGAACGAAGGAAAATTAGTCGGGGGTAAGACGCTATGGGATAACGAAAGCTGGCCAAAACAAGAGAGTTTGAGTAAGATTAGTAGTTAATAGATTCTTGACTTGTGTAATCTAAGTGAAAGTAGAGTTGAAGGCATGTTTATGTTTCAATGCATGAAGCCCCCTACATTCGGTTGGCAAGCGCTGTGTCTGATTCGTTCGGATTTCAGGGAATAAAAATTGACAAGGCACGACGACGCAAAGACAGGACGCTGCTATGGGATCTCTGCAATATTTACTAACTAAATTTGTACCTTTTGAATTTGTGTTTGTTCTGGTTGTCTGTGCTTACAGGGAGAAGAGGAAAGTTAATGTCAGAAGGAATAGAACGCATCGAAAAATGTGCAAGGAATTCCCAAGCTATCCAAAATGAAATATATTTATTTATAAATATGCAATTTACTAATACGCTGCCAATGTCGAATGCAAAACTAATTGAATTGACTCCTGTAAAAACATGATCACTGTAAGTAGGTAGTAATTATACAAGTCAAGGGTCTCGTGAGAGGTATGATCTGGATGAGTCCCAAGGTAACCCAAAAAAAGCGACGCGGTCTCCGAGGGATCATGTAATTTGTCCGACTTGCCTGAAAAAGGTAGTCCAGCAAGCTTAGGGTTTAGGGTCGGAGTGCCCCCGTCCAAGTGGCCGTACCTGGGATAACGAAGGTACACTGGTACTCGTGCGTACCGTTGAAGTGCAGTCACCGGGGGTGGACAAAGTGGATACCTCAAATCAAATCGCTGTACTTACGGGGAAGAGGTATCAGACTGGTCTACTTTGAAAACTCGCGCAGAAACCAAATTGAAAAATGCCGGGGAAACGGTGGCTCACACGGTATCAATCCTGTCCGCAGTCCCTTCTTGCTGTAGTGGCATCTTTCATGAATTCACCGAAGGCGATAGGTTTTGTTCTCATGTTTTGGGAAAGGGAAGGATGTGTGAAAAAAATATGACATTCCAGAGACGCGACGAGTCTTGATTGCAGATGGGGAACAGAGCTAACTAGCCGGTACTCACTGTAAGCAATGTAAGACCAATGGCGAATCTGGAGTCAGAATTCTAAAGTGTAAATACACAGAAACTAAATCGTTAGGAGCAAGTTGCACGTCTGGCTCAAGTCTTAGTCTGGCAATCACGCAATGATGTGAACTCACATCTAACTAGGGCAGCTTTGGGAACCATTATTAATTGCACGATTCTGAGAAAAATATACAGTTTGGCCACTGAGATATTTATGCTCTACTTAGTGCAAGGTAAATGGTCTCAATGCCTTCCTGGGGCAAGAGCATAGCCAGATCGATAAGGGACGGACGTAAAACGTAAAAATAAATGAATTCCCAAGTACCAAACTCATGAGAACGTGGAAAAAATGGTTGATCAATCAACCCAAAAGTAAGAAACTAACCGAATTAAATCAAATTGGATCATGAATGAATAATATCACATTTCATGGATGTGGAGAGCATCCTCAGAGGAAATATTTGCACTATCACAAAAAGTCAAACAACTGCAGTTAAGAAAGCATGTTCTTAAAATAATTCTGAGGAAGATGAGGAACCAAAGGGGATGTAGGATAAGACATGTATGATGATCCTCAGAAGGATGCCAGTTAAGTCAATATAGTGTAAGAGTGGAACATTAATAAAGTGCTGTGTTCTAGGAAATGTGACTAATTTGTGTGGGTGAAGATAAACATGAATTAAACATAGAGGTTAATACTCTGTGTAGTTTTGCAGGAAAGTAATGGTGGATAGCAAGACGATTCAGGCAAGAGAAGCTAAATTCAGGCAAGACAAGCTAAGTTCAGGCAGAAGGTGATGAACAGGTTCACGCAGGAAGTGGTAAGGATGTGACCAGAATTTAGTGCGCTCATGGACAATACAGCCGAGGCGGCTGCCACTGGAAGACTGGGTAAGTTCCTAGACTTACTTACTTCTCCTTAGAAGAATTCAGAGATTGATCTTGACAAGCAAACTGAAAAGTAACTCAAGAACCCAGAGAAGAAAACGTGGCTGCAATTATTCCATCTGTAGAAGACAGAAGAGTATATTCTACGCCCTGGATGTCAGAAGTTCGATGAAACACAGGACTACTCCCTCTGGCGCGGCGTTCTTTGAAATGTAGTTGAGGTCAGCAGATTGTTGGCACTTGTTTGACCCAGACATCAGAACAGTCACAACTACACCAGGGAAGAACTCAAGCAGATGAAGAATTATGTGACACTATCTACTACCTAATTACTGTACCTGCTTATTAACATTATAGAGACACACCGACAATGGTGAGGCAAGAAGATGACCCAAGAGAGATGCTTCGTCAAATGGACCAAGCAATGGACCCCGCTATTACTTGGACGCAAATTTACCCTGAGATAAGAATATGTGAACATGAAATTTGATCCGAATTCCCAAACTGTGATGGATATCATCAAGTGCTTCGTGTTAAACTCGCCAAGAACAATCAATATTACCCAGGAGCTGCATTGGATGATCAAGAAGAGGAGAGTTATGGCTCTGGATCTGGAGGAGCATTGATTGGCTACACCTGCGGTCAAGATGAGAAGAAAAGGAGCAGCCATAGCAAGCCAACAGAATGTAAGATACCCATATAACCATGTTACAAACGACCATATGGACACTTCGTGCAGAGCAATTTGGATTAGCGGTCCTACGCCTTGGCCACCTCGTCCTTTGCCACTTCGTGAATGAGCTACAGACCAAAATGCAACTGATGAGGCCAGTACAGTCAAATGGCAACAGGCCCTGCTATTGCTGGGAGGAAGGATGGAAACAAAGCAACCCCAAGAAGGTAAGAAGAATGCAATCCACAAAACAGACAAGAGGAAATTTTATCATTATGCCATTATTCTTCAGCAAAGAAAACCGATACATGAAGGACTGGCAAGAGGAAGTCAAAAACCCCTGCCCAAGATCACATGGTTGTGCTCAAAAGTTTGAAACTAAAAGCCAGAAGCAGTTGGAAAGTAAAAGAGCAGACCTGAGATAGGACTCTAAACCAATGTCAAGTCTCATGAATGATGAAGTTGAAGGTGAGTCTTCAAAAACTGACTCCTCTGTATGCAATGATAAATTATGGCACAAGGTACTGCTACAACACGAAGAAGAGGAGGAGGATTTGGACTACAAGGGATATGGTCCAGCAAGTTGTACGGTTTGGAGTAACTCTGCAGATCTGGAAATTTGACGGAACAGCGGTTTCTACTCTCAAACATGACAGTGAGATGCAACTAATTGGCAGAAGAATTACAACCATTCTGAAGGAAGGACAACATGAAGGAAAGTTTTAGTGGGTCTCCTTTAACCTGCCAGCACCACGTGAACTGAAACTGAAACTGCAAATACTTTAGCAGGCAGACTCAAATTTGAGCTTGGTCGCTGACACACAGGAGGACAGCATGACTTGCAGTCTGGGGTGCGGCAGTCAAAGCAGACTTCAAGTGACTCCACAAAGAGTTGTAGAGTCAGGAGGGAGAGAAACACCGTCAAAGCAACACGATGATACAGAAAGCCATTGGTAAGAGGAGAGTTCGACGCGACTTGAATTCTGGAATGAAGATGGCGCTCCTGAGATCCTAGTAACTTCAGAGAGAGAACAAAGGGATAGGAGGGAGTCCTTGAGAGAAAATAAAGGACTCAAGGCATTAATGAATGACCCATACCTCCAAATGATACCTGGAATTGGCATTGAAGTACCTGCCAGAATTAAAGAACATCCAATTCAAAAATGACACATTTGATTGCCCAGGCGGCATAAGGGAAAAGACAGCCAAGTATTCAGAAAAGGAACAGATCGCAAATCCCGTTTGCAAGAATCTACTCAGATCTAATGTGACCAATTAAACCTCAAGCAACAGGACCACAAGCAAAATATATAGCGACATTCACGGACGATGCGACAAGATATGCCTTTGCCTACGAACTTGTAGATAAAACAAGAGTTAAAACGGTACTAATGTAATGACTCGAAGATGGACGCAAGATAGCTGATCCAAGCATGATGGTGGCAGAAATAAGGCCAGAGGCTTTGAGTACAAGATGACAGAAATGAACTCGCTATTGTTCAGAGAACAGATCGCATTAACAGTGTGCAAACCTGCGACGCCTCTGCACAATGCCACTGCAGAACGACTGAATCTAGAGCTTAAGCAGAAGATATGGTGAACTTAATTTTATCAGGCATACCAATGAACTTCTGGGCTCATGCCATGTGATTTGTGTTGAATGATCACAATCTTCTAACTCTACTTGTGGATTCAGAACGCAATATGGAATGGCAGTGGGTCGAGTGCCGTTTCTGAAATACCTGAGAAAGTTCGGATGTAAAGCTTTTGTTCTGGACAACCTGGCAAAGCAGAAATTAAAGTTTGCTCCCAGAGCTCACCGAGTATATCGGTTAGATTGGGAAGAGACTGGCTATGTACTCTGACTGGAAAGCAAGAAGACTATAATTTGATCGAAAGACATCGAATTCGTCGAAGATAAAACCTATGAGGACTTCAACACAAGGGAGACGCACGTCCAAGTGAGGCAAGAAGTAATTCAAATATATAACATTAAGTAAGAAGGAAATAAACAACTGGAAAAAGAACAGGACGCAGAAACAGAGGAGCAAGAAGAACTACGAGATGAAATTCCAAAGAAAATTTGAGTCAAGGCAAGATAGAGGAGTACAACTTCTTCGAAGAAAGCGAAGGCAAAACATAACTTGCCTAAATAAAAAATTATATATTAAAAGGAAAAAAATAAATAAATGAATAAAGGCAAAAGCAAACCCAGAAACCAATAGCTACGTTGAAGCAAGACAATGGATGGAAGCCATTAACCAGGAATTCCAGGCGTTGGAACAATGAGACATGGAAAATAGTCCCACGATCCTAAGTGCCTTTGGGGATCAGGATTATGGAAAAATGCTGGATGCACAGAAGGACGTTGGAAGTTGATGGAACTACAAGTTTCCGAAGCAAGCTGATTGTAAGAGTATGAGCTGCCAGAAATATATACGCCATTAGGTGGACTACCTAACGTACGATTCATGCTCATAGTCGCAACGTAATGTAATCTATAGTAGAACTGAAATAGTTTCCTGAATGGCTTGTTGGATGAACCGATACCTATGTATAGATGTGCTGGATGGTTTCTGCAAGTACCTGGAAAAACCCATCAATTAAAAGAAAAAAAAGTGTACGAAGTACATTGGGCTTTATATGGATTAAAGTTAGCGCCCAGAAGATGTTACGAATGATTCCTGGAAGTAATCGAAAGACGACCTGAAACCATACGAATTTCAGCCATGCCTATACGAATGGAGGAAAGAAGAGAAATTGGCAATCATGCTGCTGTACCTAGTCAACATTCTCTCCGCAACCAACTTCAAAATGAAATCGGGACAAATTAAAGTAGTTCAGGAATCGGAATTCTCAATTACGGACCTGGAGGAACCAAAGAAATTTGTAAGTCTGGAAATTAAATGTAATAGGAAAGAGAGGACGATGCGAGTGCACCAACATTCATGCTACAGCATTCATGTAGATACCATTTTGAAGAGATACAATCTAAATGGCAGATCTCGGGAAGAGATACCCATGATGAGGAAGATGAAGAAAGGGAAGAAGAAGGAAGTATGATGAGATGCCTTAAAAGCATTAAAAACAGACAAGCAATTATGTTGCTTATGTGCCCACAAGGAGGAAGCCAATTGGATATTGCTTGAGCTGTAAGCATTCTCAGCAGAAGACAAAGAAACTATACGGAAGAAGACCTGGAGAGCGGTACTACGAGTTATCCAAAACCTATGAGGAACCAGAGACGTTGGACTAATCTACAAGGGAAAAGGAGAATCTCAGGAATGCTACGTGGACGCATTGCTCGGACGTCGAAGATGGATACTCAACAACAGGACTAGTGATAGAATTATTTGGTGACCTAATAATGTGGAAGGCTCAGAAGCCAAACCACATAGCCCTCTTTTCAGCAGAAAGCGAATTCGTAGCTATGAGCTGGCATGCCTCAGAGCTATTAGCCAAAGTATACTAAAATTAGGTACCTTTTTGCACCATCTTAGAATGAGGATTCAAAGCCAGCCATAGGATTGGCTGAAACTGATTACTTCTAAGCATTGAAACTTTTGGTCAGTGTTCAATTTGTTCATCTGAGAAGAGTACCTTCAGGGCAACATCAAAATTCAATAGATCTTTAAACAAAATAAAAAGGCGGATGTTCTGATCAAACCATTGCCAGAACAGTTTAATTAAATTTTGAAATATAATGATGTAATGAAGTATATTGAATATTTGATATTGTGGTGAATTCTAAAATTTGTTCTGTGTTCTAGGTAATCTGATGTGGAGAGCCCTAGCCTGGTTAAAAACGTGTAAGACGAATAAGTAAGACGAACGTGGAATGAAGATGTGTAAGACAGAAAGTTCCTTGGAGGAAAATATTGCAGGAAGAAGTCATACAGATGCCGAATCTAAGTTATGTATATAGGCTTCATGGGTGGGCAACCATCAAGGTGGTAGCACATCAGGAGCAAGATTTTCTTGTCTAGAAAATGTTGTACATAAAACCAAGTTCATACACAGTGTGTGATATGCATCCTTTGTTTCTAGCACTTCAAAGGTAACACTGGTGACAGAGATCTAGTTCGACAGTTCCAGAGTCTACTGGACTACGGCAACAGCTGAGAATACGAGGATCTCCGCTGGAGCAGCAGGTCCACCATACTCACAGACGACGCTGGACAGATGGCTGAGATCACGAGACTCGTCAAGGAAGCAGCTGAACCTCAGGCAACGTCGCGACAACTGGAACTACATGGATCTTCACAGTAACGGCAGGGTCAACCAGACTCAAATTAAAACCTGGCAATTTGAAGAACTGAGACGCCAGGGCCAACCAGACTGAAATTAAAACCTGGCAGTTTGAAGAACTAAGAGACTGTAGCAGTGATCAGCAAATCAGAATTTGTGGCAGCAGCTGAATTTTGTACCTACTGCAAGTAACATTGAAGTGCCTTGCCTTATAGACTGAGGAATCAAGCATTGTGCAGTTGGGAGGGAGTGTTGAGGTTTGAGGACAACTACCCAATCCTTGACATTCCCCTCTTAGCTAAGTGACATCATACACGAGCGTCATCTACAGTTGAACTAGGGAAATCTCTGTTGAGTGCTGCTGTCGCGGAAAAGGTTGTAACCTCGAGGAGTCTTGTCGTTCGGCCATATTGACTTTGGTGCTTGGCTATGAAAGTGTTATAATATCTTCTTTCGAGGTGATACGTATTTAACGAGAATACAAGTATATCGATTCTGTCCTATCATCTTCCCCAGGTTCCAATTAATTGAATTAGTAGTAGTTAAACCAATATCGCGTTAAACACAAAGTTTGATTTTAATTTATGAACTGAACTTGAGTTAGTTTTTAAAGATAAGTGTACCTAGATGCTTACAACTTACATCGCTAAATCAAATCGGCAAGAAAATCGAGTTCTCAGTGCTGTATTTCCTCTCGGTTGTACAAACCTTTTATTAACTGCAAGGTACTAGTGAGACACACCGGTAGGCCTTTGATTTTGTTTTCTAGCACAAAGCCACATAATATGTGTCATATTATGAAGCTAGTTCGGTGTGTGCTTCACCAGCTGACTACCGTCATTTTTAATGGAAATACAATAGGTACAAATCGAATATACTTAGGGTCTGATATTATAAATATTATAATATATCTGTTTCTATCAGTACCTACGCCTGGTAGCATAGTAACATTTTTTTTTTTTCAAACAAATATTGTTAGATGGGTAGGTACGTCTGTTGCGGTTAAAATTGTCCTGTATTTGGTTTAAAAAGGAGTGTTCCACCAAACAGCTGATCTTCAATAACCAATTACGGCTGCCGCACTAATGTATAAAGTATTATAAGTATGTTGATGGAAGAAAGACTGATGGAATTTTCTACATAAATCAGCGTCGTGGTCTATTCGACCAAATTTTGTTGACTTGACTCTTCAAAGTGTGTCCCTGACTTGGGAATTAGCTGGTAAGCGGCATGCTGTGTCCTTTATCAATAACACGACATTTTCTTGTTTTATTGAACCACTGATTCCAATATACCTGCTTTCATAGTGAGATGCCCGTGGTTGAAGGCAACTACAACGACAGCGATGACGAAATTCCTTGGACGCCTGAAGCTGACGTCATCCTCATACACAGCCTCATCGGGCTGAGGCCGTTCGGACGACACCGGACACGGTGCATGAAAATTCTCCTGACTCGGTTTATTGATCAGTATGGCCGGAGGGTCTCCATGAACACCATAACGAAGCGACTTAAGGTGTTTTACAACTTAGAGGACGAAATGGATTGGGCGGCAGATCCTTGAAGATGAAAAGTGAGGGTTCATTTTGATCGATACATAGCCCCTAGTTGTTGAGAAAGAGGTCGAAAATAAATTATAGAGCTTTTCGCCAAACTCGTTGAAGGTATTCTTCAAGTGTACAACATGGTAACAACAAGAGGGTCTTCATGGTTCTCTTTAAGGAATTCCGCGTATCCGAAAGGGGTTGTGTTCTGGAGCACCCATCGAATTTATAGTTATCACATTTCCAATTCGCATGCTTTGGGAATCTTGAAGACAGGGTTTAAGTTTCAATATACGATTGGCTAACCAAAAAATAGAGGTATTTTAAAAGGCAAACGTGTTTCTTCCAAAAGACCCAGTATACTTTCTTGTAGCCTTGTATTACCTGAAATCTCTATAACCAACCTATTTATGACGTTGATCGAGAGCCTTATAAAGCCAAGTCGTTTCTCCTTTTCAAAGTTGGTGTTCAAGTTGGATGGTGGGAATGACTTCGGTTCATGAGTCTAACAATCGGAACTGTAAGTCTATACATTTGGTTACACAAATATGGATGGGGAACAAAGTGCATAGCAAAGGCAAATTTAAGTCTATAAGCGCACTGATTTCATATTCTCTGTTCCATGATGGGTTAATTTGACGCTCTTACGGCTACACAGGAAAGCTAGGTACAGTGCAACGGTACTTGGAAACTCTGCCTCGTTAATCATAGATCGAAAATCATAATTGAATTTTGATGGGCGCATTTGATCACTTTCCAAGTCAACAACAAAATCCTTCGGAGCTCGATACTTGGTCAATTAATACGCCAATTGAGTCCACGTGTTTCACTCCAATTTATTTCAGCCACCAAATCGTCATCAAGGTTGAGGTTCTCAAAAAAATCAGAATGAATGAAAATTTTACCTATCTTTATTGAAAAATTCAATCCAATTTCAGTTTCGTTCCGAGAAACTACAGAAAATATACAATTTTTACATTCAGTTTAATTTGTTTCTCCTCGTAAATTGATTCCGTTCACCCATCACGCATGCTTATTGATTAGCATGTCGAGTGAAATGTGGGCCGCGAAGGGACAGCCGAAAGGAAGAACGGAGAATTAAATTGAATTCTGTCGTCATAGTAATTAAACTTATAAGTTAAGTATTCATTTACGTTGATGGCAACTCAAGCACTCTACTTCGCACTCACCGACTTTCAAATACAACTGACTCAGTTCAAATTAAGTACCGTACCTACTCACCGCTCTACGCTTCCAATTCTATTCTTCAAATTAAATCTTAAAAAGCAAACAAATCAAATACCAACTAAATTTAAACAAAGAAACGATTCAACTTCCGAAAGCAATACTATTTACTATGTACTTATCTAAAACGTCATTTAGAATGTAAATAACTCCAGTTAAGTAAAATAGACGAAGCTTCAGCGGAATGTAGTGAGTTTTCTAGATTATGTATCGACAGTAGCCATGTACAGGTAGTGAAAAGAGCTAAATCTTGCATGGTTGAACTGCTGACGTTATTTCGTTACGCAAACTATACCAAAATTGTTTCCTTCAATTTTTTCGTTATTAAATTTCAATTAACGCATTGTTACGTAAATTTGTCAACGTGGAAAGTCATTCAAGTGAGAACTATTGTTCCACTGTACGAGTATCGAAGACTGAGTTAGATTGTGACTGGACAATCTGACACATCTACGCACGCCAGCATTTCGGGAAGGCCAAAAGAATTGGATCAAATAATGTCCATGGGAAGTGTGTACTGAGGCAGATTAAGCTCGAAATACCTCCACCTCAGGCAGTTATCGATTGTTGATGTGATTTTTCACATCAACAAGATTACACTTTACGATTCGTGACCTACCCTTAATGCTGGGGCTTTGAATGGTTTTCTCGATTAAGTTGTTTTTCGACTTACCACGTAACCACTAAAAGCAGATCAAAAGATCGATTGTTCACTTCAATTCCGTGCCTACGGCCAGTGAACAGATGTTCCATTTTTTAGTAGCAATTAATTTATTAAAACAACTAAAGAGCAGTGAACACGTTCAAAGAAAATCCTCACATCTTTCTAATATAAATATGGTCGGGTGGTAATGGTTGAGTACTTACAGGAAATTATTATTATTTTTTTTTTTTGGTGGGCGCGTTCACAATGTCCCATCGTCCCAAAGCTCGTTTCTTCTTGTTGGACACATTTTAAATTTAAATATTGAGTACATTTCTTCTTTTTCCTTAAAATTCTTTCAAACTTTTTGGGGTAGTTGGAAGATGGTATGAAGGCGAGAGGCGGACTTGGCGTCTTGGTGGACCGTCGGAATGGAGCAATCTTCATAAAGTTTCTGATACACTGAGCGACCACCACGACGAACGATGAATCCGCGTTCCAGAGTTCTGTAGTCGACGTTCGGGTGTTTGTTCCTTTGTCTGACAAAAAACAAAAGCCAAATAAATTAATCTAAGGTCTTAGGATTTGTTTTTCTTCAGTGTTAGAGAAAAACTTCACACGACAAAACGAAACAAAAATGTGTAGTTCTACTGAAAAATCATAAAATTTAAAAATCAATTAATCAAAAAGTAGTAGGATTGGTTAAGGAGAAGTAAATTTCTGAAAAGTTAATACGAGACGAAAAATGTGAGATTCAACCCAGTGAAGGGCGTTCTCGGTAATAAAAGAACCTGAAAAAGGAGAGAGCGGCACAGTCATCAACAATTTGAAGAGTTTTTCACAGTAGAATTATGCTAAATAATTCAGGACTTGAAGAGGCCTTGACGAACTCAAGAGCAGGAAGATGCTCGGGCGTCCCTTGAAGGATTATGGGATTCAGCAAACGTAACAAACTTTCAAATGAAGAATGACCAGTAGACAGCAAAAGAAGCAGCGATGAGGATGGTATTTATGCGGAACAGGCAATCAAAACGGAAAAAAGTATGAAAAGTCACAAGTGCACACACTACATACTCCAATACCAATAGGTTACCGAGCTTGGGCCTAGATCCAACAATGATCACCCTTCTGAAGGCTGATCTTGATAATTTCTTTTGATCTCGAATAAAATGTCCACCTGTGAATGATTATTTCAATTGAGAAACAATAATCATCTTGGCTCCGAAAAAAGAAAAACTATCAAATTGCGTGCAGATGTTTGCTGACACATTTTGAAACGTTAACATGGTTTTGGTAGGTGTTTTTCGGCCTGTTAAAAATGGCAAAGTTGAATGCAAGATAAAACAAATGAATCGTGTGTTTACTCGGAATCTTCACACGACATCTATGACGAACACTCAGCATAATTTTAAGCATTTATTTATATTATATTTGTGTCAGTTAAAATGAGATGTATAATGAGAATCGACAAAAAGGCTGAATTCAAACTATACAAGCGAGCAAGTTCCTAAGTTGCTCACCAGAGGAAAGGAAAAAAATGGAAAAAAGTTGAACTGGGTAATGGAAGCCTCCCTAAACCAAGTAAGTATCGTCTGCAAAAAGGAAAAGTTCAAAGCAGCTTTGTGTGGTTCGCAACCTTCCTAAGTTTCGAGAAAGCTCAATAGTTAGAAGCGGGTGTTCTGTCGGCCAACAAGGAACAAAGCAAAGTTGTACACCATATACTGGTGGGTATTACGGTTCTTTTTAACCGAAAATAACTTCAAAGGCCGAAGATGTCCTGTGTATCACATTAATGAATACGCTTCACCCGAAAACAAACGCCCCTCCAGGAAAGCACAAAGCCGGTTATTATTACAGTAACAAAAGCGCGAAGAGAAAAGACGAAATAAAATGGGGAACTTCGTACGAAACGCAAAGCCTCTCCGACGATTACACGCTTTTGAAAGTGTGAAGGTGAAGGAGGCGCTTGACTTGGAGAATGCAATAAAGGCGGATTTGAATGCATAAGAGCCGAAGGTGGGTATGAGTTGAGAAACTTGAGCAATCGACCAAGTTATGAATTCTTCTCCTAGCGGCGAGTGGTTCCTTACTCAATTATTCTGAATAGTGGGAGGGGCCAAATCTGACTTAGCAAGGGTAATGAGTCCCTTTGTTTTTTAAGTGCCTAGCAGAGGCGAAATTACTAAGATATTGCATTTTCATGGGCACGAAAACCACCGCTTGGCCTCTTAGTTCCTCCGTCCAGAGCGAAACCTAAAAGTGGTTTTATGAAACTTGTTTGAGAAATACCAATGACAAATTCCAACCGAAGTAAAAAATAGGTAAGCCCTAATCAAGCCTATGCAATTTAAGGGCATTTAAAAGGCGATGACACGTTGTATGCGTTTACGATTGCTAACTCATTCGGAATCAACGGCTCTACATTTTCTGTGCACCTTTGATGTAAAGTTAGATTGTAGTGCAAGTATCGCATTCGGTCGACCCTCCTACAGCAAATTCATCATTCTATATTGTTCGATAGGAGCGACAGTTCTGTACCAAAAGAGTGAACTGATTTGGCCTAGGACCATGGCACCGTCATGTAACGCCGCTTCGTGAATACCTAGTTAGTTAACCTTCGCACATAACTTGACGGTTGGATAACATACATCACCTATAGGAATAAAAATGATGCAGGACGTGTGACTTTCAATAATACCCAATGCCACTCTCAGATAGTCGCGATATACTAAAAACTAGCAAAACCAACCTTCTGATGGCGATTATTGTGGCGTTGGCGATGGCGAGAACGAGCAGAGCAATGGCACACCAGATGGTGAACACGGGCCAAATGACGACAGACCGGTCTTCGATGGGCTCGACGATTTCCAGATGATCAGGGTTCGAGTCGTCGAATGACGGGATTTCGATGGGTTCACCCCTGAATGTGATGATGGGCCTCGATTTGATGACGCGGTTTGATTCCATGTCGACGGCATCGTCGATGACGACATCGTGGCCCGACATTGGTTTAGCGAAGGAATTTTCAGTTTCGGCGTCGGAAGGTTCACGGAGCATTTTATCGGTCCTGGAAGAACAAAGTGAATCGGAATTGAACAAGACGTGTCTGCTTTAAAATTCGAAACCCTACTTTTCATTACAGGTACAAGTTTCACGCAACATACATTTGTAGTCCTTTCAATACTGAATTCTCACTACTGACTTAACTATTTAGAGGAAAACAAATTTAATCTTGTAGAAGTACCTACTGCCGGAAAGGCATGGATGGCGTACGGTGGCAGATGAACTTTTATTATGAAAACATAAGGCTATTATATAGAGAATATGAAAAATACATCAAACGCCCACACAAGGGGTACCCTGGATAGTGAGTGGTTTCAAAATAATAATGTTATGGGGCCACACCGGAAGACCAATAGGATATGGACCCCCTCCCCGGAAATTGTTAATATTCTAGCTCTAAAATGAGTACCTAGTTATTTAAGCCTTTTACGCTATTTAGACATCAGTATACACAGCGATTGCGGGGGAAATTCAGCTTAAAAAATGTATGTGTTTCAGATCTTTCTAATCCAATTGTCACAATAATTTCGCATGAGCTAATGGGTCATGCCAAGGAGGGGGGGGGGGGGGGTCCAGGGACGTCTGACTACGTCTATTTAATAGCAGTCTTTGATCATAAATTCTTATTTGTCCCCATATAAGCCTCTCAAAAATGTATAAATGTCCAAGTTAGTATTTTTGAATGAGTTTTAGACTGAGAAATACTCATTTTTACTATGATTGCACAAATAAGAATTTGATATTGATATCGAACTAATCAATCAACACACTCTCAGTCATGAACGAAATCAGAGAGAAGTCGTATGGTATAACTAACAACAACTCAGGGAACCACACAAAGGAAGCCGATATCAGGAGACCAAAGACGTTAAAGAAACGTTAGAGCTATCTTAAGTATAATCAGAGGCAGAAGCCACGCGTATTCCCATTAATGATAGAAACTACTGCAGAGTCAAATATAACCCTGTAAGCATCAACTACCTACTTACTGTTCGACTAAGAACGAAGTGGAGTTCAGTACGTGACTTGTATAACGAACGTGAAATGAAAACGTTCGAGCAGGAAGGCTCAACGTTTTACTCATTTCACGCACCTGAAGAGGGGATTTGAAGGAGTAGAAAGGAAGAGCTTAGTTCTAAAAGTTCTGCACTGATTGAAGAGCATAATGATGTCAGAGGCGGAGAAGCGAATCCAATTTTCGCTTGGGGGCAATTCAAAGTTTCAGAATGATCACTCGGTACGGAGCTTATCCAAGTTCTTAACTGACTAAAATCTCGATTAAAAGGGCGTTGGGTAGGGGCACTCACTTCTCGGGCTTTCCGTCCAGGGGACAGACTTCCTTGATGAATTGATCCCATTGAATGTTGTTGTCGATCACGCTGACTTCAACCTTTTGGAGGTTGTTGCCGTGGTTGGGGATCACGCGGTTAAGGATGAGCCATTGCATCATATGACTGAAGTCGGGGGTACATTCGATCGGGTTGTTCGATATGTCGAGGCGGGCGAGCTGGACGATGCTGATGAAGGAGTGCATATGCAGTCTTCTGATTTTATTGCCTAAAATCGCATAATAATATATAAACCTCACATGTTAGTTTTTTAACTATTGTCATCAATATGTAAACCGGAATAAAGGCAAGAAAAGCAAAGACAAATTCATCGAGAAGAGCTCACCAGCAACGTTGAGAGTAGACAGGTGTCCCAAAATGTTCTTGTTCTTCATAACGAAGCTCTCGCTGAGGTTCCATAGCCCGTTAATGTCGTTGTTTGAAATATCAAGGTAGTCGAGGTCAGCCGTGGGTTGGAACAAAATGGCGGGCACGTGTCTGAATTTGTTGTCAGCCAGAGACAACCTGTTGAGCATACCATTATGTGTGAAGATATGGCTGTTGAGGCCGAGCAGGGCGTTCCTTGATAGGTCGAGGTTCATGAGGTGATTCAGGGCCGAGAAGGCGTTGGCGTCGACGTGACCGATGGCGTTGCCGCTCAGGTTGAGGTAGGTCAGATAGCGGAAGTTGTCCAAAGCTCCGTCGGTGATTTGGAAAAGGCCGCAATTGGACAGGTCAAGGCTGTACAAGAGTTTGAATTTCCCTTCGAATTTCTCCAATTTCCTGAAGTCTCTGTTGTTAGCGAGGCTCAGAGTCTCAAGCTCGTTGCAGTTTTGGAATAAGTACCTGTAATTCAGAAATTGTGTGAAAATATATCTCCTGGAAGGAGGGATGGCTCCTCGTGCAAAGGTCTGCCGAGGGCAGCTTGACAAATAGATAATTTATTCATGTTGCAAGGCCTTGTAGGCCTTGCAGAGCAATGGCGTCAGCATCGCAAATTGAAGTACACATTTCACTTACTTGCTGAGAGGAGAACGGAGGCTGTTGTGAGACAAGTCCAAGTATCGAAGAGATGACAGAGTCAAGAAAGCTTCATCGTCAATGTCCTTGATGGAGTTCATTGACAAGTTGAGAAGTACCAGCTCTGGGAAGCCGTCAAACACGGCAGCAGACAGGACCTAGAATTAGAACAATATGGTAGGTTTATTACCTGAAAACCATCACGACGGATGGATTGACCGAGCCAAGCAGGCTTACCTCAATGTCACAACGACTTGCGTCCAGTTCTTCCAGGCCATTGACTTCGATACCTTCCAGAGTTTTCAAAGGATTTCCTCGGATGATCAGGGTAGTCAAATCGTCGATGTCAATGAAAGCATCAGGGCCAATTTTGGAAATATAATTGTCAGACACGTCCAGAGTTTCTAGATTGATCATATCAGCCAAACTTTCATCCTTCAACACCGTCAGTAAATTCCTACGGATGAGTAGAAGTAGCTTTGCAATAAAATCACAGGCGCATTTCGTAACGACATTGCTATATTTGAGTATAGTACTTACCCAGAAAGGTCCAGATAGTCAAGACCACCCAAACTGGCGAAAGCTCTCCTCGGAATGTCCTTGATCTGACAGTTGGCAAGGATGAGCTGGACAAGTGAGCCAGACACCAGGAACTGGGAGTGATGAGCCACCTTGGGGTTGTTCAGTTGGATACCTACCGAACAGTTAGATATTCGTAACTGTCTCAATGGTCTCACTCCCCACTTGCAACCGTAACTAGACAAAAATTTAACATACCTGGGTTGTTCCTGAGGATGAGATGCCTCAGGTTGGGGTTGTTCTCGAATGTGTTGGGATGGAGAGTCTTGATACTGTTTCTAGAGAGGTCGACCTCTTCTAGGTGACTCATCCCATCAAAAGCTCCTCTGTCGATGTCTTCCAGGGATGCATTCACGATGGACAAAGTCACCAAGTTGCCCAGACCGGCTTTGGTGAAATAGCCACGAGTCAACTTTGGTGGGTGGTCTCCTCGCTTGCCGGTTACTTTCAAGTGTCTGACGTCTTTTCCAAAACTGCAAGATCAAGAGAAGTTGTACGTGATATTTCCCAAAAGTCATAACCTCGGTCGAGCCGAAATAGTAGGCCCAGTAATATAATTTGGTATGCATCAAAGCAATTCCCTCAAAATGGCTTCTAATGATGCAAATGGACGGGGACTCACTTCTGAATTTCAGGGTCGAGAAAATCGCAGACGAGCATCGGGCCAGTGAAGGAGCTCGAGCACCTGCATCCTTCCGGGCAGTTAGGCGTCTGGGTCGGGGTGAGTGACGTCACTGGTAATCTGTGATGGCCATTCGCGAGCCTGGCGGCTTTAGTGGTCGTTTCCGAGGCAGACGCCACCAGTGGCAGCAACACCGCCAGCAGCATCACCAGCATTTTTCTGCAACGGGAGAAACGAGATCGGTTTTAATACGATGGAATAGGATATACTCTGTGAACGTAACTTACATGTTTCATACACATAAAGGGAACACGTGTGAAACAACGTCAGATTATCTCGGTTGGGGTAGCAGGTGATATACTCGGCTAAAACATTGCAAAATTGAAACGAACACTCTCATATTTGGATCCACGGATCGGCGAGAACCACTCTTCATTTCATTCATAAGCCGCCGCTCGAGTTTCTGTTAGCTGAGCTCTAAGAATGTCGATGCATTTGCAATATTACTTCTTGCCGCTTTCAAACAAATGGGACCCGACGTTTTAACGTCTCTATATCGTTTAACTGTGCTCTTCTTGGTAGGCCACACCAGTCATCAAGTTGACGACGAGGGGTGTCAATTTTAATTAATTTGCAAAAAATTCAGTTCACAAGCGCATTATTGAGAATTTGTGCAGTTGAAGATACACATACAGAAACTAGTGGCAAAAATTACTGCAGGTCTGAGGATTGACTACCCTCCAGAGTTGTATCAAAGCAATGTCTAAGCGAAAAATTTTGAATTTATAGGACAAATTATTATGTTTGTGACAGTCAAGTTTTCGGCCGCTACCTAATTATGCTGCCAAAAATTGGTTATATCATTTTTACAAGGTGTGGTTTACCTTGGAAGATTATCGTAGATCCGTTCAGTATATCTATAGTATATCTTAACGTGAACCCTCAATTTGAAGAAACTATTTCCGCGTGTAGTAACCGTGAGTCGAATCCACCTAGTGAGTCTCGAGTCTGAATGGTGGTCTGAGGATGCAGAAGTGGATAGGAATAAAGGAGTCGAGAAGACCGATTGAAGTTCCGTCCTTGACTGGCGGCATTTTCTACGCTTCATCAGATAAGAAGACTATTGTGCGACGGATGGCAGCCGAGGTAAACGGCGGCGGGGATATCTGCCTACCGCCTCCTATTAGCCATTTCCACGGCTACCGACGAGCGTACGAATACAACGATAAGACTACTTTTTTTTTCTCGAGTTGAACGGTAGAAGGAACAACTAGGATCACGGCAACAAGTATTATCCTATAGTTTCATGATTTTACGCGTTATGAGTTTTGGTCGGTATCCGGGAGGCAGCTCAACCACGGATGATAGAGCATGCCCCACCTCCCCTCCTAAAATCGTCCAAAATGGGAGTAAACAAAATGTTTTGTTTTGAACCTTCATGTTATTCTTTGCAAAGATCTCAAATATCGTATTTGCACTCCCCGCCTAATTGCACAACCATGCGCATGAGACAACAACCTTCGTATTTTGAATGGGAATCCCAATTTTTTTATTGCCGATTCGGATTCTACCAAAAATGCCATCAAATTTTGGTTCTTCCACTATTTTTTCTTTATTGTGCCATACCTACTGTTTCAGCGAGCACGCAAAGTTGCGCAACCCCAAAATTTACAAATAGTGATAGATGGTGAACTGCACATGAATTTTTATTATTTTTTTTTTAACGCTGATTCAGGTGATCCTACCCGTTCCTAGAATCGGTCCAATTTCTGCGAAATTATTACCTAGATTCGTTTATTCCGCGTGAAAAAAAAAACATCTTTTCCAGCGTGTGTTTGCACATAAAATTTCATAAGTTCCATTATTTGTTTGATAATACATTATTTTAATTTTTCCTCCTGTCTAATGGGAACCGGTTTGGTGGAGTTAAAATGAAATAGAAACGCTGCAAATTATTTTACAGGGGTTGGTTATTCCTGCGACCAGCCGCATGGATACTCATTCCAATCGATTCAGCGTACAAAAATTAGTGGAAAACGATACCCCACATGCCTAGATTGCCGAAAATCTCGAAAATCCAATTTTTAAATAGTATATACTGTGTATTACACAGTTTGAGTTTGAGTTGTTTTTCATAAAGTAACCTCAGGATTTGTTTATACTCAACATAACTATCACCATCGAAATCGGTCAAGTCGATCAACCGTTTTTATTATGGTACAACCTGCGTAAGATACGGAATATACACATGATGCACGATAGATGATTCATCGGTCGATAAATTACTCAAGTATCTACCTAAAAAACACTCCGCGTATGTTGTTTAAGCCAACCAGGCGTAGTGGCTTGGAAAATGTAGAAGGGTACGCCGTGACAATAGAATCTGATGACAATTACCGAGGTCAAAGATCAATTTGCGCGGATACCCTGGGCTTGACGAAGGAATACAGGCGAGGCAGTTT
The DNA here is from genome assembly GCA_019603395.1 of Cyrtorhinus lividipennis. NCBI lineage: Eukaryota > Metazoa > Arthropoda > Insecta > Hemiptera > Miridae > Cyrtorhinus > Cyrtorhinus lividipennis. The sequence continues at coordinate 12,868,996 of CM034003.1, read as the reverse complement.
GATCGATTAAAAAGGTCGACAGAGAAACACCTCCCGGGTCAAGTCTAACTTGATCAACCGGGATGTGCAATTAGGTATGTAATGTATTAAAGTTCTATGTACATACCTTTACTACCAAAAGGTTGATCATTATAATATTCTCTCACCGATGAATTCTCTCATTATTCATCCGCACGTTTTCATTTCATTACACGACGCTAGTCTCATATTGATTCTGAGCTACGTTTAGTGAGATCGCTACCAATTCTAAACTTAGGTCAATTGTGTGAAACTTGATCATATTTCCGCGTTCAAACAGTCAAGCGTCTATCGTCGAAACACGCAAGCAGATTTCTCTTACAAATGCAAATGATGTTTTGCAAACACTGATTTCATTTCGAATACCATGTTCGGAGTGTTTACCGTTGAGATAATCGATATCGAACATACATCGGGGGTAAAGACATCCCTCTGAGATTGATGAATTGAGGACAATTAATGTTTCAATCAGCTCCGCTCACGACCCCACTTCGACCAGATTCAAATTCTCATGGCACTCTGGTGACCATATAATGGGGCATTGTTGTTACCCAAGTGAGTTATTGAAATCACACAGAAACTTTGAACCAATGAGTGAATGAGTGGAAGGTGGCCTTACGGGGTACGCTTGATAATTAAGGTACTCAAGTAGTTCCGACCGAGATGCTCGTCGCGGATTATTTAATAGCGAATCTTGCGGTATACTTTAAATACTCGTACGTATATAGATGAAACATCCACGCAAATGCTTTGATCTGGAACAAGCCCACAATGGGCTCATGACTCGGCCTATTATGCAGATGTGGAGGGAGATAATGGGCGAGTTCAGAGACAAACCCATTTCGCAAACGGGTACACGCAGCCTTCTCATTCACCGCGATGATTTATAACTCGGATGCATTGAGGTTTCATCATTGGACCAATCGTTTGCGTCGTGTTCGATTAAAGCCCGCTCTACAACGTCAGGATATTTCTATTTTTATGCACCGTCAAAGGGTTTTTAATGTTGGAATATCATTGAAACGGGTGAATTAGGAGAGAATTATAATAACGTCAGGATATTTTTATTTCTATGCACCGTCAAAGGGTTTTTAATGTTGGAATATCATTGAAACGGGTGAATTAGGAGAGAATTATAATAACGTCAGGATATTTTTATTTCTATGCACCGTCAAAGGGTTTTTAATGTTGGAATATCATTGAAACGGGTGAATTAGGAGAGAATTATAATAACGTTTGTTATTCTTATTGGAACAATGCCCTTACCTTTGTGTTCGTATTGAGAGAAGGAAAAATCTCAAACATTCTAATTTCAAAGTTCGCAGATTCAAAATCTGAATCTGCAATCAACTGTTATGTATACTTATTAATAATAATATAAATATAATTCCGCCCAACTTATTATCAATTCAATCGTCGGAAATCAAAGGAATACGGGTGAAAATGGCGATTTTCCAAAACTGGGGGGGGGGGGGGGATCTTGGCGTGTTCTACAAAATTGTTGATTCCGACCTGATTGAAATGTGTTTTGGACCGCAGGGCAGCAAACCGAGGCAAGGTATGGATTGAAATAGCTATTTTGAAAGGGTTTCTTGGTTCTTAGGTATAATTTTCGAATAAACTTTGAACATATAATCGATTCGGGCTCCCGAGCCGACTACCGCATGAGTGTAACATAAGTAATACTGGGTACTAATGGGTCAAAAAGAGTACTCTTAAAATTATTTGGATAAATCTATCTTTCCAAATTACCTAATCCAAGGACCTCGATGAATGGTACGCTTCCCCGCACATGTTTGGTCGCCTATAGAACAGTAGGCGATCGCAGAATTATTTGCAAAAGTTTCCGTAGATATTAGAGTACATACTGTGTAGGTATGTATCTGAATAAGTAAAATTCGTCCCCGATTCTGGCAATATTGTCACGTAATGAGTTGTACTTATTCTAATTACACTTGATTGATTCTAGGCTTGTTGAATCATCTCAATATGAAGACTCTGAGAGTATTGAAACGTCGGATATTGGTTCGATACACCGATATTGTCTCGGTGAGCCACCCCTAATACTCCTTGCGGGTTTGCTGCTCGACCCCGGGCTTTACCTCTTGCTCAGCGACCGACACCCGTGACAAAGGATGCGGGCTGCAGGAAGGGGAAAGCCCTAAAATAACATTTTCTCGAGCCCAGTTGTTCACCTTCCCATTGATCTTGATCTGGTTTCGTAGAAGGCATATCCTGTTTTGCATGAGCCCCCCTCACTTGTGACGCGTAGGCGCGTTTTGATGCTTTGCCATCTTTCCCTGGGAAAACTGAGGCTACGTCATGTATCGCGTGAACCAGTATGGTATCTCACCACTGAAGAACCGAAACTCTCTGTGATAATATATTTGTGCTATTTTAAACTTTCATGTCAAGCGGTCTCAAAAGTTCATTAAACCTAAAATGCACTAGAGTATTCAATTTTCACGTCAATGAAAGGTAACAAATTGTAGTCTACTACAATGCGTCATCCCTCCAGACATCACAAGGGAAGGAAATAACGCCATCTAGCTCTGAAAGGGGGCACTGGCCAAAATAGTCCGGACAGCCCAGGGATTCGAATTCACGAGGTCAACCACGGGCTAACTGAGATACGACGCTTCCCTATATCCTACAAGATAGCCTTTGGTCAACACTTTTTACTTCCACGCAGGCTTCTAAAACTTGCCTAACGTTAACGCACTCTGCCGGAAACAGAAATGACAAAATTCGGTTTATTGATAACTTGTCTTGTTTAAAAGTAGCTGATTTCCTGATAATAATCTTATCTCACTTATTCGCTTGATGTCCGGGGTTCGTTGAATTTAAATTCATAAAGGAAAATATTCCACATAATATATACCATCACTTGAGAGAGCAAAAAACATGAAGCTCTTCTAACTAAGCATTTTTGTTCCCTGTTGACTTGATTTCCCTGTTATTGTCAATGAAATAATAAACTTTTGGATTTATACCGGGAAAAAATTACATCCAAACTTCCGCTAGGAGATAACTGTCCTTCGACCGTTCTATGAGATTGACATTTTTGCACAATGCTCTCGTTTGGGGCAATTTTAGCAGGGCCAAGTTTGCTTGCACTTCGGTCACCGATAAAGCACAAGAGTGGTTATTGTTTGAGGTTTTTGGGATTTTTGATTGTTGTTTCATGCAATGTCGGACGTTGAATCAATCGTGATACTGGGCCACCTCGTTTCCCATCGGGATTTAAATATGAAAGGATGCAGAGCTTGGGGAATCCACAATGTGCATCCTAGAGCTAACATAACGTCGAAATAGTATGTGTGAGTTCAATCCACTCTACATTATTGTATATTCATCGAGACCGCACCTAACTTATACATTCGGACAATGTACTAATTGATTGTAATATTTTTTTTTAGAATCGACCAAAAAATGGAATTCAAGGTTCCTAAGGGCTGTCTGGTCTATTGTTCATCACGGTAGACGGTGATCGAAGTAGAGGGGGGGGGGGGGGGGGTACTCGTACAGTCGAGAAGCTGGTATGACGAGCCTCTATCGACAACAAAGGCATCTTTTGAAGCCACTTCCCCGGCTCGAGTGTGAAAGGGCTCTGCGGTAGGTCCAGGCCTGACGAGACGCTCCCAGACCGAGAAATTCGATAGAGCGGTCATTAGGTGACAACCCATGTGTGATACCTCCGGACGGATCCGATGGGAAGGAAAAAACCCACCGCTAACAACCTTCTTTCGTCCTGATGAAGACGTTTCTAGTATGAAGAAAATCCGGGTAGAAGGAGGGCATTTCCCGGAAAGGGAACAATCGAGAGGTAAGGAAAATCCAGGTATTAGCTCGTAGGTACATGAGCAGACCATTATGCGCCTTCGTCCTCATTTCCTTACGCCAGAGTGAGCAGACACCTTAGCGTTAATTTGTCATTTGGCGCCAGTGTGCGAAGAAGCTTTCCGAACTGTGATGTCTGCTAAGTGAGCCTCTTATATCAAGAGTGTTCTTCATCACGAGCTTCCACCTTCCAAATTAGATCCTCAAATTGGGAGGCGGGCCTGAAATAACGTCTTTCGTGTCTTTCTGCTTCCGACAACGTTTAAATTCTGTCAACGTGAACAACGGCTCAGGAAATAATACTCTTCCTACAGTATTCAGGAACCTCACGTTCAAAATACCATCATGACACATGGAGACATATTTTCGGTGAGCGGCAACCAGCATTCGAAAGTTCGTGAAATAATTTGGTACACGTCCAAATGGAGTCCCAAATGAAGGGCTCTCATTGGCCCAAACGTAGTTAAAAGAATTTTTTTCGCCCGTACGAATACGTCAGTATTTTATTTTAAAAGAGAATAATAAATCAAAAGAAGCCATCGGACCGGCATAAGTTCATAAAAAAGTCATATTTCAAATTTCGCGTTGAACTTCTAACACCAAAAAATGTTAACAAAGTTTTCAGTCGTCGTAAAATCATTTGGAAGCAAAAACTGGCACGAAAAAAAGATTGGTAAACAACAAACTTGATGATCGAAGAACAAACTAATTGAAATGGGAACAAAACATGAAACAATGAGATGGCAAGTGGAAAAAGACTTTCTCTACTGGCCGGCGACCTAGCGTCCTTATTACGCTGCGTGCTTCGGGTTGACTGCACTTTCTAATAGGGTCTTTGGGCGGGTCATCATGACGTCACCACCCTCCCCTCCAGATGACTCACCTGGAAACTGGATGAGGTGGTGAGTTATTTCGATGGTAGTTATCGGTCGTATTAACTCAGAGTCGAAATTTTTCTCATTTTGGTTGGTTATTCCTTGAATAGTCAACCTACGTTTTCATGCAAAAGGTCAATTTATACGATTCTGCCCAACATTTTTTTCTGGACGTTTCAAAGTGTCTAGATAAAAAGGCAAATGTTCGTCCTCCGTCCTCGATGTTTTTGGTAGTAGAAAATTTTCTAAAAATCTGAAATTTGGGTCAGGCGTCTGTTCTCGGCTCAAGTTTACTACCCATTTCGAATTTGTTTTTGAGATTTCTGGTACCTGGGCGTGCGCGGTATCATTTTCCACTGAATTTGGGCCGCTGAATCGATTCAAATGTGTCTCCATGCTGATGGTCCGAGGAATGACCAACCTCAGTGAAGGAATTTCTAGCGTTTTATCGAGGTGATCTCAGGACGGACGAGAATTTAATTAGCGTTGGAAATTAATACGGTAGGGACATCTCAATCTTAAAAAAGAGTTGGGAACCTCAACGCGAGTTGATTTCCGAGAAAATCCATGTGCTAGCTTCAAAATTCAATAAAAATTTTCTCTTGTTGCAAAATCAATCAAATCCATTTATTCGATCGAAACGGCAATGAATCATATATCCCAGTTCCATCAATTAAAAGTCGAAATAACTGTACACTCACAATCATCACCAACGACAGCAGTTCACATTAGACTCGAAATAGGCACGAGTAGGGTAGAAGTTGTGCCGAGATTATTTAATTGCTTGATTTTGTTCTGATAGGTACGTGAATCAATATCAAATTCGACGAAATGGTGATTCAAAGTTTATCATGTTGCGTGAAGATTTCCGAGGAGTGAATGAAGCAAACAAACAACTCGACTACCTACTTCGTGGAAAATAATTACAGGAGTTGATAAATTCAAGTGGTGGAAAAATTACCCTCCATTAACCCAGAGACAGCAATTTACTCGAGTGCTTGTGTCTGGTTTATGTCCAAGCTCCTGCTTCCCTAATTAAAGAAGTGAGTCGTGAGATTGATGAAGGAAGCTGCGGACTTGTCTACACTTGGCGGCTTCGAGAGCGATTTGTTTGCAGTCAACAAAACGCTTAGAACTTCATGAAAATTATAAATTACAACGCCAACCAAGACTGGGATATTTTCCGAACTTTGTCTCTGGAGCACAAACGGTCATTATGGCGGGAGGAAATTTCTGAGGGAAATTCGTGATAACTTCCAATTAATATCCGCGTAATTCTTGAGTTAATAAACGCAAATGGCTGCAAAGAGCAGTTTGAAGATGAAAATTAAAATTGATTTAGATGTTGTGTTTTAGATCAATGAATGGGTTCTTACTACTCAGAATTGAAGAGGCGAACCTAATTTCAAACTTTAATTAAGGAAACCGACGTCATTATTTCGAATTCAATCCTGCGTCATATTTCATCACAACCGAAAACAAGATCTGTAAATGATTGAGCACTGAGTTTGAACCAGACCGAAGAACCATTCGATGAAATTCAAGAAGAGAGAGTTGGCAGATCGATCATGAATACCTCTAGTCAATCCTGACCAATTTCCGTCGTTTGCAGGACGGAGGATTTTTTTAAAACTAGGACGGAAAACTGCGACAATGTATACACTTCAGAAACAATTTCCAGCAGCCCATTCTGAACCGCACAGGTCATGTTGATAAAGATGATGAGAGTTTTTGTGGAGAATGTTGGCCTAATAAGAAACTGTTCATTACCTACCGCTGTTGTTCATTTTAAAGGGATTAAAAAGCCCTTAACTCTGGGTTTAACGGCTTGATAACGAGCTTCATTAAAAAAAGTCAGGATCAACTGGAGAGAGGAATTTTCCCGGAGGGTTATCATGTTAACTGTTCATACTTGAAGGACTAAAAGACCCATAATTTGAATAAACGGTCTCGTGTTGTGACACTAGGGCATACGACGTAGGTACACAATTTAAAGTTTATTTAATTTCGCGACAAGCAGAGCCACCAACAACACCTCCGGAGTAGTTGAAATGGTCGGGATTATAACGAATGAAAACAAAAGCGCCACCGACCCATTAGGGGGCAACTTGGGGGCTTCACTATACAATGAAGATGTAGAGATGTGGGAAAAGACAATGGAAAACCTTCATTTGCCCGTTTCCTCTCCAAACGTTCTTATACACCGCTTCCAACCACGCGAGTCGACGAAACAAGCGGGAAACTAACGACCGAACCAGCAGCCACCCACCGACAAAAACGAATTTTCCTGAGTATTCCACTCAAAACTCGACGCTTTCATCAGCCAAAGAACATCACCGGGTACTGATATGCGAAAATGAAGTCGCTTTGTTTCTCTTTGAAGTGGACAGATATGAGTGTACCGACGACAAAATGAGTATTTCTCTTCGAGAAAAATCCACGCCGTCCAATGTGGCGATCGACGATTCTTATTACTTAGTTTTGTTTCGAACGTACGCCTGCACAACACTTAGGTATAAGAAACCGTAATAGTTTAGACTATACAAGTATTATGATCCAGATTTTATCAACTTTCTTTTAGCTGGATACATATTCACACTCTAATGAGAGTCCACGATAAATTTCATGGCTGAAGGACGGGCTTGAAACTGTCACCACCGGACACCCCACTCGCTTTGAGGGCTGGTGACACTGCTTTTAAAACGACATAGGGAAAACGAACAAACAAAAAGGGTTTGGGCGGGTTTATAAATGTAATACTGATATCAATTAGGATTAGGATCTGAAGGACGTGGACACGGTCGAAAGGAGATTCTCATCTTAATATCATCAATGTTCTTTGGCAAAATTTACTTGCCTCGTCGAAGTTACGGATTAACGTGAAGCAAGTAAACCCGATATTAATTCATATTATATTGGCAGTAGTAGGAATGCTCCTCGAGTATTGCTCTACAATGTTACATGAGTCCGATTTATGGCATTTTTCGCCATGACGCAAATTGATCCAAGTTTGAGACGACGTAGGTAGAAAAAAATTGCTCTTATCTAATTTAAACGATTTTCATCTTAACAAACCTTCTGAATCGTATCTGTTTGAATATTCAATGAATTTGTAAAGAGGCACCTTCATTAGTGACGCCGTTCCTCACGCGCAATAATGATCTTGAAACGCCTAGAAAACTTTCCGGCTTGAAAATTTCTCAGCGAGCAAATAGGAGCCTCCGTTACTTTAGAGCACTTGTTCAAGTCTGCTCTCAAGAATTATTAGCTTTAGTTGGATGAGGATGCCCGGATCCGGCTGAGTGTTTCCTTCCCTCCCTTCCTGTTATTTATTAATTTAGGCAGAGAATCTACATTTCTTTAATATTTGCTTCTCCCCACCCCCTTCCTCACAACTACTTCACTCGAGGGCAGGAGAATGAAAAAAATGGAAGCTCAGAAATGGAACATCGGTTGAGAAAAAAAAAAAAAAAAGTTCAACAACTTTTTGAAGGGACACACGATATAAGAATAATTTGTAATATAGCGAATTTCAGGAACCAGAGGTGGAAGGACCAAGATAAAGAAAAAAAGAGTCCCCCTCTAGAGGAGAAAATCCATGAATTGTTAGACAACATCGAAAACATAAATTCCATTTGTGGAAGAGCTCATTTACGACGGGAACTCCATGAAATCGTAAAGATGGTCGTAAAATAAAGCTGTACATTCTTCTTTCTCCTTTTTTTCAAAGTCTAGCAAGGTACCTAACTCGGGACTATAAAAGAAGAGCTTTTTCGCGATGGCTGAACTATCACAGTAACCCACGGTACACATTCTGAGATATTTTTCAATATGAATCACCAAGGCCGTGGCTTTTCTCATCGATAGAAGATGGAAGGAACAATGTAACTTTTTTTCATAGCCGTCTGTAATTCTGAAGAAGGGAGCCAAAATTAACCGTGAAAGACTGCCAACCATCAACTTGAATGATAATGAAATTAATGAGGTGTCTTCCGAGGTGATTGACAAGATAGAATGTTGTTTCGCAAGCTGATTGGATCTTATCTTATCAAGTACCCCACCTTTTACAACGAGGCGTTAAAAATTGACGAGCAGACGAATATTTCACGTACTCTCGTTTCATGATAAAATTCCCCTGACACAAGTATAAAAAATAATCCCTCAGAGGCAAGATTGGAGGGTATGTTTCATAGAAAGCTTTGTGGTGTGGTATCCTAATATCTCGAAACCTGATTCTCACCCATACAGGACCTCATTTTGCGGCGAAAGGGCACTTTGGGTCGTAAAAAATCAATGTTAGATAAATTTGTTAATTTTTGCTGAGATGAATACCAGGGTGAATTCATTCCGATAAGATTATTTATCAACTACAATAAATTATGGAAAAAGTCAAATGTTTTGGATTTTTTGAATATTTTTTGTAGTGAAATAATTTCTTGAAACCTTTGGCCGGAAATGCTTGATTCTCTAGGCTGTTTAGGGCAAGCTGGTAACACACCCGATGTGCGTAATAAATTGTATTTATTAAAAAATGTATGATGGGGGTCAAATTTGATTGGAATCATTTAACAATTGCGGACAACAACTTATAATTATCAACTCTTGGTCTTTCAGACGCATCTTACCAACCACCAACACCATACAACGCCCCTACAGCTAATTATGGATTTATATCCTTGAATGAGACGGGGCCTGGACCGATTGGTGCCCACTAGAGGTGGGTATGGGTCATAATGAGTCCCTGCCTACCTATTTCGGCTGTGGGTTTTTGATATTTTCGGGTACCAAGACGTGTGGAGTATCATTTCTACAAAATGTTGGACGTTTAATCGATTCGAACGAATTTGGAACACTTCGCACTCACTGTTTTCCTCATACTGTTACTCCAAGGAGTAATCAACAATAAATTGTGGAATAATTTGCAGCGTTTATGATGATGAAACGATTTGATACAAATTATTAAATATATAAATCTCAGGCTATGTTTACCGTTCCAGTGCGGTTAGAGATGAGCATCTAAAAACATTGGGTCGAGATCTACGAAAGTTAGGCGACGACGTTTTTAAACGTCGGAACTGAGAGGAGGAAGGCAGGCAGGAAGAGTTGCCGGTTCGGCCATGTGGAACGTCTCCCTAGGCACCGACCCACTTTCGTCTGACTGCCTCGACCAGAACTCGAAAACCTCCGTCCTTCCAGCTGAACGTTTCAGAGGGCTCATCCGAACTCACGGGCCGGATCGGCTTTTGAAGGCGACAATTTCGGTGGATGACGCAATACGTAGGTGTGTTTCAAGTATTTGAGGCTCCTTCGGCGATGGGATTCGTATGCCGTGGACGTTCGTACGGGAAAAGACCCGTTTCGTCCTTCTACCGCTGGCAAGTGGCCACGAAGGAGTTGCCTCTCCTGGCGCAACTCCACGTGCTCTCTAGGACGTACGCACCTCTTGTGTGGCCACCTCTGATCACAATGTTCTTCGTCTTGACGCTGGTTAATTACAAGTTTCTTTCTGCAGTGTGTTGCCTAGGCCGAGCTGTTTCGCAGAAGTTCCACGCAATGTGAAATTTCAAACAACCTGCCTCGCCTGACCATTTATTTAATTGAAACCACCCTGAATCATCATTACCCCCAAATTCAATATTCCTCGCCCCTCATGCACCCCCATCAAGTGCTCTACGTACGCATTGAACTGAAAACACGATCTTCCTCCCTGAGCACAATCCCCTGTTGTAAACATGAACCCAAAACTACAAAACTAGTTTCCTGTTTGCCTTCGTATGTCCACTGACTGACCTATTAGACAATATCCAGAACGAAGGGCCGTGTCGAACATCAATAATTCTACTTTCATCACAACCCAACATGTTTCGGCAAAGAAATGACAAGAGTCGGTCAAAAACCTCATAAAAAGACGAGTCCAAGGAGTAGTAGCTTCGGAGTAAACGCGATCTATACTAAGCCATTAAATTCTTTTTAATGTAAATATCAGCGCTAAAGGTTCCAAGTTTAGTTACAGTGGTAGTTACAGGGCATAAACTCGGTTAATGACGGCGAAGCCCCTAGAAGGCGTTCGGCCCTGATGAGGTGGCCGTTTTCTAGCTCGGAATCGCCTCGTAAATCGAGACTTTAGGAGTATAGGCTGGCTCCTGAGTTTGCACGGGCTTACAATAATTTTAAACCGAGCCAAGCTGAATACTAATTGATATCTGAAGAATACCTGATGATGAAATATTATTTTTAAATTTTTACTTAAAACGATATACGTGAAATGAGGTAGGGATTTTCGTTTCAAAACATTATCTTTTGAACTTAAAAGGAGAAAAGAATTCATTTTCAAGAAAAATTATTTTTGCATTGGCCCAGTACGAATTACTGGCCTAGATGGACGGGATGTCACAAAAGTCTCACAAACTGACTTTTGATGAGCCACCGCACAATCGTCCATCACCATAGTCCATTAGTGACCCTGGATATAGCCACGCTGGTCGTAAAGACAAAGGGAGAAGTCGCATTTTTCAATATGTATAGTTCTCCAAGGTCTTGACCATTCCCCGCTGACTGAATGGGCTAAAATGATTCAGTCACGAATAAGGACGAAAATAGCTAAAATGATGCAACGGAGAAAATTGAATGGAAAAGGATACCGATGGTCTAAAAAAAAAAAAGGATTTTATTCACTCCCAGCTTTATAAAGTGTATTCTAACCTTATTGAAGGAAGTTTCATCAAGGTAATTGAGAGATATCGAAGGTACACTAATCATAAAGCTACGGCCCAGAGAAATCGCTATTGGAATAACCAGGGTTTTGATGGTCCCCTGAACCATCTGTAATCCGTTAAGTGCAGTTAGGTGTAGATCTATCTCTCCCTTTCGTCCCTAGATACGACGTAACCTTGTGCGACGGAGGGATTCCCTTCCCTTTGGGCCAATCCACTTGTCGAAATCCAGCAGGCCGTCTCAGCCCGTCCACTAATCAACGTAATGGGTATTCGATATTAACATAATTCATCTCATCACACGCAACTGCGAATTGTGTCAATTGCAAACGGTCGACGAGTGTCCGACAAATCACGAGGACAGGGTATTATTTACAATCCGACGACTATTGTGACGGTATCAGGCCGTCTACGCTTCAATGAAGTCGGTGATTTATAGAAGCGAATAGGACACAGGAGAGAGAACAACACATATATGCCTGGAAATGGAGGAAACGGAATATTCTGAATTGCATAATTGCTTCCTTTGTCCCTTGCTGTCCTCAAAGCACTGGTAAAGGACTTCAGTTCAAATGCCGAGCCACTATATCGAACGTCGAATGAAGAGTGTCGGGAATTTCAACTAGAAATCGCGCCGTTTTACGTTGGGCTTAGAAGTCCATCAAGAATTCCTGACCGTCGGTTTTGATGTACGTCTGTTGTTTTACCCTTAAAGCTTCAATTGAATGTCAACACAAGAACAACCGTTTTATCTAGATAAGACGATTGATACTACTGCGATAGCTACATAGCATACTGGGCAAATGTTCACTGTTATTTACGGAAGTGAAGGAATGACACTTCTTTGGAATGGAACAAGGTTTTGTCTGACAATTCTTGTCAATCGAAGATCAAAAATCTTTAGAGTAATTGGCAAGGTTATGAAACTGATAGGATATTCCCGCCTAATGGATGTAACGATTTTTTAGGTTATTATTAGGCATGATGAGTAATTAGACGGGCTCCGATTTTTTAAATCTCACGTTAGGTAGCACGAGTCAGTTTCAACAAAAAAGTAATGTATCCATTGAAACTAAGCCCTCAAACACGTCTTGATTGCGTTTTATTACTTGAACTGTAGTGTATTGAAGCTTAAAGAGACTAACTTTCTACTTTTCACCAATTCTTCTCGCAACCTCGCTCACATTATTGAACAATAGATAACATCTAACGTTGACATCGAACGATTTGAGAGTACGTGTTCCATCTGATTGAAGTGAGATGACGAATGAGCTAGCATTTGACTCTGCGTCGTCATCTAGCTTGGAGAACAAGGCCTTGGAGGATACGCCCGGATCCGCTCTCTTGATCACAACACTATTATGAAGTGGCTGCATCGTCTGACTTGAACGTTTGGTCTTGTGATCGTTGAACCATTCAGCACCGGCTATTGACGTAACTCCCAGGGGACCCCCTCAACTCCGTGTTCCGGATTATTACCCGCCCTGCAAAATTAACCCCACCCCTCGGCCCACAACCGTAATAGAAGATCTATCCAGGAGACGCTTATAAGGTTTGAGGATCGATCTGCACAGGCAAGTGACAAGAACCTTCGGCCGACCCAAGACCTCCTTTTCCACTCCTCGGGCGTCGATTAGACCCCCCCCCCCCCCCCCCACAAGAACCCAGTGTTGACAGTTCGTGTCATTCGGATGCCCTCGTTTGATCCGCTTCCTAGAGGCTTCCCAGGCTAATTGCTGCTCCTGATGGTCTATTCTCAGTCACTGATGAGTCGCTTTGCAGTGTCATTAATCACCCACGGCTACATTTATCTTGAAATTGTCAATAAAATGAAAATTATCGACAACAACAGAAAGGGTTCTACAAAGATATGCTCAATGTGCTGGTCATTCCATAAGCTATTGACCAGATATAGCGTGGAGCTGTAGTAGAAGTAGGACTTTTCTGTGTCTAGGACGCGTAATTATCGCGGTCGTTGGACTAGATTGATAAATAGCTGGCCTCAAGCGAAGTTCTAACCCACCTGTTGGAGCGGTCGAACTGGGCGAATGGTAAGAAAGACTATTCGAATAAAACATTTCGAAGTTCTTCATCCAGACTCAAACACGAAAGGATTGAGTGGCTTGAAACAATTTCCTTCGGAATCGGGCCTCTTCGTTGGAGGCTTAGTTGACTCAAAATCATTCAACCCGTAATATCATAATATTATAAGTGGAAAAATGCGCGAGCAAGTACACACCACTTTATTTGAAAAATGGCAATGTTTGGTAATTTTCTAACCTGAAAATGTTTCTTATCAGGCGAGAACACGTAACTCACCTGCAACATACAAGAAAACCCAATAGGTAAATAACAATATTTTGGGTTAACGATTTTAAAGGGAGAGGTTGATGGAATCAAATCGTTCCCCCAGCTAGTCTGAAAATGAAACGTACTTCTCGAGTCAGCTGCTCTTAATTGTTCATTAGAAAAGCGTCGTGGCGACAAGAGGACGGAGGACCAACTGTCAAACTCACTCCAGGCCGAACGGGGAAATGCCAATAAGTTGCCTCGACCCCGACGGCTTGAACTTCCCTTCCGACGGATTCGAGTACAAACTAGTCGGCGTGTACGAGGTGCCTTGCAACTTCCACAAATCCCTTCCGGCGGGATTAACCCTCAAAAGTAAGTTAGGAAATAACCAACCAACTCCCCCACCCAGATTACACCAAAAGAAAACAAGGTGTGGGGAGGGGGTGACAAGTTCATTACCACGTTCATGTAAACGTTTTGATTGGCATCAAAGAGGTTTTAGTGACAACAACAAACAACACTGTTAACAATAACTTCTTTTTTTTCAAATGGGAATCTCAAAACTTTGTAAAGAGGTCCTCAACCGCTACGTGACCGCGACTGCGCAAGAGGATTACGAGCGGCCAATGGTGGGCTCAAATCGGTGGTGGGGATCAACATACTTTTGAGGGTTAATCCCGGCGAACGGCAGACGGACATGGTACCTTTTGGTTGGTTATTCCTTGAATAATCAATCTCTTTTCTTTTATTCTAGACATCATGAAACGTCTGGTTCTTATAGCGCCGATCAGAGATGGTCGATCTCCCGTGATTTTGAGCATGAAAACCTAGGAGCTAGGAACCTGTAGGAAGGAATAGTAAGTAATAATAAGGAATAACCAACCAAAAAGGATATTTTCGAAGAAATTATTTAAAGACGTTGGCTACTTCCAATGAAACCGAATTCCACACCGTCAAGTCCGTTCATTGTTCAAGGTTGACATGACTTTTTTGTGAAATCTGTCGTTCATTTCCTGTCTAGGTCTACAGGTAAGAGTGGCTGATTCTATTTCATTCACATTTTTATAACAATAAGTGCCAATGTGAAACTAATATTATCTTACGAGTTCTCTTGTGTCATCGAGGGCAGGGAGACTCATTCCAATCGATTCAGCGCCCAAAATTTGGTGGAAAACGATACCCTACAGGCATTGGTATACCACAAATATCGAAAGCCCGCATTTAAAATAGGTAGATAGCTACCTATGTTGAATCATAACCTCTTCCGGTGGGCGCCAATCCTTCCGGGACCCGTCTGATTGGATTCAGCGTCCAAAATTTAGCCAAAAATAATACCCCACACGCCTAGATCGCCTGAAAATCCATTTTCAAAAGACACATTTTGACCCCTGCCTCTCTCAAATTTGGACCGATCGAGCTGAAACGTTTTGGGGACCAACTAGAGCCGGAAACGGGTCACTAACCAAAACTTTAGATTTTTTCTACTACCAAAATCGGCGTAGACGGCGGACGGACGTTTTGCTAATTCTGATCCAGACACCTTTAAACGTCCAGAAAAAAAATTTGGGCCGAATAGAAGAGATTGGCTTTTTGCATTTAAACATACTATATGCTGATTATTCAAGGAATAACCAACCAAATACATTGATCGATTGGCCGTCATACTACTACTGTTTGTAACACCCCTAACAGTAATTCAATTAAGCAGACTGTGTCAATTTGTAACTACCTGCCATGTTTCTAATGAAAATAATGTGAGGTAAACGTCAGCAGAAGATCAAGCTCACAACTCACATTCATCAACCCGTTCGGAAGATGATTCCATCAGACGCGTCAATCATCTGTCCAACAGAAATCTGTTCCCCGTGTTATGTCTTCCCTTCTTATTTTTAGACTAACTCACATTTGTCACGCCCATACGAGCTCAATATGACCTACTCCGTACGTGAATAGAACCATGACGCGGGTCTTACAGCCTCCGAGACCTTCAGAGTTGCTGCGTAGTGACGTAGGTACAAGACGCCCAAAATTTAATATTTGAACCAAGTTTTGTTCTTTGATCTGTTTTTATCAAGTAGATCAGAACGGTTTTGGTGTTGATTGCTCGAAACTGATAAAGCGAGCTAATTTATCCTCTTTGATCACCGGCCGTATATCATTTCCGCCCGTGCCACTTGGAATTTATCGAGCATTCAAGCCCTGAGGTTATAGTACAGGGACACACGCTTGTGAAATTCGTTGAAGCGGTTAGTACACGATTAAATACAATCGATACTCTTGGAGGTTACGTAATTGTTCACGTCTTCCGATCTTCAGCCCGCTTCAAAGTACAGATGAACCAGAACCAGAACCATGGGAGTAGGTGTTAAATCAAAAACACCGTCCCGTCAATTCCTACCATATTGTATTTTAGAATAAATGTCTACAAACATAAAAACTCATTCACAGGAGTGAAAATTATTTACCGACATACTCTCCAAGTTCATGTTAAATACTCTAGCAGGAATCATACGATACAACCCGTTACATGATTTACTGGTTCACATATACTTGGTTGAAATTGAGATTGAGACATTTGCTACATACTCGTTGATTCATGACTCAGCCCGTTAATTCATGTGAGTTGGAACCGAGCCCTTCATTTGTGCCAGCAACGATTGTGCATCATCTATATGACAAGGGCGGACGTAATTAGCTGTGTTCAACTACCTAGTGTTGACATTTCTGCAGATTTTCTTTTCAAACTTCGGAACTTACATTCATTAAAATAAGTAAACCGGGAGACAACGAGTAATCAAAACCAAAACCAATCATTGAAGGAGATAACATTGGGAATAAAAAAAAAAGTTTGATGGGTAGCTGGGAATATATTTTGAGGACATTGTGCTTATCTTGGTATGTATGCATCCTTTTTAAATGCATTACGCTAACCAATTTCGAACCTAAAGCTCTCAGAGCCGGTTATTTTCCCGGTTTCTCCTTGAACTCGTAGCTCTCTGCTTGTTTATGGCTTCGCTAAAGTAAACATCCTATGTTGCAATCCTGACTCTTTCGTTCTCTCGGACTCAAGTGGGTTATCGAGCACACAGCTGTTTTTCTTCTCTCTGATCCCTAGAGGCAATCCCTCTAGGTTAAAATTCGGGCTTCTAGAAGGGAATCTAAAGCACTTGGTAAACCTGGATGGGCTTTGTAGAAAACCGCTTAAGGGGATGACAGCGTTCTCGGGGGAATTTGAAAGGTTGGGGGTCGACAGAATCACTGGTTTGTAACAGGAGAGCAGTTTTGAGGGAAAATTCGAACTCATTTAAATGCCTACTCTCAACCCCAACCACGATTACATCGTTGACCATCAAGTTTCGGGGTGATCGAACAAACTGGTGATTAATGAAGCGTCCTTTTGAATACCGCTGTCCAGTGATTAATTAAGTGTCTTCTCAGAGGTCTCAATGGCACCCCCCATTAAGGTATTTCTCGTGGAGTTTGAATCATAAGACGTCAAGGTGAAAACAAAGCAGTTAACAAGTTGAATTTAACAATAAATTAATCCTTGGTGTACACGACGTGGAATCCGGCCAAACAATGATTTGTGTTAAGAGGGAACTTTCCGAGTTCACAGCCAAAAATCATAGGGTGCTGAACAAAAAAGACATCATTTGTGCGAGGTGATGATCTTGACCAAGGTACATCGCATGCATAGACATCCCGTTTGGCAAGGAGTGAAGGGAATGCCAGCGGAATATGCCAAAGAAAAGAGGGAGAAGAAAAAGCAAAAAGCGGCAGTAGCTCACTTGACAGCTATCCCAAAAACTGAGTGAGATACCTTGACGCTTATTTCCGACTGGGAGTTCGATACTTTCAGCAAAGCTACGGTGATACGTCATCTCGTCAAGGCGGAGCTTTCGAGAGTGAATCTTTCAGGTTCCCGAGCTTGAAGAAACGCGGCCTTCGTCTCTTTTGTGAGAATGAAAAGCAGGAGGTGACAAATGAGATTCCACTTGGAGAGTACAGATAGTACCATAACTCACCAGAAAGTAAAGTGAACTGAACAAGAGAATGTGGGAACTGTGGCGCCGATTTATTAGGGTCAACACCATATTACATTCCCATCATTAATTCACGGACCCACCATCAGGCTTAGGCTGTAGAATGTAAACAATATATTATACTTATTCGCATTGTGCTCTGCAAAAGAAAGTTGTAAGAAAGAAAGGGAGGGAAAAAGGCTCTGCAATTAATTCTATATTTCTTTACCTCTGATAATCCCTAATCATAGACTATCTTGTGACCGGCCAAACGAACCCATGCCTTATTTATTTACTTTCAACGTTACCCGACAATACTATTTTTCCTGAGCTAAAGGTTCAAATCAAACCTACATTAATTTAATACAGAAATTTAAGGAACATAATTTCATTTTTATAAAGAGGTTGCATTCAACACTCTGCAGTAAGTTTGGGTAGATGACGTTCTCGAATCATTAGGATTAATCAATCTATGGAATTAATTCAGCTTATATTTCTAACCTTCACTGACTTTTACGAAATCACGAAAAAAATATTTTATCGGATAAGTACTATCCCGTTAGTTAGTATTCCTTGAAGATATCTAAGTAAATTCTACAGTAATGAAGACTTTTCGAAAATATCAATAGGAAATAAGAAGGAAGGAAAGGAGATCCTCAGAGAAGTAATAATTTGATGAGATCGAACGATCAACAATAAATGAGGGCATTTCACTCAGAACATCATCTCAAAGGTCAAGGATTACGACTAGCTCGAATTTTCTTTTAACAGAACTTTTACGAGTAATTTGTAAGTCCGAATCGGTACTGAGTGAAGAGGGGAGATCATTACAGTCGACAATCCCTTCTAGGGTTTCGAGTGATGTCTTGATATCTAATTAAATTCGAGTGAGGGAGCTTGACGAGGATGTTACTTATTCAGGATACCTAATACTCGTTCGAGTCGTGTTTGGTTTCCATATTGATCAGTCAGGTCTCCAAACTCATCGCTCATCCGAGGAATATACATTTTCATTCAGGGGTTTCCTCGTATTCAAAAGTATAATGATCGAGAGATCGTGAATTTGACGCGCACGCCACTGTAAATTATTTCACAAAAAGTTGCTCCTCTGTGGACTTCCTCAGAGAAGGCTTTAATTTAAAATTATTTATCAACAGAAAACTCTCGGGTCAAGTTCGGCCTGGGGATGGGAGCAACAGATGGCTCGAGACGGAGCCTGGAGCACAGACTGGGAGCGGTCCAATGCTAATAACACCATGGGGCGAGGCTTCCATTGTTTCAAGCTCTCGTTTATAAGTACCCAGTCAAGTCACTGGCCCTAAGTGCCAACTCCCCCAAATTTTTTCAACACAACTTCCCGAAAGCTTGATACAACACGGAGATGTCATGAATCCAGAAAAAAATTGAAAAATGAACGAAGTATGAGCAGCAAAACATGATAATTGAACATGAATGGAAAGCAGTGTGTACGTCGTGAGAAATTTTTAGGTTTTCCAAGGAATATAGGTTTAAAATCCACGAGAAATTAGGCTTTGTTTGTGATTATTGAAAAAATGCAATCTTATGAGGGTCGAAGTCGGCTATAAATGGTGAAACTAAAGTATGCTCTGCAGGAACACAGCAATGCATATTTCAAAGGGCGGCCTTGGCTATTATACAGGTTATATATTCAAGGGAGACTATGTATCTTATAAGCTGCGATGAAAGTCTTAAAAAGGTACCTTGAGGGAAAGAAATTTTTTTTAGCACAGCACCTTTTTAGTATGATTCGACCTCACCTGGTGGGGAATAAAAGCTGCTAGCTAGACAATTGATTTAGGCATAACTCACTTTTGAACCCACAAAACCTTCCCGAACAGAATCTTATACCTTCACGGGAGATTTTATTTCTCCCTCCGGCATCTTGAGGCTCTGGTTCCATCGTGGATCGTGATAAAACTCCACTTTCATTTCCTTTGAAACCTCTTTCCCAAGGTTCAACACAAAGAACATAATAAGGAATCATTATGGATAAGCAATTTGTTTTTATGGTTAATTCGGGCCAAAACGTTATCCTAACTAACGTTATTCTTCTGATATTGTAAGCAGGTTTAATTAGATACTTATTTGTAAGTACATTTTTAACGCTTAACCGGTGTCCGACGACTGCAACCACATTATCGCCTTAATTAACTTATTTCCGTGCGAAATAAGCTTGTATATATACAGCTGAAGGGAGCAGAGTAAAATATTCAGAGTACACTCACACAAGCTTGGAATTATGCGATGTTTGATATACGACCTTCCTCTGCAGGTTAGTGGGCGGAAATAAAACAAAATTGTCTCCTTTCCCCCTCGAGAAAGGATAATAAAATAAATATTATTTCTAGACAGGTAGAACGTTACATGGTATGAGGTTGATCCTCTTCGAGCCCTCAAACAGAGGTCTGAGGCAGCAAAAACTCACAAGAATTGCTCGCGTTATTCTGGGATTATAACTTAGGTAGGCAGCGTAGTAATGGGAAATTGCGGCTTGTGGAGTTATTAATTGAGAAGTTAACAGACAGAGCGGTAGACGTTATAATGCATGTAATATGAATAAGGCTCTCACTGAACATTAGCACCACAGAGTGAGAAATGACGTTAAAATTGTCTTCTCCTGAAACTTATCCAGGTTAAGGAAAGATCGGATCATGTGCGCTTGATAAGAGTCGACAATCAAAACTACGAAATGGTAAGGATTGAATATTATATGGAGCTCTGAAGGACTTAGTAAGTATTTGAAGACATCTTTGTATACAGAAACCCTGCGTATATTCCATTCCTAATGGGACACTCTTGAAAAGTCTATCTTACGAAGGCGAAATCATTATGTTACTTTTTTACATAATCAAAAAGGCAACCAACTCTCAAGAAAGAAAAAAATCTTGCGAAGGATCTGAAGCGAAATGATCAATGTTGAATAAGTTTAAAAGCCCAGTATCCGGGTTCAGTTTATTAGGACGTCAGATGAAAGTTTGACAAAATGCCATGATGAACCTATTCAGGTCTTCTGAGTGGTTTGCATCCGCTCCGCAGAGCTCAATCCCAAGTATACAGACAGTTGGTGAGTCCGAGGTTCGGTCTAATTAGCATCAGAATGAGTCCGAAGAAGGGGTGGGGAAGAAGCGTCGCATCTATAACAAAGCTCAACTGAAAAATGAATACGTCAGATTTACAGCAGTTTTCCACGTCAGTCATCTGTTCATTCAAAGGAAGGACCATTTAACGTAGATGCTTTCTCTCTCAACGTAAGTCATTGTGGAATAAGTGGAAAATGGTGATCTACTACACTACAAAATTAATATTGTAGATGGGTTGACATTGGCGGAATCCGTAATTTACTCATTATGATGGAAACGCGACTCACCACGGTGCATTATTCCTGAAGTAAATTAGCGTCCCAATAAGACCACATACGGTTCGGACCCTGGAGAATTCCGATACCCTTACACCATTATAAATGAGGAAGAGATGGTGTTTACGATGCCTAATTAAATCCGCCCCTATCAGGAGATCCTTTCGTGACACCGTTTGACAGTGTGATTCTCGTCACGACGTTATTGAACATGGTAAAACTCCTAACCCGTCGCGGTAACAGGGTTCCGAGCCAATCCCTAGCACGAAGGCCTTGGAACGAAGAGCCCATTGTATGCAGGAGACTCGACTTGATCAGCTCTCGATGCGATGCAATGGCGACGTTGGGGCCCAGCCTGGACGAGAGAAAGCACCTGAAGATGGCGCAGCGGCGATAAAAAGCCCATACCTTCGCCCTGCACAACCTTTTTACCGGCTGGCGACCAAGAGCAATCTGTTCGGGCTCCGCGGTTTTCTTCCCTTGTCTTCCTGTAAGCCCCCACCCTGATTTATGGGCTCATAACCTTCGGCTCGGCTCTTGAGCTGCATTGAATAGGACGAACCAGTTGTGGGGCCTAGCCGGATTACCCTTGGCAAAACGTGATTCTTCAGTTTTCACATACGTTTTTCTGGACATTTTTTGGTTCCATGATAGCAGCGATAAAAAAAATATTGAACTACAACATGAATAGCAGGCATACACATTTGCAACTAATCATAACTAATAACACTTCATAACTAATCACTCTCTTAATGAAACCCTTTCCTGCCTGAGGTCGATAACCCCGGTTAGCTAACAAAAACCAAAAATTCACATTTTATATTTTATAATGTCGTGATTTTATAGTGCCTAGATTCCAGACTAAAACGTCCATCTACCATTTTTCACGAATTTTTTCTTGAAATCTCAAGTTTTGGTCACTGACTCCACGAAAAACCGACTCCTCGTTTACGAATCATTTCAGCTCATAGTAGATAGATAGTAGATTGTTGAAGACACATAGAAGCCCTCAAACATGATGATTTGTGGAACATTACTAAAAATTGTAAATTTAACTTCTCGTTACGTGCATTTAGATGCCACGGTGTTGAAATTCAACTACAATTATTCTTTGAAGAAGCGGTAGTTCTGCACTAGAAACAAATTAAGGTCGCTTGCATTCTAAGACCAGGAGGATAATACAATTCAGGGCTAAGCTTGTTGTACACCGATAACTTGATCACCTTGGCGAGCGACTTCACTTAGAGAAACCACAAGAAGAACACTTTTGACAATAGGCTAGAACAGAGGGCTGTATCGTTCGGTTTCTTGCGAGTGGAATTGAGTTTGGATTTTCTCAAGGTAGAGCAACTTCAGCTGTACACCAACCACGTTTCTATATTATATTATGGTAATGTTTTAATTTATGAAACCTCGAAAAATTCCCCTCAAAAATCCAATGTGAAGCACTCCTCACTCCTCATTGACGCCTTAAGTCACGAAAGGTTAGACGACGAATTCCCGGCTCCCGATCCAAAAGGTCAACCAGTTCTTCAGTTCAAATCTACATGCGCTCAATGCCAACTGAGTCCTTCGGCCTGCTACTGCAGCAGACTCAAAGATTTTCTAACTAAGTGATCATAAAGTGGGGGTTACAGACTCATCGGTTATAATAACTACATTTTAGTTACCTATACGTACAACATGATTAATGTACATAATGTTCTCCTCTTACTTATTGGGACTCACCAATATTAGTTGTTGACTTCTTCCACGAATTTCTCTGTAACAGATCAATAAACCATGGTTATTATGAGAGAATTGAAAAAAAAAGTCGAGAGATCGTAATCGAGTTATATAGAGAAGAACAGTGCGGGTTGGCACATAGGAAATAATTTCCTTTTTTCCACCTGGTGGATTTCATTTCGTTCTGTCATGAGTGGCGGTGGCAGGGTGTTGCCTGCTTTGGATGAAACGTCAGTAACATTGTTTTGTACAACGTCAGAAAAAGGCATCGGCGGTTCGGGGAGGCTGCTTGAACGGGTGGGTTGTGCTTGGAAAGAACCTCGTGAGAAGAGGTTGGGCCCGATTGCGCAAGGTGATTTCGACCGATTTACCCTTCGTAAGCGGGTGTTTTTTGTTTTATTTCAAAATCCAGGTTTTCCTCGTTGTTTAGATTTTTTCCGACGACCTACGCCATTTTCACAATGTATCAGAAAAATTAATTTGTAAAAACGAAAAATATTGAAAGACCCTTTTAAAGTCCATGGTTAGGACAGCGACTTCGTATTCAAATATTGACCAGTCAAAGAGGTAACCAATAATTAATTTGTAATTTATGGTTAGCGAGGCACCAAGAGATAAGGGTTTATTCACTTTCATTTTCTACTATTCCTTTAAGAAATCAATGGTCTCAAGGAGAGACAAATGCTACATCAGCGCCATTCATGAAAGAATCAAAATAACGCCATACGAAAAGGTCACGCGATAAATACAATTTACACAATTTAAGTAAAAATACGATCGACCTCCACCAGCAAACAAATTTTACCGATTATTTTTTGCTCAATCATCTTTCTACGTTGGTTCTTTGTTTGGCAATCGCCCAAACTTTTTGCCGTTTACAAAGAATCTTCAGTCGGATAGTTACGACCTTTGCTATCCTTTTTTCCACGTTTTACGACCCGAGAAAGCGACACTTTGGCAATGAGTCAAATTTATCAGCATACGATGACGCCAGGAAAGATGAATTCAAATGATGAGTCAAACAATGGCGAGTGATAGCAAATCGGTAGTCACATTAAAGCTCGCTTTTGGAATGACGCTACCAAATCGGAGCAAAACGATCTGAACTCACAGGTGTACTCGTAGAGGTAGCGAGAAGGAGAAAGACAAAATCACGATGAGAGTAGCTCATTAGACCTCGTACAGAGCCTGTCATAAACATAACGATCCATTTTGACATAGGTATCGACTCAGTCTTTGAAACGATTTTTCATGCTCATAATGGCGTCAGACACTGTGCTCAGGACAGTTGCTCGATCACACATCGATTGTGATTTCTTGATTAATTTTTCCTTTTTTAAGATGAAGTTGTAGGGCGTTTTGGTCCGGACGGCGGATGGACTTTGAGGGTTTGAGTCTACGCACATACAAACATTTATAATAGAAGTGAGGGGAGGATTATTTGTCTTTCTTCTGTCAATATGAAAACACCAACATGAATCATGAACCAAAAACACTGCTACAATTTTACAAGATTCTCTATTCGCTTTAAGATTTCTGAGTTGTCAGTGTGATGTTTGTCCTCAAAATATATCGAATTTAGAACAATATAAAAGAAAAGATGAAATTAAGGTGACTAGAAGACCCAAGAAAATAGCAATATTATGCGGCTCAGGGTTCAGTTCGGGGATCAGATGATAGCGATATACTTGCCATACTTTTATAACGCTGTAGAACTTGTTACTAACTTGGAATCCCTCACCGACCGAATCCCCATGAGCGATATAGGAAGC
This sequence comes from Cyrtorhinus lividipennis, assembly GCA_019603395.1. Taxonomy (NCBI): domain Eukaryota; kingdom Metazoa; phylum Arthropoda; class Insecta; order Hemiptera; family Miridae; genus Cyrtorhinus; species Cyrtorhinus lividipennis. The sequence continues at coordinate 12,844,363 of CM034003.1, read as the reverse complement.
GGAAAAACTTTCCTACTCTTTTCAGAATTCTGAGTGGTAAAAAGGGTAGATCTATCGGAGAGGGAGTTGCGTCGTAGAGCACGAACGAGAGAATACACTGTAGAAAAGAACGAACAATAGACGAGTACATACATTTATTACATTGTATTCTCACGTATTGTATGCCACAAAACCAGCTGAGGGTAGCAAAATAAACCCCAGGGTTAGTTTTCTATCGGATGGATTCCACAGAAATTTTCAATACAACGTGAACAGATTGACGTGGGGAAAATGAAAAACTGGGATCGGCAGATATGTGATTCAGAGGTTGGTGCAGGAGATTGGTCGAGACAACGGACGCGGCTATGAACTGTAAATAAAACAACGTCAGAGGGGCCTAAGTGGTGGAAATAAAAACATCGCAGGTGCGGCTCGAACTTGTAGCTACTAGACAGAACTCGCCGACAGGGGTGGAGACGAGGCCACCTGTCGAAAGTAGTGCGCCAAATCAGTTCGTAAATTTATAAATTCTTGGGGCGAAAGACATGTGGGCAGGAGCGAGGATTCATGAGCTTCGGTGGCATCTGCGCACGAGCCACCTGCCCTTCCCGAGTTACATGAAGGTGAATTCTTGGAGGAAGAGGGGAAAAAAAAAAAATCCGGTTACTCACCTGCTACATTTCGTTTTCGTGGTAATTGATCAGGATAAGATGGGTTTTGAACACAAAGTAAGTCGATTTATTCTGCATGAATTACCAGAAACAGAGGTCAAAGCACCGACTGAAGTAATTACACTCCAAAACATCGGGATCACATTCTGTGTGATCTCAAAAACAATGAACACGGAGCAGTTTGTGTATAGAGGAAAAACAAACAAATTTTCAACGCCCACAAACAATCACCTCGATGTAGAATTAGACAGAACGTCCCGTTAGTACGTAGCTGACGTCACTGGATCAGCGGCGGGAACGAACACCTCAGGCATTATTGTGAAGGCTTTTGGTAAACAGAATTTTCAATTAACCTGCCAGAATCAGGTATAATGAGTGACAAGAGATGAATTTATGGATCAGAGAATTTTTGGGAAAACGTAACTTCGTATTCAGTGCGTTTCCACCCCCAAATCAAGTTGTAAGCTAATAACATCGTTCAGTTGCTCATTGATGCAAGCCATTCGTATTCTGCCAAGGGAACGAGCGAGTTCTGTGAGGAAAAGTTTCTCTTAATAGTTCGACCCTTCGGCAGGAACAAGTTTGACCTGAATAAGGCCGCAAGAGCACCAACCTCTTGCATTTTATAGCTGTAATCAAACTTCAAGGAGAAATGCGCTTCCGTGAATGTGATTAATTCATGGTAGTTTCAACATCATCGACATGCATGAGGATAAATTGCATAAACTGGGTGGTTCTGGTGTTTCAGAACGATTAAATTAGCCATGTGGAATGAATCTAACTGATAATATACTGACAGCCAAGTTTTCTCAAAATCATTAGCCAGCAGTAACCGAAGTTGAGTCAATTCAAGCGCTCTATCTTACAATAAAGTATTTACCCGTTTCAGGATTGGGAATTCCGCTTAGCGCGCCGCGGGGACAAATAATATTTTAGCACCCTCGAAAGCCAGTAATTCATTCAGCAGACGGCAGATGAATGGCCAAGTTTCCGTCGAGAACTTTACAAGTCAATTTCCCCAAATTTATGAAGATCAAACAACGCGAAAAGGGCGAGGACTCTCATAAGAAATTCGTTCTGAAGGAGGAAATAGCGAGAGGAACGAGAGCCCAGATTAATATTCTTACGTTTATTCATCGTGGAGAAAACTTTTAAGCACAAACACGTTGCTCGATGTAAAATTTGTATTTCTACCTTAATGATCAGAGACCGTTTCGAGCTTGCTTCACTACCGAAAAAGTTACAAAAAAGGCGGGAGAGGTGAAAATCATAAAAACGACCTTTTTTATTCATCACTGGCATTATTATTTCTCAATTATTCACAAACATGGCTTTGAATACCAAGCCATTAGTAACATTTTTAATATCCATTATGAGGCATTAGTAAAAAATTCCCAACAAATTTAATGTGTACCTCCGTGAATAACTTCAAGTGAGAGGATGTAAGCAAATAATCATCATACGCGAAATTCCCTCTCATTGCAATAAATTCTTTGCGAAAAGGCAACGTGCTACGAACGAATATCCCCGCCAGATATTTCTTCAGATATTTATGTGGATGATAACGAGTAGGTACATACAAAGTGACCAGAATATTCATGTAAGCGCGTTACTCTTTTAGCCCTCGTAAAATAATTCATATTGAACGGGGCTTGAATCAGTAATTCCTATCAGCGTAATTCAACCCAGCCTCCATCATATGAACGAAAAGTGGAGGAGAGAAAAAAAATGCGCGAATGAAACTAAATTAAAAGCTCGGATAATGGTTGCTCCGTACAGTGATAGGTTTTGTTATGTGAAACCATTCCCATTCGAGATCATTTTTAAACGAATGCGTTTGATTTTTAATTTAAAAAACGCTGCAAATTCTTTCACTGGGTTTGGTTATTCCTCGGGCCAGGAGCATGGGGACTCTCTCCAATCTATTCAGCGTCCGAAATTTAGTGGAAAATGATACCTCACACGCCTAGGTACCAGAAATCTCGAAAACAAACATTCAAAATTGGTAGATAGATACCTATTTTGACCCATTAACTCTTCCGGCTGGCGCTAATCGTTCTGGGACCCGTCTCATTGGATTCAGCGTTAGCTCAAAGTTAGAATGATACCCCACACGCCTAGATCGCGGACAAAAACCTCAGATTTTTAGAAACTTTTCTTCTACCAGATTCGTCGAGAACGGCGTACGGACGGACCTTAAAACGCCCAGAAAAAAAAGTTCGGGCCAAATCGGAGAGATTGACGTTCTGCATTAAAACATTCCTTATTCAAGGAATAACCAACCAAAAATCAAATAATTGATTGTATTTTTAATCAGCGTTAATTTAGATGTTATATCTTGGTTGCACGCAACTTTCAAATACCGCGCGGATGTTTTTTCGAGAAATTTATCGAGCAAGCACTGTGAGGTAGATGATAGGGGCTAAAGCAGTTCCTTGATTTGATTCTTTTTACCAGCAGCGTGGTGATGACCTCGGTTCCTTAATTGTTCGGATCATGTGGTTTTCGTCATGTTAACGAATATCGACGATTTCAAGAGAACGTAAATGATAATGCAGCTCAGGAGCGGAATAAATTTGCGAGTTAAATTTCCATGATGTAAGACGCTGAACGTACAATAGAAAACTAGTACAACCTGAGAAACAGTCAACCCAAGGCCCAAGACAATTATCCGTAATCCTATTAGTTGATAAATGTTGTAACGAATTTAACATTCTGCTTCATCAATATTCAGATCATCAAATGAGGAGGAAAAGGTGGAAAACGAACGAAGCATGACGGCCTGAGCGTATCGGAGTAGGCTAATGAACGAGCGGGATGAATGATGAGGAAAAAAGGGTTGCAGTGGATGAGAGGTGGAGGGCTGTGGAGTTGATGGGTCAACGTGCCTCCTGACCCTATCTGCTCGGGAAGATTCATAGGATTCATACCTACCCTTTTCGCTCCAGACGCTTCGAAATTCAAAAGCCCTTTTTATTATCGTTCTCTCGCCCTGGCAACGGTCCCTGTGAAAATATTTGAACCGCCGACGATTTGTGGACGCGCGGTCAAATGCTTTTTCAGTCCGTTGCATGATTCTCAGTCAGATGTTTGTCGTTGGGGCGTGAACCTGGGTTTCGGAAGCCATGGGAGGTACACTTACATACTTGAGGGTAACTTCAGAAGAAAAATAATTTAGAGGATAACATTTAATACTAGAAACTACTCGAACAAATTGCTTTTTTTCCTTTATTTTTTGGATTATTGGTTTTATTGGAAACACGCTCATATATTCGACCGAAAAAACATTTTTTCTTCATTAAAGTTTCAAAGTGTTGAGATTCCAAATCCAAAATGTCTGTCTGTCGTCCACCGCCCAAGCGTCGGGAAATGCCTCGATAAATCTGACATTTTACAGATAGAAGATCCATTTGAACCTCATGTTCAGGTTGACCGCTCCAAACGGAGGCAGAAAATAAGTAGAAATTTAAAAAAAAAAAAAAAGTTTGAGCTTCTAAGGAGTCTGAATTCTTTTTAAGATGCTATTTCTCTCACAAGCAGGATCCACCTAGAATAGTGAACTATTACGGAGTCATTTGATTCGTTTTGGTTGATTTTCGTTTCGTTTCTATTATAATTTTAATGTACAATGTCGATATCTCATGCACTTCCGTACAGCAAAGGTAATTTAATTTGAACCGTTCGCTATCTGACAATATCACTCACTTTGCCACCAACCGTTGAAGGATGAGAGCAATTAACAGGTGTTGTCATTGCCACGGGTTTGGAAATCGTCACGACGCACGTCAGCGGAAATTTTTATCAGGGAATAAAAAAGAGGTCACCAACACCGCGTTCGACAATTACCATCGCAGCAAAAGGAAGGAAACCCAGACACAAAGGTTGCGGGGATTTAACTATCTGGGCGGACTGTTTACTTTACGATCGTTCCACGCTCTGGGCTTATCGAGGAACAAACAGGTTTAAGGGAACGAGGAGCAAGTTTATCGATTAATAACGAATTAACTTCTTAGGGAAGATCGATCACTCTCCCATTACTGAGGATTCCCCGGTAACTCTCTATCGAACCGACGGTTTAATCTTTGCGGTTCAAAATCCCTCCATATAAAGCCGTGGACTGTAAATTCCATACATCTAACTTTCCGTGTGGAATCTCGCCGTTTCCGACCAAGGGGCGGGGATTATTTACTCCGATACAATCAATTCGGAGAAACTCTATGAATACACAATGTACCAATATGAATCAATGTGGCTAGAACGTGGAACTTAGCAATCAATTTGGGGATATTGTTGTTCCATCGGTGATTCAAATAACATTTCTCAATCGCACAGATTGATAAACTGTACGTTGATTACAGATGTATTTACGGATACCTCAATGATTATTGCCGAATACATACCCAACTAATGAATATTAATATAATTTAAATTTAAACTATATATAATTTATATCTTTGAATTATCATCCTGCAATGTAACTTTTTCAATGTAAATGATGCGTCTAGTGATGGAAGAGTAGTGAAAACTACGTACTAAACGACATATATAGTGTTCTGCACAGGGCTGGGGTCGGTCGTACAAGACGGGGAAAACTAAACGGAGTTTTTATTTAATCACATCTTAATGTTCCCATAGCTACGCCATTTGGCCATATTCTGTTCAGAAACGTTGTATTGCCCCACTTGGAGCGCTAACAACGGCGTACCTCTGTACGAACCATAGCAGCCCCAATTTAACCTCCAAAATCATCTTATTAACACACTTTCGTATGTATCAATCGTTTCGTCGTACTTTTTGTTAAAATCAATATAATTATAAGCTTGAGAGCATAACCCGCGTTATTTAAAATCCAAAACTGGATATCGAGAATTTTATTTCTTCACTATAAAATTACTTTTTATCAAAAATCGCGTTGAGATATGAGATAGGACTAAATGCCTGAGCTCCACCATTGAGAATTCGCAACGCGACATTGATGCTATTATTGGTGGACTCAAATAAAAGTAAGTAAGTGTAATATATAGATTTCTAGGAAGGTACTTGTATTTGAGGATCGTCTTATCTAAAGTGTTGTTCACTCACAAATGAGGAACTTGCCAAATACTAGTCATGATGCAAAGAAAAGAGGATGTGACTCATCAAACGCCACAGATTATGTTGAAAGATCTACATCAACTGCGCTAACGTTTTTGTAATGATTCACAGCCAGGGCTAACAAAACAGGACGTTGATCCCTCACTCTAAAATCTCAAATAGTGACAGGTCACTTTCCATTCGTCAATCTCAGGGTAAACAGAAAGCAACGAACAGTGAATGTTCATGATTTACTCTCATAAAATTGCAACAGGCATTATTCGTAATGTGACTACTGATGAAATTCCTTCTGAAGAGATTAGAGTATGAAGGTACTTAAAATAAGTATACGCTTCGACGGCCAAAGAACGTCGTACCTTATTTCAAGTATATTTACTGGGTTGACATTCAGCAGATTGCTCCCCAAACCGTCAATAGGAATTCATGTACGAATATTACAAAAAAAAAAAAAAAAAAAAAAAATAGCCTCTGAATCACAGAGCGGTTCGCTAACTCTATATACACACGAATCGGCTAACAGTGGCCGACTAAAATGTCGGTCACCCTAAATGAAAATGGACCAGCGTATTCGAAACTGAACCAACCGCTGTTCGCATGTATAACATATCTACGTATACGATGTTCCTTAGAGCTCGACCAGAGGCTTCTACACCCAGATTGGCCACTTACATGCCTCATTAGCCGCCATTAGGTCCCCAAGAGGTGTATTTCGGTAAACAGGCTGAACCTATCAAAACGGGGCTCGTCAGTTAATAGCGAGAATATCATGTGGGTATCTGTTCAACGTTATCGAAAAGATTATGACTTTAGTCGCTGAGTCGTTCATCTTTTGAATCCCCGAAGAGCACTTTGAAAAGCCGATATCGCACAGGTGAGGTCATCCATAAAGAAAAAAATTATCAACTCCGAAGGCACAAAAGTTTCAGCCATGTGTAGGAGATTATCCCATTATCGTTGAAAACTGTTGACTGTTGGCCTCTTATGATCAAGAGATCTTCTGTACGTAGCATTTTCAATACGAGTCACTTTCATAATCACATCGAAAGCCGTGTTTCACACACAAGTGGACGTACTCGCTTCATTTGTGCCACTTGTGGTATAGCTGGTAGGTGAAGAAAGTGAACCAACTGTCAGCTATTTACCCGACTACACTTTATCCTGAGCCGTCGCAGAGCGTTTTATCGCAAAAGTCAACATTTGCTCGGAGGCTCTTTACCTGTCGGTTTTATCTATGAAGATAGCGACACCATTGGAATTAGTTTTTATCTACGAGTTCGTCGCATTTTCGGAATATTTCGAGGAAAAAATGAAAACAATTTGTACCCCCGTTAGTTGTCGGATACATCACATTCGTTCGCAAACACCCTTTAGAAGTAGTTTGATTCGTCAAGCTTCCTCCTTCAGGGAACAAAACATGGGTATTCAACCGGCCCATGACGGGTATGACTGGACAATTTGGGCCTCAAAATGTCCACACCGACTTTGCAAATATAGCAATACGTTCGAAGCAAAATGAGAATGTTTCAAAAGAACATAGAGAATGTGCGACATGGTTGATATAATTCCTGCAATTTAATTTAATTTTCTTAAAAGCGTAACCGCTAAAATGATTGATGTGGGGTTTTGAGTATTTGTTACAAACAAAATGTATGCGGAAAAATTATTGCTCTTTTAAACACACGTATAAATAGGCGGTGTAAAATTCATCATGAGGTAAGGAGCTTTAAATTCAAACCAGTTTTAATCTGCGGCTCTCATTTTCAACCGATCGCGATGCACAGAACTAAAAAGGTCCAACAATGAACAACAAATTTCTCCCCCCCCCCCCCTTCCCAGTAACCCATCAATCGGGATATGCAACTGATAACGCCTAAAATTGTGATAATTATGATCCTGCAGATTGAGCTCAACAAAAAATCCTAGTACCTCGTCAAAATTGATGGAATTTTGGCAAAACATCTAATGAACGTTTAGGTAGATACAATATAAGCCTCTACCATTGTCCACAGCTGCTTCAGTCCACTCTCAGAACTAGAACATATCTCACGGGTCTTTTCGTTTGCAACGATATGTGTTCGAGTTCTGTTGGAGACGAATTGGGGAAGCAGATGCCGACGAAGAGGTCGAGTGCCCCCGCTGTCACCACCTAAAGAGATCGTTGAACCCCAGAAGCAAAAGGGCTTGCACACATCAGAATGAATATTCACGAGGCCCGCGGTAAACGTGGATCTGTTCTGAGGACGTTTTATGAGCATCGCAGGCTATTCCACGAGCCGGAGAGGCGCATGAGCATTTTTAAAGCCCAACCCAACCGCGTAATGATCTTGCAGACACTTTCGAACATTGTTGGCGGCTTGAAATATTCAAAGAATGGCATGCGGATCGGATCGGGAAAACGCAGTACGGAGGAAGGAAAATGGGAACATAAAGAAGGTTTAATTAGAAAAAATGTTTCCCGGGATGGTCTTTTGGGCTGCAATAAAGGTAGAATCGATTCGTGTACGTGTGTTTGTATGAGTATTGCAAAAAGTAACTCTCAAATCAATTTAGAAAATCTGAAATTTTGCAACTCTCACCGTTGAGGAGGTTGATCCTCGTATAAGCCAAGAAGCTTAATCTTCATTTTTACTGTGATCCCAGCAGTCGTGGCTGGTTACGGAAGTTGAACCATCAAGAACTGCAGAATTCTGCTCCATTTTCAAGTAATGGAGTGACATCTGGACGAATGAGCACAAGTCTCGTCATAGAACCGACATTGTCCTTCTTCATTTCATACAACTCCTCAGGGAGCTTCAGAAATGATAAGGGATTAGAAAACGTACATAGTCGAAACCCAGGACTTGAATTAGCTTTGAAGCAGGTGGATTTGGTTTTGAGGTCTTGCTGGATTCAATTGAAGAAATACTTCAAACGAGAACCCTTATTCCAATAAACGCACAAAGGTATGAGAATGGATATGGCGTGTTATTCTCGTTGGTAAAACATTTGAGTCCTTGAGAAACGCCATAGTTGTTGGTACCAAACCCCAATAAGCGAGAGATTGTTTCCCATAGAAGAGGTTTGAGAAACGTTCAATGACGGCACTAAGCATAGCCAAACATTGCTCAACGCTCTATTAATGTATAGTACAATCATAATGAGGAAAATTAATAAAAGGCCAACTGACTATCTGGTTATGGCCTTGGATTGTCGAGTAACACCTTTTGACGGCCACAAGTTAGCGGTTTCACTTTGCGAGTCCTTGTGGCCTGTAATGAGTCAGGAGAGACGAAGGTAATAATTTGTTGAATGAATCGTCGAACTCTTTAGAGACGAGCAACCACAACGTTCAAGGTCAGCCCTCCAAATAATGTAACCTGAGCTGAGTGAGAAATACGACACCAACCTACTTCCATTTTTGTTTCGTAAGACAAATGTATCATTGCCATGGAAAACAATGCGGTAAATACTCAGCAATGCGATTTTTCTGAAAGTGATCGGAATTTGAGACGTCGTGAAGGATTGAGAAAACCTGTAAACCTGATATTAGTATCAGGGAAACCAGTGTGCTCAAGGAAAACTAGCTCGATACTGCGGAATTATTTTATCAGTCCGGCGATAAACTTGGAGAATTGATGGAAGAGTTGAGGAAACAAACTCTAAATCGAACTTGAAAAAATCATGAGGTTTCCTGAAACGTATAAGAAGGATAACCATTTTTTTCAATTTGGAGAGCGAGAAAAGGTCAGGGAGGTCGTACAATTTTCAACTGGATTTCTTGAAAACGTCTTCAAAACTTTCAAGGAAAGGTTACACTGGGGTGGTTTAGAGATGGTTTTAGTTGGTTATTCCTTGAATAATCAACCTATGTTATCATGCAACAAGTTTATCTCTCCGATTCGGGTCAAAAAAATATTTTTTGGCCTTTCAAGGTGTCTAGATCATAATGAGAAAATATCCGTCCGCCGTCCACACCGATTTTGGAAGTAGACGATTTTTTAAAAATCAGAAATTCGGGTCAGGGTGAATTCGGGTTCGGGGGGTTTTCTCCTCGACTCTAGTTGGTCCTCAAAACTTTTCAGCACAATTGGACCAAATCTGGAGTGAGGGAGGGGGGTAAAAATGTGTATTTCAAAAAATGAATTTATGAGATTATCGGCGATCTAGGCGTGAAGGGTATCATTTTGGACGCTAAATCTAAAAAGACGGGTCCCGGAACGATTGGCACCCATCGGAAGAGGCTTCTGGTCAGAATGGTCAATTTATCTACCTACGAGTATTTCGAAAGTGGGTTTTCGAGATTTCTGGTATCTAGGCGTGTGGGGTATCATTTTCAACATACACGCTGAATCGATTGGAATGAGTCTCCAGGCGCCTGGTCCGAGGAATAACCAACCCCTGTGAAAGAATTAGCAGGGTTTTGTAGGAGGACATTGCGTTTGGTTGAGGTAAATCGGGCTCATATAACATGCTCAGGTCAGTCGGTCAAATCATTTAGTTAGTAGAACTCTGTATGAGAACATCATGAAGCACGAAAGTCACCTCTAAAATGAAGCGATGTACGTCTAACTCTAATTCATTGTTTTGATGGAAACAGAACCCGGAGGACAAGCAATTTCACCGGGTACGTTAAAGAATAAACAATAGAATTTTCGAGCGACGATCTCTCGTTCATGGAATAACCTACGCTCCCAATTTGTACATCGTGCTCATTGATTTAGACGCGAATTAAGATCGGCGCCGGGACGGCAGGTAATTACACACTCAGGCTGGAACAAGTCTCTCATTCCCATCCCTAAATGGAAAAGAACGAGATGACGATGATTGGGTTCTACGAAACTGACGAAACGAATTACTCCGCGACCAGATACTCATTACACCTAAATGGAACAACTTCCCAAAAGCTGTTTTAAGGCTTGGAATGAAAACTGAAAATATTATTCATTTATTCAAGGCGATCATTCTGTTGGGGAAATCGTTTCGGTTAAACTGCGAGGGGATGAAACCGTTGAGCCAGGGTTTTATTCAAGAAATTTACGACGTGAATCAGGCTACTGAACAAAAGGGAAAACACCTGAGGATATTGTGGTTTCACGCATGATCAATAGGGTGCAACCAAATTGTATACTGTTCACGACACTTGTGGCCAAGCCCCCCCCCCCCCCCCCACCACCAAATTCAATCAAATCAAATTGGTAAACCTGTTACATGTAAAAATGTTGTTTTGTTGTGCACCTACGTAATAGTGACTTGTGATAATGCCTTCTCAGCAAGGAAACACAACTGACTCCTTTTTTATGATTTCTTAAATCAATCATAAATCGTATTCAGGAGCTTTTATAGGTCTTCTTCTGTCCTCAGAAACTAAGTAGAAGCCATAAATTTACTTTTTTCATGTAATTGGTCCTGTAATATGTCTTCTTTCACCACAAAAATTGTCACCTATACAGAAAATATAAGAAAACCTAACCCAATCAAGCTAACATAGGAAATCCGCGCGAAATAAACAAATTTCGGTCATTATTCTGATGGTCAATTTATCTACCTACGAGTATTTCGAATGTGGGGTTTTTCGATAAAAAAAAAAAAAAAAAAAAAAACAAAATCCACCCCCCCCAACCCACCCCCCAGCACCCATACGACTTTTCTTTTTCCTAGGCGTGTGGGTTGTTATCTATTTCCACTATATTTTGGCACCTGTGAATCCATGGGGAGGGTATCCGAACGATTGGTGCCCACTGGAAGAGGTTATGGGTCAAAATGGGTAGCTATCTACCCATTTCGAATGTGTTTTCGAGATTTCTATTACCAGGGAGTGTGGGGTATCATTTTCCACTTAATTTTAGATCCTGAATCGATTGAAATGGGTCCGGGACCCACCACACCCACTGTTTCCCCCAATTTCCCCATGTTAAAGAAATTATTCTCCCTGCGACTGGTCCGAGAAATAAGCAACCCGTGTGTATGAATTTGCAGTGTTTTTTGTTCAGAAATCATTTGCGAACATACACAAAACTTTGCTATGTATGAGGAATGAAGGAGCGAAGGTTCCGTACGAGCGTGGGTTCCAGGTAAGGACTAGTTTACTTCACAACATGACGGGAAGACTCGACAAAAGAATAGATTTGAATAAAGCAGGCAATTTATGTGAAGGCAGAACCTTGACGAGAACAGGGGCACAGGATAGGGAGAGGAATAATGTAACCTGCCGAACAATGCAAGTGGCAGAAGGAAAGGCGTGGGAGGGAAGGTGGACGAAGATGTGTGGAGAATCCTCAGGTGGGCTCTACGAACGGCCGAAAACGAACTGTGGAATTATAACTCTCAATTGCACGTGTACAACGAGCAACAAGCGTCTACAAAATGTATGGCTTTGATAGGAAGCGTTCAGTGAGAGGCCTGTTTCACCGATAAACAACAAGAAAACGACAAAACGTGGGGAGGGGCTTACCTAGGTGGAGCAGGAAGCAGTCGAGTCGTCCTCGTTCACCACGAAAGAAACCGGGTGGCAGCTTCAATGACGTATTTCTGAGTCGACCAAAACACGACAACCGACAGCGCAAATTGTGTCACTCGATCAAATAATACCCTTCGGGGGTGAAGATTTGATGTCTTCAGATGTGGAAGAACACTGGCCAAAGAAGAATAGGCAAAGCCTTCAACACCGACCGACGGCGAAGAAAGTCTGTTGACAACTGGTGGTTGTCCGGCAGGCGGAGCCTCCCACTCCGCACCATCCACCTGAAGAGGGGCGGTCGAGAGACGAGCGCTCCCTAGCGACCGAACGAGGGACCCAGGTGCTGTTCAAGGTCCACGAGGTCTTTCCGGGACGATTTCCTATTATAGGTACTTACTATTCTACGCTTTAGGTAGGTCCACGCAATCTCGACTTCCATTTATTAAAGATTTCCCTTGAAGCTTAAATGTAGAGATGATCCCAAACATTCCTTGAATAGTCAACCTATGTTTTCATGCAACAATTTTATCTCCCCGATTCGGCCCGAAAAGTTTTCTGGGCGGTTTTAGGTGTCTAGATTAAAATAAGAAAATATCCGTCCACGCCAATTTTAGTATGGTAAAATCGTCTAAAAACCTGAAATGTTGGCCTGGGACCCGTTTCCGGGTCTAGTTGGTCTTCAAAAATTGTCAGCCCAATTGGACCAAATTGGGGGTCAAAATGTGTATTTCAAAAAATGGATTTTCGAGATTTTCGGCGATTAGACGTGTGGGGTATTATTTTCGAGTAAATTGTGGACGCTGAATCCAATGAAACGGTCCCGGAGCGATTGGAGGAATAGAATATTGAAGTTTTTTTTAATTCTTAGATGTCTTCATTGACAGTGACTATGTTTTGGTTTGTTAAGAATACTTTTGAGCCAAAAGAGGCATTTTCAATAGCCCGGAACGCTCTTTCAAAGCCCAGTATCACGTCTTACATACCTCATTCATCAAAATTTTAAGAATTGTTAGAAATATTGCGTGTTTGATAGGTCAAAAATGTCTTCCCTCCCGCCAATCACATTTTTCTCTGGTTCCTTGATTCGCCTTCTCTTTAATGTAAAATCGTGAAGGCATGACGATGTATCATACCCGTCCCCCGTGATGAATAATGAGAAATACATGCCCATCACAAGACCCATGAAAGAGACTTTGATGAGTTTTCACGCTCGGGTGGCCTCTTCTACAGGTAAATTTATTGCTCGTAACGGGAAAATAACAAAGGTGATCGCACAGTTTATTTTCTCGGTTAAATGTTCCGGTACAGACAAATTATACATTCCTACTTTTATCTTATTTGTAAGCATCGCAATTTATTGAGAGCGAGAGTCGGGTATATTTACGGAGTAAGATTTTAAAAGTTCAAAATTCCAATAACGCATGATTAGGGTCTATCAACCTACACCTGGGTGGCAAACTGAATGACCACATGCGGGGCAGGCCAATGAACCATTTTTAGGTTGCTTATATGGGTATTCCTTGCGAAACTCGACATCGTGCTAACAACCTCGATGGCGAGTTTAGCTGTCAAACGCTGACACTGCAAACAAAGATTATTTAAAAAACAACGATGATATTTGTTTCAAAATCAAGTCTACGTCAGTGAATGCCACGAAAACCTATAAACATTTGATAATTATTCATGAAATTCCCATGACTACTCTCAAGTCACCAACATTTTCGCAGTCTGCCAAAAGTAGTTAGGTGACATTATTAAATTTAAATTTCTAAAATCTCTAAAAATCTTCTGAAAATTTCTGATTATTTTCAAGTTTTGTCATTACGTAGCCGATTGTAAATGGTAGCCTATCTTCTAGGCTAGTGGTTCCCAACCTGGGAGCGATTTAAGTTCTGACGGGAGCGATACATTTTTGGGGGGTGACAGGGGGACAATCAGTATGATAAGGCAAAAATAAACTGAATCTTCTGTAGAGTAGAATGGAGTAATTAAAAACATAGTGGGCAAAAGATATGAAATACGGTATAGCATTCAATATGTCCACACAACCACCAAATTATTGCGCTCTCCATTTGATTTGAAATAACTCTCGTGTGAGAAAAAATGACGGAGGGGGGTGGGAAGTGTAGTTTTTGTCATCCACTAAGGAGCGATACACCTCATTAAGGTTGGGACCCTCCGAGCTAGACTGTATTGTAGCAATCTTCAATATCATCTGTAACCGTGTGCATAATCTAAAAGACAGAGAACTGGAATGTGGGAAATAGGGATAGATTCTCCTACTCTAGAGTTGCGCAACAATGTCTGGTGCTATCGAAACATATCCAATTCCTAAGCGTATTCAAACCAATGTTCTAGTTTTAACACCAGTGTTGAGCTAGTTGATATTATTCAACATCGATGTCTTAGTTTGTAGTTCTCTGCGAATTCAGTGTTAATTGAAAGATACACACAGCAATAAAAAACGCAATGAGTATTTTGACTCGAGCAAGAGGTAAGGTGTTTTGTGAGTGCCTTAGGAAGCCTAATCGATTTTAGTGGGCCAATGCGCACTAAGTAACTGGTGTGAGTGTACTAAAAATGGTCATCAGTATGTAATCGATAGTATCAGAATATCGATATTTTTGTATCGATGATGCAAGGACCGATAGTATCTGGTATTGATAGTTACTAACCAATATTTTTTCCCATATTTTCAGCCAATATCTTTCAAAACCAATACATCGGATTCATCAGATAAGTTGACACATCAAAATAATATCGATCGTAAATTTCAGTTTTTCACATCACATAAATTCGAAAAATATGCACCTAAAAATTAGTTCATCCGGAAGGAATATCGACTTCCATCCATGGATACTATCAATTGCAGATATGATGAAGAACCCCTTCACACTAGCTTCAGCTGCTAAAGATCTGAGCCAAGTGGCTTTGAATAACCTTAACTGATAACGCCTGTACCTGCAGAACGATAGTTTTCAGCAGCAGTTGACTCGAGAAAGAAACAGACTAAAAGGCGACCTGTTGTCAAAGTTATTATATTTACTGACTCTACCAAACATTTATGCTTTCAAAGTGCAGTAAAAATTGAAATTAATTCGAGAATAGAAATACGTACTAAAATAAGTTAGAATAATAATAATAATAATAATTTTTTTTCAGTCTACTCACTTCTCATAGAGAAGTTTGTATGTTTCACTACTACCTAGGCTTCCTGTACGTAGTATTTTCCAATATAAAATCAGATTGAAATTCTTTGATGGCCAACTTTCAACTTTTCAACCGATATTTTCTAAAACTATCGATATTTTTTTTTGTCGTACATCCATCTATCTAAACAAGGGAACTAAAACCCTACTGTGATCTTTTTTTCAGCCTTGAGCCTCCCAGTGTGAACAACAAAACAAGACTAAACAAAAAAATGTTGGCATCCTATTTACAGTCTAAAGGAGAAGAAACCAAAAACTATTTTGATGTTCATTCCAAAATAATCAAACATCAATATTTCGCCGATGTGTAGATGTTTTTAGCCAAATGGTTTTTCTGTTGTTGCAACCCAACTCTTACCTTTACTGATTCTACTCTGCTCACTTTTTTCTGCTGGCGGTTTTCGCTTGCTGTCTTCTTGACAAAATGTATTAATCATAATCTTATATATTATTGAATATCTTTGTTAGTAAATAAATGCGACTGGCACTCGCAAATTTTGTGTTTTGTTTTTAATCTTAACGGTAAAGTAAGGCTTTAAAAGTAATAGATTTGATCTAGGCAGTAAAGTGCTAACTTTTGGAAAATCAATATATAATCGAGAGATTACTGATACCCACATTTTGAGGTACCTGACCAAATAATAATGAAAATAATGGAGTAACGCGGATCCGTAATAGTGATTCGGCGGTTGGAGGTCGTTCTGGCTGGGTGAGGTGTCGACGAGGAAACAGCACCTTTCCTGTCCCCTAGCGTTGAAGCTCTCAACTACTGAAGAGGTTTGGTCACCTCCTAACAGGTATCTCTTGTGGGTTATTCGTTATTTTTTGCCGGTGGTTCAGAAGAGTGGAAATCATATCGACTGCTGGCCACTCGAACTTTTTAATCCCATATGTAGCATGTAAAACTCGAAAAACTATAGTAGTCTTTCGAATACAAATTATTTGTTCAAACTTGGTACCCTCTCGCTGATGTAGGGTACTTATGATTGTTGTAAACCAATAACTAGATTTGCCAGTGAGTAAGTTGAAACTGTGATTGAGTAGTTTTTTAAAGAACCTATGTAACATGAGGACATAGTTCTTAGGATAAGAATCTCGAATATTTAGATAATTCTGGCTAAAATATATTTTTGCCTTAAACTTCTAGCACTCCACAACAATTAGTATTGAAAAAAGGCATTTTAGGATTTGCAAATAATAATGTCATACTAGCAACTACCAGGAATTCATGATGAGGCGGAGTGGTAGATTAGATCACATAATTTCAAGATTTGAATTTTACATTTATAGATTTCTATTGTGGCATTTTGTGTCCTTACTTGGACCCCATGTGGACTTTTGGAACCCAGCCAAAAGTTGTCACAGTTAGCGACCGTAGTCTTTATATCGGTTATGTGATTGAAGTTTTGAGAACGGGTTTGACTATGTGTGCCCCGAGAATTAGTTTTTACGACGAATCCATCGATACCAACACAATTTTTTTTTTTTTGGTTGGTTATTCCTTGAATAATCAACCTATGTTTTCATGCAAAAGGTCAACCTCTCCGATTCGGCTCAACATTTTTTCTGGACGTTTCATGGTGTCTAGATCAAAAAAGGTCAATGTCCGTCCGCCGTCCATTGTCCGCGCGCCGTCTTCGGTAGAAGAAAATTTTCTAAACATCTGAAATTTGGGTCAGGGGTCTGTTCCCGGCCGAGACGGGTCCTCGAAACTTTTCAGTCCGATCGGACCAAATTTGGGCGGGGTAGGGATCAAAATGTGTTTTTTGAAAAATGGATTTTTCGAGATTTTGGGCGATCTAGGTGAGTAGGGTATCATTTTCCACTAAATTTTGGACGCTGAATCCAATGAAATTGGTCCCAGAACGATTGGCACCCACTGGAAGAAGTAATTGGTCAATTTATTGTTCAATTTATGGGTAAAAAAAAACTAAATCAGAAAAAAAAAATATTCGCTCCCACCTGGGCTCGAACCAACAACGCGCTAGCCACTTGCGCCACGGTTTGATCTAGACTAGAATGAATGGCGTGTGGGATATCAGTTTCCACTAAATTTTGGACCCTGAATCGATTGGAATGGGTCCGGAACCCGCCACATCCACTGTTTCCCCCATTCGAGGAATAACCAACCCGTGTGTAATAATTTGCAGGGTTTTTTGTTTAAGTGTCATCAATGTCATGTTGACGAGTGTCATCAAAGAAGTGTTTTGACAACTTCATCTACAGATCTCTAATAACTTAACGTACTATAGTGCGTTATTATAGGTAGTGACTAGGTAGACGGTAGACCTATAATTGAATTATCATCTTCGACCCGAGAGGGTCTACATCAAAATTAACTATATTGAAATGTTTAATGTTTGTAAATAAACGTTTTTATATGCTTTCTACAGACTGAGTGAATTCAATGTTTTCCTTTGAACTAATGTTACTGTTTTTGGCTGATCTTATGGATTTGGTTATTATCCATTGAAAAATCAATCTACGTTATCATGCCAGAGGACATTCACTCCGACTGGCTCCAGAATTTTCAGTACTTAGGGTCAGGTGGGGTAATTGGGAATCTGGGGTAAATGGGAACGAGCAACGTTAGCGCTCGTGGGGGGGTTTGGAGAACCAAAAAGCTGTGAATCCCGAAGGTCAGCATCCCTTCTGAGTGATTCAAGGTGTTCCTGCCATTATTGGAGGTGAGCTGCCAGCTTTGTAATAAGGCTGATAACATCCTTGAATTTTGTTTGGAAACCGAAGCGTCATTCGAAAAGTTGAGAGCTCCTGGCAACTCCAGATTTCGAAGGTGAGAATCATTTGGTACCAATAATTATAGCTAATTGAATCAATTGACAATATATGATGTGATTTTGGACAAAAAATCGCAGCACAGCTCAGTATGGAAGCGTTCCCAATTACCCCTGAGATTTTTACCTCAGGGGTAAATGGGAACAGAATTTCGTACCATTTTTTTTATCGTCCCATCTTGAAATTAAATGTTTTTGACATAATAATAATGTATTTTCGTGAATGTATTTGCAGCTGCATCGAGGAGATGCTGCGAAACTACGTGAAAAAGAAGGCTCCACCTGAGCCGTGTTTCTGATGGATCAGGATGAGAGTCCACTACAGTTGTCCGATTGTATTCAAATTTAGGAGGGAATTTACATGGGGAGTTTGCTTGAGATTATTATTTGTTGAGAGTCAGGATTTTTTCTGTTATTGTTGTGGCAAGACTGTTTTTCGTGGAATTGCGCTAAAACGTCATCAGTCCGAGTAGTTCGAGTAGTCCGATTTTATATTTCGTTCGTTGTAATCGTACTCGAGTTAGTTAGTTGTAAGTGCGTTCTGAATTGATGAATAAAAGTTTTCAATCGTCAATCCGGGTTTCTTCTTCGCTGGGTTCCACAGTTCCCACTATAAAATAATTTTGTGTTGAAGTAGTTAGACTTCACATAGTGGCATCCCTTGTGGGGAACTGGGAATCAGTTTTCGGTTAATTCTCGCGTTGTTTTATAGTTCCGTACCGCGAAAAATGCCTGCTGAAGACTTGAAGAAGGAATTCGAATTATTGAAGAAAGAAAGAACGCAGCTTCGACGACTTTTTACTATCGCAGCCAACAAGTTCAAGGAAGCTTATGGACGAAAGGTGACTTTCAACGAGCTGAGCCCGTTATTCGCCCAATTTTCTGACAAATCCGCACGGTTGTTAAAGAACGATGAAAGGGTAAGTGCTTTAATCCTTGTTCTGGAAACAGACGAATCCATAATTAGCAACCAGTTCGACGAGGCGGAAACGTACCGTGATATTCATGCAGAAATTGTGGCCCAATGGGAGCTGATGATGCAGCTTGATAGAGACGACGTATTCTCTAGGGCGTCTTCTGTAGTCGTCAAGAAAACATCGTCATTGAAGCTCCCAAAAATCGTGCCCTACCAGTTTGATGGCCAACTCAAAAACTGGATTTCTTTTTGGTCTGTTTTCAAGCGTATCGACCAAAGCGATGAATACGACGAAAGTGAGAAGTTTCAGTACCTTCTCATGTACACCAAAGAAGGGAGCCCCGCCAGAGAGCTTGTAGAGAGCTTTCCACCACTTGACAAGAACTACGCTAAGGCAGTGGAGCGTCTCAAATCTCGTTTTGGTAGGGACAAACTACTCGTTGAAATGTATATGAGGGAGCTGCTAGCACTGGTCTTATTACAAGCAAAGGGTGAGAGTACCAACTCTCTCAGAAAACTATTTGACCAGCTAGAAACTCAGATCAAGGCCCTTGAGTCGCTGGGTGTTGCTAGTGAAAAATATACCTACCTTTTGACACCGTTGATTGAGTCAGCACTTCCAGACAATGTGCTGAAGGACTGGCAGCGTGAATCAAGGACAAGACAATGTTTCAAGGAGGATAGCAATGATCCCATGACATCCTTTGAGCAGCCCTCCTCCAAGGATGGAAATTCTTCCCTCAAAGAAGATGAACTGCAACAACTACTATCTTTTCTCAGGGATGAGGTTGAAAGGGGAGAATGCCTGTTGCTGAAAAGTAGTACCTTTCATTATTCAAACCAAACAGTCGAGTTCAAGGATCTAAAGACAGCAAAGGAAACAGCACACAAGAAGGAACCTTATCAGAAGTCAGTCAAGTCCAAGGGTATAGGTCACTCACTTCCAACTGCTACGGGATTGGTCAATGTTAAAGATGGAAAAACCTCCTGCATCTTCTGTCATTCCTCGCATTCATCGGAAGCCTGTGTCAAATGCTATGATTTCTCCTGCTGAAGAGGTTAAGCAGAAGCTTGTTGACAATGGTCATTGTTTCCTATGTTTTAGGAAAGGTCACAACAAGGCTAAGTGTCGGGCCATTGTAAAGTGTGTGATTTGTTCCAAGCGACACAATGCAGTTCTGTGTGACAATCGGCAAGTTAAGGCCACTGACGAAGCAGGAACTGGCCAAGGTGGGTCATTGCATCACAATCTCTCCAACACCCACCACTGTCCCATCCTCCTGCAGACTTCAAGGGTCACTTTGCTTGGCAAAAGAGCTGTGGAGGCGAGAGTTCTAATAGACTGTGGGTCACAGAAATCGTACATCACCCATAGAGTGCTCTCTCAACTCAACTATACTCCTACTCGTACAGAAAGCCTTACGCATGCTCTATTTGGAGGCAGCACAAAACCTCAGGTGCATAAGTGCTACAAAGTGCATATGGCAAGTCTCAACAAGGCTTATTCCTGTAACTTTGATGTGTTGGATACAGAGACCATTTGCTTGGCAGTGCCTGCACCAACAAATGGTGATTGGTTGGAAGAGCTAAAGCAGAAAGGTATTAAGATTACTGATGGTGGAGAAGGGCCCATTGACGTGCTAATTGGAGCTGATGTTGCAGGCAAACTGTGGTTGGGGCGACGTGAGGTTTTATCTTGTGGACTAGTAGCTATTGAAACCCTTCTTGGATGGACCCTGATGGGAAAAATGACCGGGTCAGCTGTAACCACAAGTGAAACTCATATCAGCATGATGTGTGCCGAGGCTGCACCTTGTAACCTGTGGAGACTTGATGTCCTTGGAATTGAAGATCCAGGACAGAAAATCTCTAAGGAGCAGAGCCTACAACTGGTCAAGCAAAATTTTGATGCTACAGTCAAAATCCTGGACAATGGTAGCTACCAAGTTAACTTGCCTTGGTCCAACAACCACCCACCACTTCAGAGGAATTTTGAATTGGCAACACTGCGTTTCAATCGGGCAGCTCGAAAATTGAAAACCTCAGAAGAGAAAAAGAGTACCTCGACGTCTTGATGGACTGGCTTGGCGAAGGTATCATTGAAGAGGTCCCAAGGGAAAAATGGAATGAAGGGCACTACCTACCTCATAGAGCAGTATACAAAGAAGGTAGTACTACACCGCTTCGCCCTGTTTTTGATGCTTCAGCGAGTGAGAAAGGCCACCCGTCATTGAACCAGTGTTTAAATCCTGGGCCTAACCTAATTGAACAAATCCCGCCGATATTGACGCGTTTTCGGAAAGGAAAATTTGGACTTGTAGCAGACGTGAAACGGGCCTTCCTAAACGTATCGCTGGCTGAATTGGACAGAGATTTCCTACGTTTTATTTGGATAGATGAACATGGCATGCGAATTTTCCGGCACTGCCGCGGTGTTTTTGGAGTTTGCTGCAGTCCTTTTTTGTTGGGCGCTGTTTTTGACCACCATCTGCGCCGCTGTGAGATCATGATAGAATCTGGTGATTTTAACTGTCCAGTATCTGTCATTGCTGAGCTCCGACAGAGCATGTATGTCGATAATTACGTTGGAAGTCGCAATGATCTCACAGAAGTGGACAATTTCATTCAACATTCGCGGGCCACATTTGCCAGAGCATGCTTTGACTTGAGAGGGTGGGAGCGGACAAACTCAGTTCTGCCTGACAGTACTGAAACGTCCGTCCATGGTATCATATGGGATCAAAAGGAAGATACACTCAAGCTAAAAACCCCAACATTCAGCGACATCATTGGCTTGGTCAAGATGCTATTGAAGAAGAACCATGGTAGAGCTTCCCTGGACTATGCCGAATTATACACGTTGATTTGCAAATGTGAACAGCAAATCAATGCACGCTCGATCACCTACATGTCCGACGCAAACGATGGACCAGTCCCAATTTCACCATCTATGTTCCTTCAAGAAATTCATGAAGCTGGAGTGGCTGACTTTGAACAGATGGATTCAGTAGGATTTGAAAGGCGTCTACGTTACCGTCAGAGGATTAAGGAAGAACTCAGAGCACGCTTTTGTTCCGAGTACCTCAGCCAGCTTATCTGTGATCGCGATAGTCGCAAGAGTACCAGAGAGCCTGTGGTCGGGGAGCTTGTGCTAATCGGCTCAGACAACAAGAAACGGCTTGAATGGCCACTTGCCATTGTCAGGGAGTTGGTGTTTGGCAAGGATGGTAAATGTCGGGTTGTGAAGCTTCAGACCGGAGACGGAGAACTGCTTAGACCAATACGGCGTGTCTACCCTCTTGAGGTGTTCTCAACCAAGGATGTCCAGTCTGAGAACAGCGCTGATGAAGGAAATGCTCCATCCAAAGAGGTTGGCCGGCCTAGCGACGACTCAACTCCTCATGGTCCCAAGACAGACTCCAATTCAGGAACCAAAGACAGTATGACCGCGGTGTTTGATAAAGATGTTACCACCCGTTGTGGAAGAAAAGTTGTTCTTCCAGTAAAATTTAAGTGATCAATTTGTATTTGTGTTGAAACTCTCTCCCGATAGTTCCAAGGTGGGAGTATGTCCGATTGTATTCAAATTTAGGAGGGAATTTACATGGGGAGTTTGCTTGAGATTATTATTTGTTGAGAGTCAGGATTTTTTCTGTTATTGTTGTGGCAAGACTGTTTTTCGTGGAATTGCGCTAAAACGTCATCAGTCCGAGTAGTTCGAGTAGTCCGATTTTATATTTCGTTCGTTGTAATCGTACTCGAGTTAGTTAGTTGTAAGTGCGTTCTGAATTGGTGAATAAAAGTTTTCAATCGTCAATCCGGGTTTCTTCTTCGCTGGGTTCCACAGTTCCCACTATAAAATAATTTTGTGTTGAAGTAGTTAGACTTCACAACAGTCCTGGCCTGCGTGGGAGCAAATGGAGACTGTCTCCCTCCTTTGATCGTTTTCAAAGGACTCTCAGTACAAGCTCGTTGGGTTTCCGAAAATCAGTACCCGGGCACAATGTACGCCGCCACTTCGAACGGGTGGATGGAGGAAGCCACCACCAGTGTTAGAATAATAGAATTGGCTATTTCAAAAAACGTGCAATTGGTCAAATTCCCTAGCCATTTGACTGATCGCCTTCAGCCATTGAACAAAACTGTGTTTGGCCCTCTCAAGCAGACATGGGATAGAGCGCTTGTTGACTACGGAAAGTCTCAAATGGGGAAAGGTACGTGTCGGTTGAAAAAAAAGAGTTTGCTGAGCTCCTGGGAAAAGTTTGGAAATCCATTTCAGACAAAAACATAATAAGTGGATTCGTCTCTACTGGAATCTTCCCTCTTGATCAGGACAAAATTCCTGGAGACCTATTCGATCCTGAAGACTTGAAGCGCTTTAAGAAACGGCAAAGAATTATAGATGGAGAAACAAGGCAGCTCAATGGCCCACCGCGTCCAATGAATGATGAATCAGAAAATCCTCATGACATCCCATATTTCGCTGGGGAAATTTTTCCAACGATTGAATGTGACGACGCTGTCGTCTTGGATTTGAGTATGAAGAAAAAACCTGAAGCTAGTGAAAGCTCACCACCTAAAGTTGTGGACTTGATTGACATATTTTCGATGAGTATCTCCAGGAATACATCAGCCTCAACCTCAACAGGAAGCCCAAAAAAAGGAGGGACTCGGCTAAAGCACCATACCTACGGCGAAGTTTCAACTTCTGAAGACGTACTGAAAAGACTCAAAGAAGCAGAGGAAAGAAAAACGACTAAGAAAAAAAACTCCAACAAGAAGAGTGAAGAGAAGCATGTCAAGAAAGCCAGATTATGTGTCTATTTTAATTCTAAATTGATGATTTCGTTCCTTTGAAATTAGTTCTACATATGCTACGTTTTCCTTGTGCAACATTAGTTCCTTTTTCCACACACTTCTAAATAAATATTTTTTATTAAGTGTGAATGATTTCCAACTTTTTGTTCAAATTTTGGTGACAGAGTCATTCAGGCCAGTTTACCTCACGGGGTAAATTAGAACAACGCTTGGGGTAATTGAGAACGCATTGTGGGGTTATTGGGAACAGGGCGTTGGAATGCTCAATAAAAAGGCGAGTTGCAAAAACCAAAGTTTGCGAGGGTCCCGCCTCAAAAAGAACTCACAGACAGAAATATAGCCATTCCCAATTACCCCCAAGTGAACGGGGTAATTGGGAATTTCTGGGGTAATTGGGAACATGGAAAAAAACGCCTCAAAAATCAGTTATTTCTTCCTTGGACGGCTGGGAAAGTGGAATTGGATGTAATTAAACGAGAATTTGGCGAAGAAAAGTTTGCAAATCACTTTTCATCGTCACAGTGACAATTCCACACCCCAAAATTCCAAAAACTGTAGATTTTGTTCCCAATTACCCCACCTGACCCTATACTTTTCAGGATGTCTATATCAAAACGCTGCGAATGACTTTCACATGAGTTGTTCCTTGGACCAGGAGCATAGAGGAAACAGCGGAGTGTGGAGTGTACCGGACTCAATCCAATCGATTCGAAGTCAAAAATTTAGTGGAAAATCAAACTCCACGCTAAGTACCGAGCAATTTCGACAACCCCTTATGAAATAGGTAGTTAGGTACCGATTCTGACCTACATTCCAACCTCCAGAAGCCACCAATCAGCCCGGGACCCACTTCAATGGACTCAGCGTCAAAAATTCAGTGGAATTCGATACATTGATGCAAAACTAATCCCTTCTTTATGTTTCGAGATCGCCGCATCTCTTCTCTATGCCCCGCCCCGTTCTCGGCCAGGTTATCTCTCTTCGTCTTTGCTTCTCGGATATATATCGGTTCGGTCAATGCATAGTCACTGTAGTCAGCCATGTTAACTAATGTTTCATCCTCTACTATAAAATAAAACTCGGTATTCCGTATTTTCCGTTCGCGATCCTAATAGTTCTAGTCGTGGTATTTCGTCGCGGTACCGTCAACTGATTTCCGATCGAGTCGTCGTGGAACCTACCCAGACACCTATTGAAGGTAACATTTTTTCCCCTTCGTTGTTTTGTGGTGAAACTTACGGATGGGAATGGACAAAGACAAGGTAATATAAAGGGCCCCACTCACGATCAACGCGTCCCCTGCTTGTTTCGGACATTATCCCCGGCCGCGACATATCGCCCTCCATTTTCAGCTTAAAATTACCCACCTTTTTATCTCAATCAGATGCGTAGGAAGGCCCATTACTTGTTTGTTATGATAATTTGGTGCATTTTATTGTGTTCTTCGATGTCTGCAGGATAAATGGTTGGTTCTAATGTCTAATGTCGATTAGGTAGAGTATCTGACCACTCAATACTCAACATTTATTTAGTTTCCACTGCATCCTTCCAACAATAATGAACACGCACGGTCGAAGTCATTCTGGCAAAGGAAGAGATGAGATATTTACCTGCGATACCAACACAATTTTTTTTTTGGGTCGAAGACTTTCAACATTCGAATCAAAGGCTTTACAAACATGTCGAAGCCTCGTAAAACAGAACAAACCTGGAACCTGTATCAGTCATCTGTGACATGTGAGAGAAGGCGCCTGAGTTAGGTAGACTACCAACAACGCAGCTCCCTTCTGGATTGCGGGTCAAACTAATCCATCGCAGCAGGCGCGAAATAGCAGGTACGCTGTTGTACTGGTGGTGTTTCAGGGACGAGGTAGCGTCCTACGATTCAAAACTGAATAGTTCCAACCGTAAACCTCGAATAATTAAAATAACAAAAAGTGAAACATATTTTTAAAAATATTTCTGCCGATCTTTGAAACCTCGTCGTTGAATGACTTCGTCTATCTACCATTTTGAATGACACTCTTATCGCCAATAGAACGCGCGTGATTTTATCGTAAAATCCGCCAATATGCATAAGTAAGCCCAAGAAAATGAAAATCTTAAAAAAAAATCAAAAGAATTCCTAAAATTTCAAATTAGTTTTTCTTCCAGTTTGCAAATCTACATTCACTTCATTTTTTCACACCCCTGATAGAGCACGTGTAAGCGCAATTTATCAGCAACACGATCGGGAACTTTTCACGGTGCCTTACCCTTCAAGTTGCCGTTCTTTCACTCGAGTAACGATAAAATATCATAGGAATGGCACAGCTCCACGACAGGTAAGGTTCGGGTACGGGCTCTGCATTGCCATATCAATTATTTTTGAAAAATAATTTAAACAAGGCTAGAGAGTTACTGAGGGTCGCACCATTAGATTTGAAATATTCATGAACCAAGTTTCTCCGTAGATTTTCTCGTTGCATTCAGAGCCACTCTATTCATCACGGAAAGCGCGGAGCCGAAGAAAATTTACTTTCCTCCAGTTCGTGGTTGTTGAAGGCGCTTTCCTCGGATCCAATTCATTACCGCCTCGCCCTCTGCTGGGGATTTCCTCCCGGCAGTAATTCACAAGATGCAATAGCTGGGCTTCGGCATAGTTGTACCTAGTCTTCAGTTATCATAATGGCCTTCTAACAACTTACTCACTAATTGACTAACCGTGTTTCACCAAGTTCTACTCAACCATTCAACGAGGACCATCATGAAAGCCAGAAGTTTGAAATAGGTACTGTACGTACCGTTGTAGACGACTGCAGCGGCAAAATTCATTTTCATGATCAGGGCGCATCTCGTTATCTCCTAAAATGAAGAAGTAGCCTGCTCAAACTTAATTTTGTGTCTTGCAAATAGATTCGTCCAACAGAGAACTGGTAAACTATGCACATTCCAATATCATCGACTCATCCAAAGTTAATTCTACTTGAATACTACGAGGCTTGGGCGGAAACATGTAGGGAACTAAGAGTTACACTCAAGAAATGATTTTTTGATCAATAAAATTGAGGTTCTTGCATCAGACCGTCGGGAAAATCGCTTGTCAAAACTGTGAAGAGAAACTGACTGAGAAGGTATCGTCGTTGGTCTCACCGCTGAGCCTTATGGAGAGTTTGACGGTTCTCGTAACGACCTCAACTCTCTCAATCTAACTTGTACGGGGAACGCTAATGTATGCATTACACTCTGTCAATATCTACCCGACGCAAGTTCACGTTCTCGCGCGGAGTATTAGCGAGAGCCCGATGGGAATAACTGGTCCCCTAATGGCCAACTTGAATGTATTTTGTGGAGTTTCGTCAGATGCAATACAATATTCTGAGTTGTATGAAAGCTGAGGTTCGCCTGAGGATACGAGATCCATTCAAACTATACGTAGTCCTCTTTTGTAGATTTGGCAAGCAACCGCAAACAAATTTCTTTTGACAATGAGACTCTCAGAGCTGAATAGATGCACTCTATCGTTGTGCGAGACATAAACATATCACATTAGTGGTGGTAAACTAATGCAAGTCAACGCTCGATACCAGTTCTCACATCGATAAATGGGGGAAATGGGCGAAACCGTGGGTGTGGTGGGTCCCAAACCCATTCCAACAGATTCAGGGTCCAAAATGTAGTGGAAAATGATAACCCACACGTCTGGGTACCAGAAATCTCGAAAACACCTAGAATGGGTAGATAAATACCCATTTTGACCCATAACCTCGTTCAGAGGGCGCCAACCGTTCCGGGTCCGGGACCCATTTCTTTGGATTCAGCGTCCAAAATTTAGTAGAAAACCATACCCCACTCGCCTGGATTGCCTCTCGAAAATCCATTTTTCAAAAAACACGCCTTAGAGGTTGACCTTTTGCATGAAAACATAGGTTGATTATTCAAGGAATAACCAACCAAAAGAATCGAATTAAAAAAAAGTAATAAAATGAGTGAATACTTCTTAAATTTTCATTAGAATGAATTGAATATGAAATGAGAATTCATTGAACAGAATGGAATAAATAATTCAAAATCTAAAGCAAAAATGTATGCTTGAATGACAAAAAGGAGTACTTTGTATATATACTGTAGACTCTAAGCTTGGGTACGTTAAGCTAACGTTTTCTAGTTCTCCATCTTTCCATTCAAACTAGCCCTTTTCACACAACACTTTTTTTTATCTCTTGTATCCCGGATCAAATCATTGATCGCGTACCTAAGCCTCAAGGGAGCACTAGATTATCTCACTGTCTACTTTCGCCGACCCAATACAATATAGAACTTTACCACTCTCACTCCCTCATCCCCTGTATACACGAATTCCAGCAATTTCGCCTTCTCCCCATTGCGTTTTCACCCTTCGCAAGTCTCCATTAATATGGATTTAGTGAGTTGCATTTGTCAAAAGATGGAAAGGGGGAGTTCACAAAATTAGCCGGTTGTTATCAGTATTCTCCAGGGACACCTAGACGTTATTAGGGGAAGGCCGGGACCGCCTTCAGCTCTGGTGGTAACACATAAAAAATACGTGAAAAATCCGAAAAAAGGGAATGACTGTGCACCGAGGTGACCACCCTTCATTTTCTTTGTTAACTTAGTTGCTGCTACGTGCTTCAGCTCCCAACTATAGGTTGAGAAAATAATAAATAGAGAAAAATAGTGGTTTATAAGAAGCACGTAAAATCCCCCCAATAAATTTGTTGGCCGGTTTTAGGCCATTATAGTGGGCGCAATAAAAAAAATCTCAAAACTACTGGAATTTTAGTTACAAAAGTAAAAATCAATATTACTACTTCTCTTTATCTTCTTCTTCCTCTATCCTACATCGAATGAGTCACTTTTGGGAAGTAGTGAGAGCCTAAAACGAAAGGCCCTCACCAGGAAATTGGAAAATGGTCTAACTAAGTTGATTGACTGACTGATTTGACTAAGAGTTAATTTGCGTAATACTTCATCTCATCATGATAAAGTGTTGTACAGGGAAGAGGGTTTCCCCATGAGTTTCCATCGCTCCAGTGTCACTGGAGGGGTTACAATGCGCCTCTGGCAGGTCCTCTGAAGACGATGAATGAGAAACATTAGCACACCCCTATCTCCCAATCTCTCAACTCCTTTGGATCTAAGTGCAGTATGATTATGTCAGGGCGTGCTAATTGAGTTGGTGGAGGTCGTCGCGTTGAAATAGTAGGACGGGGTTGGATCCTCTAATGTACCTTTGGACAATTAGGTTGACATAATATATAGTTGATTAGTGGGGGAAGAGAAATTAGTGAAACCCACATCAGTCGGCCAATCAGAGAATCGCTCGCCAAACCTCTCCCTCGTCTTGGCGGTCTAATTAACGCCGTCTTACCCACATCATAGCCCCGTGTGCTCTGCCTTGTCTATTGCCTCGAATCTCAGCACATCGGTGCTCCAGTGCTTTAGTGCTCCAGCGAGGAATAGCCATACAGTGTGATATTAACTTCCTTGTAACGATCAAAACATAGTCCCTTTCCTCATTAAACAAAAGCATGATGATGACGCCCAGATCTTCACATCTAGGGCCTCTTCCTCAGATGGGAAAAGTGATTTTTGACCGCCTAGATGGAGATGAAAAGAAGTGCTTCAAAATTAATTTCATGGTATTGAAGCGAAAAAAATGTCACTACCTTGTAACTTTCCGTGAATGACGCAATCAGGCTGAACAGTAGTTGGAAATTAGGCCCAATACTGACCAAACAGGGCCCGACCGCAATTTTTTATTAGAGTCCATATGGAGCGTAACTGCATGAATCAGTTTTCGGACGGTTATCAGAACAGAAAATTTTCTGAGTTTACGTTTCATTAAATTTTACTTATTTAAAAAATTTCCAAAACAAAGGAATTCTTCAACAAAAAATTCTCTACAGCAAGGCTCTGTTTAACGCTGTCATTTTGTATGCTGATGAAAAAACCTTGATTACATTATTACTACCTATTTATTATCTATTACACCACAATTTTAATGGTGAAAACGAACAGAATAGCCGTTACGGGCCACTTTTTTGCCCGTCATTCTCAACTGAAGTGGTTTTAATGACCTTATCAAAATGGTAGAACTGGAAAGGTAGAGATCACGTAGTCAGGAAATGTAGTAGCCGTTAATAATAAAAGGGGGGTTCAGATTGAGGGAATATACCACCATGATAACCCTCTGGTTGAAGGCGGATCTACATAAATATTTCCTGCGCTCAAGAAAATCCTCCCAGCTTTCTCATCAACCCCTCAGACTGACCAGCCCTTTCCTCGGCGAGCGTAATGGGGTTTTGAACCTGATCTCACGCTTGGACGGGCAAAGGGTTTCTGACGGAAATAACTGCTGGATGGAAACAGGCTAGAGCATGAGATGAGGTGGTGGAGGGAGGTAGTGGTGTTAGCTCCAAGGCATAGGGTGCCCTCATGCACACACGTTTGCCCTCCAAATCGTGCCTTTTGCCGCAGTGAACCCAATTCATTGGCCTTTGACTTTTGAAGCAGAGGGTTTGAGACAAAAGAGGAGGTATTTAATATTCGAGCAGATGATGGAGATCAATATGGTTGTGATTGGTCAAAGGTTGAAGGAGATGGTACGCTCTGGCTATTGGGACCACCATATATATCATGCTAATACGTACTTCATTCATCTTCATTACATAAAATTACCATCCTGAATCACAGGCATATACCATTGAGACAGAACTGAAAATTTAGGGGATAATACCAGTCACCAACAATTTTTAAGTGTGAACGTCGAAAATGCATCAGGGCCAAAGTTAGGAGGTACTTTTGTGAGTATATTATTCCTAATTATTTCAGCAGAGTGATGTAAGTTCATACACATAACGGTATAAACATGGCAAGAGTATTTTAATATTTAAAACAATGGGACAACAATGGGATTCAGCTGGGGGCTTGTAATCTAAGGCAATTCATTCAAATGGTTACCCATCTTCTCCAACATATCCCTCGTCATCTGGTCAACTTCTTTCCTCTTGTACCACGGTTTCTTGGAATCATTCATACTCTTTATCCATTTCGGTATCCGATCTTCTCGAGCAGCTTTCAACACAGCCATTTCGCACTTTTCCAGTTCTTTCATCCATGCGTCTGCTCCTTCCCACTTGGGTGAACCTGTTAATACGAGTTGTAACATTTGGTGAACTGTTTCTAGTTTACAGCCGTCGTCTTCGTTCCTGAATGTTGTTACACCAGTGGGTGGGGTTATGTTATAGCAGTCTTCAAAATTCGATTCTGTATCCACTCCTCTCGCCATTTCTCCATCGAGTCTATCATGGCCAAGACTGTTTTTCTCTGAAGAGCGTCTATGAATCTCAGGTTGGAATAATTTTTTTCTAGACAGGGGTTGTCTCAAATGCCTCTGGTACGCGATCAAATCCTCATCTGAAGTGGTGGGTGTTAATAGGCAAGAACATCCTTCAACTCTGGGAATCGCGGTCACACACCACGAAGATTCTCTTCCTTTTGACAGCTTCGTTTCGGAACACTCGGTCACTTCCAATAAATTTACTGGAACAACCGTCTTGAACTCTTCCAGCTCTTCAGTATTTCCTAGTTCCTCTTGCTTAATTTTCCGCCTATAGTTCAAGGCAGACCTCATTGTGTGGAAGTAGTCAGCCAAAGCTCTCGCCGACTGCAACAAATGAAGGAAGTTTTCTTGCGACAGGTCTCCAAGCCCTTCATCCTTCGGGTTCATACACAAAACCAAGTCCCATATCTGATCGTCTGTCAGTTCAGCGACCGGCTCGTCAAGAATCCCATCAAGTGTACACCATCGATATAATTCCTTAGTGACAAGATCAACTCTATTCAAAACCTCTTCAAGTATCAAAAATACTATACCGTTGGGCGTTTCGAAATAATTTGGAACTTGGATGTCCGAAAATGCCTTTAATAAGGCCCTTGTACTACTAAATAACTTATTTAGTTCATATTTTTTTTTAGACATCTTGACAATGTGAGGAACCAATCGCTCATTCATCCATTTATCCAATAAATTATTGTTCTTTCTATGAACCAAGAGCGAGAGGTCACTTGACCTGTAAAAATATCTGCACAACGTAGCATCCCCTCTGCCAGTTATCCAATCCAAGGCGCATGAAACGCGGCAATGGCATGGCTCGAATTTCCTCTGAACGTTCTTCATTACGAATGCCAAGTCATCATTTGGCACGAGTTTTTGGTGAGAAAACTGGTCTCCATGATGGGTGGATTCTTCAATCTTCCCCCCGCACACGCACCCTGTCAATTGTGAATCTTGGAGACTAACATCATATGCATTCAAACATGCTCTGGCCACTTGGCTTATGCTAAATTTGGACTCAAATTTGTTGACCACTTCTACTACAGTATACTGAGGAATATCAGTGGAATGATTCTTCTTTCTAATAAATGGGAACAGCCAGTCATTGCCAAATAAAGATGGTGAGTGGTAAGTATATCTCTTGGGTTGAGACGGGAAACCCATTATCCAGTAGTCAGAAATAGAGATTATCGGTTGCATGTACAGAGTTCTTCTTTGCAAAGCGCATCTTGATTGTTTCTTCTTGCACTTCCGAGAGGAGGTTAATTTCTCTAGTTTTCTGGCACGATCTTCAGGAAATAGTTCGATTCCAGAGAGATCTCTACGCAGGACAAAATTCCTGAAAGCGTCAAATCCTAAATGGAGGTTCTCACATGGGTCTGTTGCTCTGGCGATTCTAGTATATGTACTGCCGTCTGTGTCTACGGAAAGTTCTGATGCATCCTGATCAATGACTGTGAACATCTTCATTGGCGGTTTAGGAAGGGTAGGAAGCTTGAAACACTGCGTATTTATATGAGCTCTTTGGTATATATTCCCTTCCAAGCACTTGTCGAATATACATTTTCTGGGGAGGAGGTTCACGCAGACATTTTCCTTGTTGTCTCCCACAACTAATGTGAATTCCCCCGAGCATGAAGAGTGGAGTTTGGTCTGACCTGGCATCAAAAGGGTGAAAACCTCTTGATTGGAGCAACCACCGCAGACAGTTGCATAATGTGGGTGGTGGACTGTGTAGTTGGTCCCAATAACAACAAAACCGTCAGAGTCTTGTTTGATTTTAGTAGCTGATTTGCCTTCTTCTTCTTTCTGTGACCCATTTTGTTTTGACTGAAGTTCTCCGTTAATATCTGGTGAAGGCCACAAATCAGCTTCATTCCTGCAACAGCGAAGCTAATAAGAGAAAACTGGCTGTAGTAGGTACCTATTTGTCTTTGATATGATTTGAAATATTTGTTATAAAATTAGTGCAAACTGTCCAGCTGAAACAGGCACCCTACAACCACACACAGGTAACTGACACTAGCAATTTGAAGACAAAGAGGAACAGAAAAATTGTTGACATCACTCCACAAAAACCTCATGTTGAGTCTTTCCTTACTATATTGTACACTCACGGTCAACAGTATTCCATTGGTAAGTATGTTCTTGTGATAACCATAACTCACGTGGGCTCGTTAGATTCTGCTCGTTTGTCTTCGCGTTCCACTCTCTGCCCAATTTCTTCTTCATCATACTCAAACCACATGAAAATTTCTTCTTCCGACCAAGGAACATTATATTCTACAGCATTCATCCAAGCTTGGGATCTTATTTCTGTACCATCTGGAAACCTGACAACTAACGTTCCATCCCCACTAAAGATGAACTTTGTTCCATCAAATCGTGTAGTCGTCCTTATGTTGCATGAGAAATCGTCGAAGTCGATCATTTTGTCATTTCTCAAGAGTTCCTTTTGGTTATGAACGAAGTGGTACTGATTGCCATCTGAACAAGTGAGTACGCACTCTGGACTCACTCCTTGGCGTTCTCCTTCTTCATATTCGGATTCGTCTTCGTCAGTAGGAGTTTCCAATGTCTTGACGTAGGCTTTGGTACCACAGGCATACAGTACTTCGTAGCCTTCATCGAGAAACCTGACGACTGTGCCATCACTTGTAATACACCGATACTTTTCATCCTGGATCAATTCATAATCTCTTCTTCGCACCATGTATTCTTGTTTTACATACTTAACCGCTTTGAAATATTTTGGTGTCACATCTTCCAGCGTCTCGAGGAATCGGATGTGGAGTCCAGTAGGCCAGGATATTTGAGCCTCGTACTTGGCCGACGGCAACGGAACATCATAGTCCAGTATGGTAGAATCTAAAGATTTCCGGTCGAATGGACTGAACCCTAAAATTTGACGGAGTTTCTTCAATTCGTTCTCATTAGACCAAAGTCCAAGCTGCTCTTCCGAAGTATTACATGTTTCCTCTGTCTTAGCATTCATTATTTCGTGTGTTATTCTTTCATCCTCGGATTTATCTGATTTTTCCGGTAGTTCTTCAAGCAGGTTTCGGTCGAATTCTGTCTCTTCTAATTTTTTCCGAGTTGGATACATCATCCCGACCCATTCGTCTGTCTGTTCAGCGAAAGTAGTGCATTCCCATTCCATGCTTCTGGCTCTTGAGGGGATCCATTCGGGTGATAGCCCTTCCTACAGTATAATGTTGAATGTTACCACGTTATCATGTTGTGATCAAAAATCAAAAGATATGAATGTAACAAAATTTAGTGAATTGGTACGAAGTTCAGAAGGTTCTGTCCAATAGATCATGCTGCTCAGTGGAACTTGGGTATACTTTTTTGAGTTTGAATATGTAACTCAAAATGTTTAGCCACATGCTGTAAAACGTTCATTTTAGAATTTTCCATAAATATATTTTAAAAAACAAATTTTTTAGGTCGCGATTGTAATTTTTAGGAAAATTGCATTGTAAACTGTGCCCCTTGATGAATGAGGAATATACTGTATTTCGCTCAAATTGAAATAACTTTTTAGAATTGACTACTCACCTTTTGTAATGGTGGTTCTGGAGCTGAATCCATAATTACTGTCTCTTTATCTGTCTCTTCATTCTCTTCCTTCTCAGCCTTTGGAGCCGGCTCTCGATGAATTTCTCGAAAACTAAAAATAATCCCGTTCTCTAATTCTAGCCGAACCCTTCCAATATCTGTGTTTGGATACAAAGGGGTGTGGTAAATTAAGTTGTGATTACTAAACGTGATTGTAATGGAAAGTTTCTGCTTATTTAATACACTATCGTCGTACAACAAACACACTCTTGAGCCCTGATTGAAGATGTACGACTTCCTCGTTTCACTGAACGATGCTTCTGCCGGGTCCATCTTGTATAAGATAGGTTTGATTTCTTTGACGGGCTTAGGTATGATTGGAGGGTCGTAAGTGAATTCGTTTGATCCATGTTGTTTCGTATTTGCCTCGATATAACTGTACGGCTCGGCAAAATGTGTGTTATCTACCACCAAATCCTCGGTGACTATTGTTGCAGTCTTGAATTTTTCAGCATCGCTTACAAGCCTATTGATGTGAGATTTGAATGAGTATGGTTTGTCTAGCTCAGCAATGTTTAGTAGTTCTTCCATCGTTTTCTTATCTTTCTTCATGACTGTTTTGAAGTATTGCCTGAAGGAGATAACTGTCGGGATCACACCTTGTTTCTTCTGTGTTGAGGAGCAATTGTAAGCTCGAAGGAATCCCACATCAGAGAACGCCGAATAATCTTTTTCTACAACGTCACTATTCATGATAGCTCGGTACACTCTTTGGCAGAGGATTGGGGGTTGGAGCTCGGAGTAATGATGTAGCTTATCAAAGTATTCTTGCACATTGGGGTCATTCTTGTAGTTCAACAGACGCGCCATGCTGGTGCATTCTTCCGTCGTGCATCCAGGCGATCCGATTAGGGTCGTCTTGCTGGCCTCACAATGATTACTGACATCTGATATTGGACCATCAACCGTGAAATAGTAATCCTCGCCTGAGCTTGCATGCCATTTGTGGGATTTCCCGACAAGCGCCAAGCTTGCGGCGCTGAAAATGTACTGCGATAGCGATTGGCTTTCTCTGACGCCTAATGTTGCTTGAAGTTTTTTAGAGTGGTATTCATGAGCTCGGTAATCATCCTCTCTCTCTCGAGGGATGTATGCAAAAATGAATGCCTCGACAAACGTTTTCAAAATATATTCCTCTCGATTTCTGATAAAACGACCTGGAACAGCCAGGACACTTCACAGTAAATGAGGAAAACGGAGAAGGGGAAAGATTATTGCATTTATTTGTTTGTGATCCCATATTCCTCGTACTTCTCCCGAAGAAGAAACATCGTACCTAACATCGTTGAACGTAGTGTAGGGAGGGCAAGAATCTACCCCTGATTTGCGTGTTGGCGTGTTCGTTTATCGTGGTTCCCTCCCCTAGGAATGCAATGGCACCGTAAATGAACCACTTAAACTATACCACTACTAATAAGTTCCGAGTTCACAAATGAACTATGGTTAAGTACTAAAATTAAATGATCGCGTTTGCATACCTAATTTACCCAAATGCAGTGTCCTCCATTTTATTCCGTCACCATACAGCACAGATCTAGGGTTGAAGATGGGTTTCAGATTTTCGCCCGATATTTTTTCCTTGTCTAAGTGATATTCCACGTGCAAACGCGCTAATTCGCCATCCAACTTGGTTTGTACGTTGGGCTCCGGTAGTGACCCCAGTACCCACCCATAGTCTTCAAGATTAAAAGGAAGACTGCAATCAGTGTTGAATTCTACTTGCGATAAGAGTGCGTCCAAAATCATTGCGATTCCGTGACTTTCGGGCGGAAAAGCGTCCAGAATAGAGGTGTAGATAAACAGATGCTGCTCTCCTGGAATATCTTTGTTCGTCAAATCCACTATTTGCGCACAGCTTATATATTTATCGTGCAACAACTGAAGTCGGTAGATCATAAACATGAATCGGGATAAATCGTCATACAGTACTGATTTCAATAATTCTCTAGCTTCTGGTGACTGCAAATCAACAGTTGATAGTCTTGGTTGAAATAACGCTTCTATTGTATCTCTGAGATAATAAGCTTGTTCAAATTGCATGAACTTATTCCAAAAATGTTGTATATTTTCCTCTTCTTGTCGAAACTTGTCTTCGTAATTGAACTTTTGCCTTCGGTCGGAATGCTTTTCCAAGTACTCTTTAGTGATTTCATATCGAAATTTGTCTTCATCTTCTTTAGAGACCTTTCTTTGTGCATCGCTTTCCTGAAAAGGGGGATTCTCGTTGAAAACAATCGCCGCATTGTAAGGAATTCCCAACTCTATCAATTTTTCACCCAAGGCTGGATCTCTCATTTGGGTCAAGACGACGTAAGCTTGGGGACCGTCTAACGGTTGATCCTCCTTGAATATAACGTCCATCGGGGGAAACTCTCTCTTGTTCAGTTGGCTGTGAATGTCCACCGACAAGTGACCCTTTTTTTTAGAGCCCTTCTTGGATGCTAGCTGACTTTTTCGGCTACTTTTGGAAACCACGCTCTTCCTTCCTCCCATGCTCTTTCTTCCTCTCATGCTCTTCCTACCTCCAACTTGGCTCTTTCTTCCAGCGGAACTCTTGCGTCCCGCAGCACTTTTTCGTTTCCCACCAGCGCTCTTCCGACCCGCTGCACTTTTTCGTTTCCCACCTGCGCTCTTCCGACCTGCTGCACTTTTTCGGCCAGCTGTACTCTTTCGACCCGCTGCACTTTTAGGACCAGCCAAGCTTTTCCGACCTGCTGCACTTTTTCGCCCAGCCAAACTTTTCCTACCGGCCACACTTTTCCTACCAGCCAGACTTTTCCTCTTCCCGATTACACTTCTTCTCGAAGACACTGTGCTCCCTTTATAAGAGCCTCGTTTTGTCTTGGGCCCATCAATCACAAGAGAGCCTTCCCTAATTATGAGCGGCGTTCTTTCACTCATGTTCTCGAAGTAGGTATAGTGTTCCAGATCGCTTGTTTCTTGATAAGCGTAACCCTTGGCACGATCAGTATCTTGTTCCTTAAATTGCAATAATAAGTATTTTATCATAGGTGCCAGCAAATTCGCAGGGATCGGATTTCCAAAGTTCTTTCCCGCTGTAAAAAAAGAATATATATCACTTGTCATTTGAAGCATACAAACTGAACATGAATAAGATATGAAATGTCTTTAGCCACTTTCATAAAAAAAAATGTTCTAATAGAATGCTGTCATATTACGTAACTATTTATTCTATTACACGCAACAATGTTCGGGTACTTGTTATTTGATACGTTAATCTTTTGGGCGGTTAGTTAGTTTTCTCTTGTTTCCGCGATGGTTTTTAGTGTTGCCTTCTGGGAGGTTGCATCCTTCTATACTAGGTAAATGATGCTTAAGGTTGAGGTACAAAATGTCGTGTAGCGCAGTTTTCGAGTTACCGTACAAAAATACATTATAAATATTGGAGCACAAACCAGTTTGCTTGATATTCTCACACAGAACGTTGTACGGTTGCCAGTCAGTTCCTTTACTGCAGTTATTCAACACCCTCTCTTTGATAGTATCCATCGATATGACTTGGACAGGCCACCTTTCTCCCCGAAGAGATTTTTGGTTCAGCAAATCAACCAGCCCAACGTGATCTGCGTGAAATTCGTTCAGATGGGCAAGGATACATCTCCATTGATCATCGCACACCTAAATTATATAAACAATAATTTATGTTGCTATGTTATGAAAATATGCCTGTTTCTATTCTATTTCAGGTCTTTATAGAGATGATTCCTAAAAAGGCTCACTATTTTCTGCTGAAGATCTTCAATCCAAGGCTCAGGGCCCCATTCTTTTTTCTCTTTCCCTTTAGATCCTTTCTTATATCCCTTTTGTCCTCCACTCGTTCCTTTGGCCATTGATTTCCTGGCCATTGATTTTCTTGCAATTGATTTTCTAATGGACTTTCGTGACTGTCGTCGAGACTGCCGTCCACTTCCGGCAGACGACGGTCGTTTTGCCATTTCTCACTGTTATCCTTGAATGAACCTCCGAGAAAAAGACTCGATTGAAAATAAAACAAAAGTTTATTGTTTGATCGACATGGAATTTGTATTCTATGGCCGTCTCCATTGACACTGTTTTCATCCATTCTGCTAGGATTCTATCCACTAGTGGTGGAGTTGAAGCTTTTTGTTTCTGATTTCGTTGTTTATGTTTGCCGAATGCTGATAAATTTATTGATATTGCGGTATATTTATGAGCTTAGAAGCACCCCTTCAAAGCTTTCAAGTACTGCAGACTTAGTCGAGGCACTGCGAACTCAGGGGCCAAAAGGCTGCAGAGGATTGAATCTAACATATTCATGGCAGTGGTAAAGGAACTGACCCAGTCAGATACCATCAGTAATCTTCTTCAAGTGTCCGCTATCCTTCACCGTTCTCGGGCGTCTCTGAGGTTTAAAAAAATAACTTTCTACGTGACAGGGGTCTCAGTGGACGCGTTCTGGTTCATCTTTTATTTAGGCAATCAAGGGGTCAAAGAAACTTTAAGGCGAGCCCTGACCTCCACCAGAACCATTATTCCCGGCTCTTCAAGACGTTTTACATCTAAGAGACTGAGAAGCCGACGTGGTATCAGATTAATCTGTGCATTGCTTTTTCATGAAACAAGAAATATTGCGGTCCTAAAGAGTTCGTGTTTGTGCATAGGAAATCGTGTCAGAAAAGGGTACCTATTTCCAGTTTAGAAAACTCGACAACACAAAACACTTCAAATAATGTGGGAGTACCTTGTACACCTCAGTTTTCATACGAGGCTCTCGCCGCCACATATGCCCCGTCGTCTCATCTTACATAGGAGCCATCAAGAAAAACGTTGACTGCTACTACTGATGGGGTGGAATGAATTCAAACTGTGGAATCTTTCTCCTATATTTGAAAATGATTCAGGAACAGGGTTAATGAACGCGTTTCGACAAGAGGAATAGATTATTGTATAAGGTATCATGCAAAATCCAACGACGGCAATCCGATGAGAACAGGAATGAATAGTGATTTAGATGACAACTTCTTCAACTATGCTGATTTTTTTTTAGGTGGGATACCCCTATGACACGATTACAGGAAGGATTCGGAGGGTGGGGGGGGGGGGGGTGCGAGAAAAACGTGGGGTTGGAGGTCGGTTAGAGGGGACGTCCACTGGAACTGACAGCTGCGGCTTGAAACTGGACTTCTGGTCCTGACATGTCCCAGCCCTGTGCCCTGAGGGTGTGCCAGAAGGGGGGGGGGGCACAGGACAGGGACATCGGACGTCTCCTCGCTGGCCCTCTGCGATGTCCTGCGGTCGGACGGCCTTCCCCTCGACGAAGCCTCTCATTCCTCGTGACTTCCCTGCCCTATGGGCCATCTGCGGCTTACCCTTCGGCATGTTGACGGTGTTCGACGCGGGAGATTAGAATGGCAACAGCTTGAAATGACGAGAACTACGGAGGGGGTGTATGGTCCGGGTGATGAGTCGTTTCATAGTCATAAACAGTCAAAATTATCGGTCTTCAATGCCCAGCACTGGAAATGAATGACGCAACAATACACAACGTCCAGAGATAAAAATTGATTCTTGATGTACTATTGTTGAGATTCAAACATCTCCGTGCACTAACTTAATTCAAAATTTACAAACAGCACCAGAAATACCATCACCTGAGTCACTGGAAGTAGTTCACAAATTTTTGGTTGATATTTCAAGAGAATTCCTTCATCAGGCTAATAAGGTATTCAGATCTGAAAGACGATGATTGAAGCTCATTTCTTCCAACAGGGAGAGAAAAGCGGCTCGTCTTTTCCAACTTGAACTCATTTTTCACGTCAGATCTCGCTACATTGACTCGGACGGTTCGTGCTCGGTTACAAGGGCTCTCTGGGACGTCGATCCGCTTTCATCATAGATTAGGGAGGAGTCTAATCAACGTCGAAACCTCTCTTGCCAGATAGGACCCCAGCATTGTCGAATCTGCTGAGGCTGAAGGTGAAAAGGGTTTTCCGCGAGTTGGCGTCAGCGGTGGGTGGGGTAGCGAGGGGTAGCTCTTGTTCCTTGTTCATCATTTTTCCCTTTCGCGACTAGGTCCCTTAGCATCGACGACTTCCTCTATGTTGGTCTTCGCTTCGCGCAGACTCCTTCACAAAAGAAAGGCAAAGAGGAAGGAAGCGAGGATTTGCCGTCTCCCAAACGGCCCTCCCACAAAACATAGGCTGCTCTTGACGAAATCTTCAAAAGAGGTCAAGTTGCATTCTGCCATTCCTCCACTCCCTTGCTTTTGGCGCTGGAAAAGATCAAAGGGAAAAGCCCTTCTCACAGGTAAGTCCTCGTTGTGAGCCTCATTCTCGTCTTCGGAGCGCCCAACTTGATGAACAGGCCTCGCAGCTAATTCCGTACAACCCCTTCTCAGCTAATTTTGCTTGTTTCTCAGCTACGCAGGACGAGTACCCCTCAGGACTTCCTCTCATTTCAGTATCCATCAAACATGCCGTAAATCATGACAAAGAATGGTTGGACGTTTAATTATTACATAAATTATGAAAACTGTTGCGTCGGCACGCGAGCTGAGTAGTGATTACTTGTCCCTATCGCATTAGGTTCTCCTACTGAACCCAAGTACTACTGGCCAATACGAATACAACAACTGACCAATGTCGTACCAATACGAATACAACAGCTGAGTGAACTTTGGGAAATACCAGTTATAGATAAAAATTTATCTATATGAATTAGGTGTATGATAGTAATTGTTATTGAAATTATTATAATTTTGTTTAATCCATGTAAACTGATAAATTATCTGAATAATTTCTGTAATGTACATATAAATTATAAACTTTTATAAATGTGTTTTTATTTCATCAGCTGTTATTTTCCAAATGTTTCTCAGCCAATCCTTAGAGTCCCTAACTATTCCTCAATTTATCAACAGATCGACGCCGATTTATGACTCAACCGTCGTCCTTTCGCCTCTAGTCGGCGTTGGCTTCAGTATGGGTAGAAAAACGTCGGTCTCAAGACAAAAGGGGCTTACGAGGGCCACTTACTTAAGTGGGAAAGGGGCCTTGGACTGATTAGCCCTACAGATTCACAAAGCTACCCCACCGAGTCCGTCGGCTGCATTTACCCTACTCCCCATGGCACGCAAACAAGGGTGCATTCACGAAGAACCTCGCGCGCAGGTTGGTCTTCATTGTCGGTCTTTTGAATCTCAGTAATAGGGTGGATCAGCTTGTGCGTCGTCAGCTTGGGGTCGTCTGGGATTTCTTCTGCAAGATATGAAGTATTTTCGCCCATCGATCTTTCATAAAAAATGCAAACATGCAGAAAACCAGGCAGTGGAAATTACATGACACATTGAAACATCCCATAATTAGCATTTGAACTATATATTATTTTGTCCTGCTTTCGCTGTGGATGAGCGTGTTATACACCTACTTATACTATACCCACGCGTAATATAATATGACAACTGTTTCTATTTCACTGAAAGATCAGTATAAAATGGCTCTTCTAAGGAATGCCTCAAGCTCCGGTGGGAAGGAAAGCGCTGAAGCACTGCGTTTGGGAAAGCTCCCATATTTGGACAAGTGGGATGACCGCTTTCCGACTAATTCAAGACAAACACAAGGATCCTGCCCCCTTCGCTACAGGCCTTTCGAAAGTTTACATCTGCCTGACATGTTATCATTACCCCCACCTCCCTTCTCGTCCTCTAGACCCTCAGAGGGAGCTTGAAAGGGTGAAGGAATAACTAAAAGCAAATAAAATAGGGCGAGCCCTTTCGCGCATCTAACAACAACGTAAAACCACTTGTCCACCTGAGAAGAATGTAATTTCGCCGGTTTTCCACCTGCTGCTGCCGCATCTCAGGGATGATGAGATTTTCTCAAAAATTCGCAATGAAATCGAAGTAGTCCTTTCTGGACTAACTAATAGTAATTATCGAAAGTCACTTGTAGATTCCACGATTTTCGCCAGACCTTGCGGTCTTTGTATAACTTAAGAACGCCCGATCAATCAGGAAATAATTAGTGATACCAAGTCGGCGGTTTCCGCTCCCATCCAGAAGGGAACGGTTGGAAGCAGCTGTGTCCGCAAATTGGGTTCAAAGGAGGACGAGGAAAACAATGCACTGCGGGTTGGGTTACGGGTAAATGAACAAGGAACAATGCAATGTACTTACCGCTCCTTCTCAGGCTAATCTGACCCTCGTGTTGGAACAACAGACAGACGTACAGACAGAGCCGACGTCACGCAAACAACCCTCCCCAAAGATTGTTCCTGGTAAAAACCTTGTCGTTGTGAGCATCATCATGCATCAGCATACTCAGTTATATGAAAATACAATATAATGGGTTCTTTTGACTCAGAAAGAAATGGTGGTCGGGACAGAAGAGGTGGAACGTGCTAACTCTAATGGCTCAGAGAAATTCCACTCTAGAAGATTTTTGTTGGCCATGCATCTCATATTTTCATGACATACAAAATCAGCTATACTTACTTTCGCTGCTTTTCATTCATGTAAGGTCTGATTATATTTGGTAATATAGCTCTCATTACAACCACGAGTTCCTATATAATTCATCAGTTCAACTTCCAGCTTCCTATAGAGTTTGTGTTACCTGTTATTTGAAGCGGTGTTTCCACAGTTCTCTGGTAAGGTAGGTACTTTTTTCATAGCTGTACCCTCAGCAAGACTATAGTGTATAGTGTAGACTATATATAGTGTAGAGTCTATGATCATACACTATGTTTCAGCGTTCTGATCCCTATATCAGTAAAAACACCTATTTCCAGTAAGGAGAAGGCCCCTTTTTTTACTCATCAAAATACACCCTCACAACTCTTCTATCAATCCTCAGCCGCCACTTTCTGTTCACCATTCCCGTAACGAAGTTGAAGTGAAAAAGAAAAATAACGTCTTGTACATCAAACATATCGTTAATCTTAAGCTGCTCTCAGATTGACTTGAATAGATTAGGGGGAAAATAAAGCGTAGGTGCCTACTTGGGAATTTAGAAAGGAAAGGGACATTTTGTTTTCTATTCACTAACTTTGAGGGCCAGTGGGTGATAGATTGAGATACTGTTAATGCTGGAGAACACCCCTGGTTTGTGCTTGGTACGTAAGAAAACCGAGTAGAAGCGAAATCAATGAATGAATAAATGCCTTACTTTCCGCGAAAAATTCAAATTTTCAATGTATTTATTCTTTATTTATTTATTTTTGTTACGTATGAGGCAAA
This sequence comes from Cyrtorhinus lividipennis, assembly GCA_019603395.1. Taxonomy (NCBI): domain Eukaryota; kingdom Metazoa; phylum Arthropoda; class Insecta; order Hemiptera; family Miridae; genus Cyrtorhinus; species Cyrtorhinus lividipennis. Next base: position 12,800,268 of record CM034003.1, on the reverse strand, counting down.
CAAAGTTTTATTTAAAAAAAAAAGGTGAAGAAGAGGCACGAAAATACAAATTTTCATGAATTCGTCCCGACGTTCTGCCCGAAGTTTCCATTTAGCTCCAAGCAATACGGGCTCGTATCAACACGCCTATACATCCCTCGTACCAATTTCATTTCATTGATGAGCTGTTTGCTCTGACAGTATTTCAATAAGTGGAGAATCAAAGCGATGTTGATGAAATGCAGATTGATTCAGTTCGCATTAATTCTTGTCATCAATACCTTCCGTCACCAAGTGATTTATTGCGCTGAGTAGGTGTAGGTGCATGTTGCCGAATAGATTATATCGCGATTATTGATGACGGTTGAGACCTGGCTGAGAATTCAATATCATATTCAGAGGCCATACGTAATGTTGATCAATTCGAACGGAGATGAGAAACTATTAATGCTTGTAACAACTAATCGAATTCGAATGGAGACTGATTAGAAATAGTTTTTTACTGATACTCAGAAGCGCAATGGAAAACCGATTGTCCATGCTTTGAGGATTCAGTGAAAATTATCTACCCAAAGAGTTTATAAAATGTGTTTTTGGGTTGTTAAGATGTGGCTGAAACCAATTGGCTTTTAATCGAATCAGACAAATTGGAGCTAGCGGGAAATCAAAGCCAGAAACAGGCTTTATTAGAGCACTGTTGCTGGGGACACAGCTCCGACGAATACCGATCGACCGGATCGTTTCCCAGATTGCCGCTTTTTATTGCTCGGGGTTTTACCGAGAGTTTGTGAATTGGATTTTCAGAAAAGGAGATCTAAATTTAGCTCATCGCTTCACGTCTATGTACAAGCCAGCTCGATTTGCCTCAGGAGAAGAGAATAAATCTATTTCCACTTACAAGTGACATTGTTATGCCGCCAGTAGACTGATTCGTGGTATCATTGCATGAGGTGGAGCGTCTTTTCTATTTGAAACTTTTTTTGGTTCATTACTGAGCACAAAGCAGAACAGGCGAATAGAACCGGACGGGGCCTGATAGATACGAAGTGAAAGATGACAAGATAGGCGACGCTCTCTCCAGAATCAACGTTGACAAGGCTTCCTCTTGTTGATAAATGATGATGGAATATAATTGCAAAAAGGGAGCCTCCGAGCCCTTCGAGAAGCCGGCCCTTGCGTGGCACTCGCTTGATCCTGCTAATCTGGGACAAGTCCACATTTTTAACCAGGGACACGCACCCAGATTAGGATTGTTCTCTCGACAGCCATGACGCGGAAGCAGGGCGAGGAAGGATTATGAGTGATGCGTGATCTTTTCGACCCTTCCCAAACACAGATGCTCTTCTTGTATTCGCATGCATGTCTGATTAATGATGCATCTTAAATCTCAGCCCCTTGCAGTTGGGTGTGTTATCGCTGGGTCCTATTTTTTTGCTGTGAATTTAGAGTAGAGACTCTGTGTTTTAGAAGGGTTGTTATGGCTGGCTTTCATCGTAATATTCGGTCAACAACTTTACGATCTTTCAATTAGCAATTGGCCTCTGCTTTGGCAGTAGGTCAGTCCGTTGTACTGCCTTAAATAGTCTCTATCGCACCCAGTCACTCTCCTCACTTTTAACACCACCAAGGATAATCCAATGCTGGTAAAACCTTAGTTTATGAATTGTTAGTATAAAACATTGAATTCGTGTTTTTTTATATTGAAATTTTAGTGTAAGCCTTTATTAATCGATTCCATGCGATCGGACATCTAAAACATTGATATCACAATCTGAATTTGATTAATCGATCAACTTTTCAATTTCCCGCAACATTCTTCATTTCTTCGCTTCTTCCGCATTTCTGCCCGCTACAACAACCATCGATTCCACCTCTTCGATTAGGAGCGTTCCCCATAACAATGATATGAACCGATGTGATTTCCCACGACATTCATTTTTTTCCGCATGTAAACTCATTGTGACGAGACCAGAGGACGGAAACGATTCCACGATCCAACGTCCTCTCCGAACGGCATTGACTCAAGTATTAGAGCGGTCGCAGGAAGGAATCCCGTCGACATCGGTCATATGAAACTAGTGCGCAGTAGGCAAAAACGTCAATAAACTTAAATGAGAAGCAATAAAAACGTTTATTTCATTAGAAAAAATATGTATAAAACGAAAGAATGAACATTCTTTCTTTGGTAAAATAAAACCACCAACAAAAAAAGTACGTATTAAAAAATTGGCCGCGTCTCATACAAACATTTTTCAAATAACTACAGGTAAAAAATTGTATTGCTCAAGGTAAAAAAAAACCTACTCAAATGTTAGGTTAATGAAACGTAATCAAAGTTGCACTCAAAATTAGATTCCAATGATGAAGAGATATCCATAAAATAAAAAGACAACAATGCTGTTTGGAGGCAATTAGGACAAATCATCTTATTAAGTATAATTGTAGAGCTCTACAACATCAAAGAAAATACATGAATTACTCTCCGAGTTTAAGTTAAGTCCGTGCAACGTGTCATCAATTGAAGCACCGATCAATTCATGTGGATACACACGTTTTGAGGCGAGTCCGCGATGCACGTGCAAATCCGAATAAAATCTAAGGTGAAAATTACAATAAATATTACCGCACAAGCAATAATTATTGCCTACGTAACGTATTTATTTTTGACTGCCCGTCTTCATAAACATATGAAAACATGAAACTTTTAGAGAATATGTAACGGGAGGAAAATACTTTAGAGAATATAAATAAATAAGCAAAACATTGAGTAATGGAATGGCTAGACGAGGGAGGAAGAGTAACAAAAACGAGGTCATCAACTCGAGTCATGAATTATGTCGCACCGTAAAAGTAAACTGCTTTTTAAACGAAAACAAGAAAAATTTATGATAAAAACCTTTTTAAAGCAACCAGAAAGTTTGAACGGAGTGTTATGAAATAAATTGAGCATTACGATGCCTGACAAATGTTGCGTGGAATGTTCAATTGTGCGATGAAATTGTTTCATTTTTATGTAACCTTCCTCTAGCCCCATGGCAATTTCGCAAAGCAAATAACAAGAATCTGACTTAATTATGGTATTTCTTTATGTTCCCAGTATAAAAATTAAAAAAAAGATTGATTATAAAAGTAAATATAGAATCCACAATTAAGACTATTTGAATTCGGCAAATAGATAAAAATCCGCGAAAACACTCAGTTTTGAAGTTGTAGGTACTGTTTGTGGAAGATGAGGCCTTTTACCTCAAGTGCAATGAGTCGTGCTATTGATGATATCAACAGTGATTCATAGGGACTAGGTCCACTCCGGTACGGTAAAGAGTTAATCGAATAATTTGTCCACGGCTGAACGAGGTAAAGTTGTGGGGAAGGGTTTCAGCACCAGCGAGATCGGGTTTTGGAGCGGTCGCCTCCCTCTTTGACGAGAGGTTTGTGGGATTCGCGGCCGGGTCGGCAGTGGATTTTCGGCCAGCAATGGTCGCAGTAGTACTGGAGGCAGTCGACGTTGGCACAGAAAAATGAAGCAAACTTCCCACCACACTGTGCGCCCTGGCACTCGTCGCACATCTGGTCGTCAATGACGTAGGGCTTCACCTCGACGCGTTTGTCGATCTCCCCTTGCTGGAGCTGGACGAACCTGGTGCTGATGGCGGCGATGTAAGAGTGGAGATTGCTGAATGAAACACGTCCTGCTCCCTTTGGATATTTAAGTTCAGGGTCGGTGTCAATTCCTGCGTAGCAGACACCTCCGTAAAGCCGGTCCATTATCGTCGCCAGTTCAATGGCTTTGAGCGGTCGAGGCACTCCACCGATGAATACGGTTTTTCGAGGATCGAGGTGCATCGATGCATCGAGAACAAGATCAGCATCTGACAGCTTCCACGGCCGGATCTGCACGGGTTTCCCTTTGACTGTTGGCGATGACACGTAAAAGTATAATTTGTCGTCTTCTTCAATGCAAGCCTCGATCATGCGGTGAACAGACGCCTCGTCTTGATACAGCAGAAAAGCGTAGCCTTTTGGAGGAAATCTTGACTTCATCTCTTGTTTATGCGGCCAATCGACGGCTAGTGGCCCAAACCTTCTGAATGACATCACAATCTCGTCTTCGTCGATATCTGGCGGCAACCCTCCAACGAAAACTTTCCGCGAGTAACGCTCACCATCCAAATACGGGAAATGAGGATTGAGCTTCAAGTCGACCCTGTGAACAGCGCGGTTCTGATCGTGGATTGTTTTCAAGTCGTAAACCACGTGGGGGTTTTTGAGATCGACGTTCAAGGCTACATTGAAATTCGGCACGACGTGGCTCCGCACGGGCGGCTTCCGATCGAAAAAATCGTACTGGCTCGAGTGATCGACGAAACCACTCAACGGCAAATTGATATCACTCATCGCGCGGTGGAAACAAACGCGACACGTCCAACGTTCGGAAAACGACTGACACGTAAAAATATCAAGCGCTTGAACTAATCACAAAAAAAAGATGCACCTTACCTGGCCGAACAGTAACCCGACAGTCATAAACAGTTGTAGTCATAGCTATTCCCATTGTGTAACGAGTGTGATTGACGAGCGGCGTGGAAGGGGAATGATCTAGCTGGCGCTGACCTTGTGATGTCACTCGAGTTCTCTCAATCCGACCGGCTCGAACCATCGAATCGAACTCAACGGTGGGCAACTACCTGAACCTAATGCTAAAACGCCCAACGGTCTCATGTTAATTCGAACACCTCGACACTTATCGATATTGTAAAACCGTTATTCAAATCGCCGGGCACCGTGCGATTCTTATCTCACCCGATAAAAGCTCTTTTGCCTGGGAAGTTCGTAAAGAACACGACGAACTTCTCTCTACTCAGCAAGAAAACCCCGCATACCGGAATCAACGGAACTAGATAACGTATTTAATATCTTCTTTACAACTGCAAAATTAACCATCGACTGGCAAGATACAGAATCAAACACTTGAGAACTCACTGACGTTTTGCTATTACATCATGCAGTTGTTTGTTTGCTTCGCAAAGCTCACCCATTTTTAGGAGTCAGCCAAATTTTTCATGGTTACAAAAATATTCACATCATGTTCTCTGATGTAAATTAGGTCCTCGTCTGATTGACGCAGATATCGAGTAACTATCAATTTTGTGAAGATGATATTGTTCTTTTGGCGACGAGTTTAGACAATCTATTTTATCATTATTTTAGTTCTAAAAATTTTAGTAGAAACCAATCATTATCGTTATAGTTCCAACGTTAATTGATCGGAGAACGCTGCCCAGTGTAGCTGTCTGCGCCACTGAAGAACTGTTTTTATAATTTCCCTCGATAAATTAATCACGGTTCAGAAGCAATTCGTTCTTTGCACTTAATGCTTTATTTTGACGCTAAAAGTGCTCAGCATATGGGAATTTCAACTCTCTCGCATGGCGTCTTCTTGGACGATGTCACCGGCTCGTACGTAAATAGTGGAATTTCCCGTCGCAAAAGTTCAAAAAAATGTTCCTCACTCACTCTTGCGTTTCCTCCTGCCGAGCAGGATTTTGAACCTCCTCATGCACTCGGCATCTTTGGACGCATCGGCAGCCATGGTGGTAAACTCTCGACAACGTTCCATGGTTGTCGGAGATGATCTTTCCAATTTATCTTTTTTGGGATGACGGTATTTTTTCCCCAGTTTGGTTTGAAGAATTGAGTGTTCTCTTTCTAATATCTCCGGCACAAGCTCTACTTCTTCTTTCATTGATCGTTCTTGGCGTTTCTTCTCGATCTGTTCTCCAATCCTCTTCAACGCAGCTTCTCGTCTTTCATTCAACTTCTGCAATTTTTCTGCTTTTAGATGGCTTTGATTCTTCAATCTTTCATCCAAAAGTTCTCGCTCTTGCTTCCTCAACTCCTTCTCGTATTCTACAATCAAGTCGTCGATATCGAACATCTCGCCACCCCGTCGGAGTTGCTGATTTGAGTCTGTAGTCTCGAATGGCTGATCAATAATTTCTTTTTCATATTCCTGTAAGAAATCAGCCATCCCACCATCCAGTCCATTTTCTATTACTAATCCATCGTATGTAGCTGATTCGTTTCCGAGTTCACCATCCTTCCGATTACTTTCTATTCCTTCACCAACAACAGTCTTGCCATTGGGCCATCCTACATCTGCAGGCGCTCTCATACTCGTACCAGCTACGCTGCCAGTCTCACCACGATGATCGTCTTCATTAAGAAAATCACCACCTTCAATGCCATTTCTCCCTTGCTCAGGGGTTTGCAACCCTTTCGATGGCACGTTTTCCGTTCTCAAAACTTTACCCGGAACCCCTCCTACCCACGGTGGAACGTATTCGTGCACATCCATCCCCTGTTTGATGAGTTGTCCAATTTTCACTTGGTCCATTCTATACATCCTGTGAACCCACTTGGGATAATTGCACAAAGGAAACTCCCATTCAGGATACCTCCTCTGCTTCATGATATCCCGTAAGGTTCCTTCACGCCTAGTCGATCGGCTTTCATTTCTTACTCCGAATTGTTTCTTCTGAGAATTTGAAGAGGACAATCCTCCGGTGGGTCTTCCCTTTCGTTGTTTCTCATTTTTTTGAGGGCGCATATTATAATTATCTAAAATATCCTCTTGGCTGACATGCCTGATCTCCTTCCCATCAGCGTCTAAAGCGATAAAATTTCCCTGTGAGTCGAGTCTTCCCCTACCAGTTTCTACTAAAAATCTATAGAAATTGGTATCATTTTCTAAATCTCCAAAATTAAGTTGCTCATCGTAATTTGTAAAACAACGAGGCCCATTAGGGTCCCGACGGAACCCTACTTTGCCTTTGATGGGATTGTTTTTGTCGTACAGGTCCTCTGAGACTGGAGGAGGTTTCGTTCTCTCGGCCACCATCCGTTCAATCATCTGTAACAAGTTTTCACTTGCCTCTTGAGCTCCTAGGATTTGGTCTTCTGTACTTGTTGGGCGTTTTGCGTTCTGTCCGAACCGGTAGTTGTTGCAACGGTTTTTCTCATCTAACGAAGTCTGCTCATCTCTCCCAAGAATCATTCGTCGCTCAGCAAGTACTTTTGTGATTTCCTCGATGTCCACGTCATCAGGACACGTTGGGTTGACTGTATTGAAGTGTTTCCTACGGACAAAAGATATTTTATGAAGATTAGCACGAGTAGAAGACAGGCCGGACGGAATAAAATACTTGGGCGATACTGGATAACGCGAGACTATTCACGAGTTTATATATTCTTTGCCAGTCTAGTCACGCATAGGCACTACACCGCAGATGAAAGTTGGTTTTTTTAATTTAATGGGCAAATTTCATTTATAGTCCCATAATAGCATGCTGGCTTGCAGCTGAGATTCTCTTACTCTTTTTTTGTAAGCGTGTGTCTGAGACTATCCTTGCAAAAAGTTACCAAAATATTTCTTCGATTTCCTTATTTTGATCCAGGAAATCCTCCCGCCGAGGTGACAGGGGCGTTATCTCGTCCGTACTCTTCAGACTCAGATGCGATATAATTTTGGAACTTTGAACATTCATCCGTTGAAGGGACTGGCTCGTCTCTAACTGATTGGCAATAACAGCCGACACTGATTCTCCCCGTCTGGCAAGACCCCATGGCACCTTGTCTCTTAGGCGAATATCGGCCTCATTCGGGAGCTTCAACACTTCAACACGTGGTTCGTCAAAAACGTTGGAACCATAAGGTCGGAGGATCTGGTACCAATTTTGATATTCAATCCCAAGTAACATTGTTAACTTCACAGGAAATTAGACTTTTGGTTCCCCCTCACAATTTGGATCTCATTGTGTTTTGACGACAAGTGACAACTACGTATCTCTCTGGAGTTGAAGAAATAGGTGTTTTTGTGGGTCCTTCCTGCATTCAATTTTTATTTAGGAATATGGTTTTTCTCCTGAAGTGTGGACATTTCCAAATAGTATAATATACCTGTCACAAGTTGGAGATTTCTTAAAAGAAAAAAAAGAGAGATCCAAATAAAAAGTACAGGAGAAAAATGTATCAGGGTCAACTTTTTGTCTGTGTTAAAAAATAGTGAGTGAAAGTTCAGATTTATGGAAGGCGTTTTTTGATTAAATATTGTCGAAAAACTGAAGACTACCTGTGAGAGAAGATAATTTTTTCTTATCATTTTGATGAGAGTAATTACCCACAGCACAGAGAAATTGGCTTTAGTGATTAGGGTGAAGGCCATATCAAAACCATTAGGCACAACGACAACAATATTTTTCCTAAACAAATATATATACCAAACTCAAGGGAAACGCCTAGTAGGGTAGTATCATTCGACTTGAGTCGGACGGAAAGAAAGAATAAGGATTAGTGGTGGTAGGGTTGGAGTGGGAGGAAGAGGGGGGTTGAGACAAACCCGGTGAGTAACTGCCCGCCATTAGGGAAGAGACGTCTGGTCTTTGGATACTCGGGGGTTTCGGAAAATGGAGCCATCTACCCAATCGGATGGAATTTAAATAGAGATGGATGGTTCCTTATTTTGCTTTTTTCGCTTGTTACTTCTTTTTCTTTCTCTTTTCTGGAGACTGATTACTGGCGTTGGACAATCCGGAAGGACCATTTTCCCACTTCTTTAAGTCTCTATTATGTGAGCTCCATGAATTCAGGATGAAGTAAGACGATGAACCTATCTAGTCAATGAGCAATACGAATCCCGGCACGGTCAATTGTCATGGTATGATTGAGCCAAGTGGCTCAATAGCTTTTGAAAATTTATGAAGTAATATAGATCACAATTGTATCAACTTTCTTATAATATAAACGTATTCCGTGGTTATTCTAGTGTTTCATCGCATTTCTTCAAAATGGTTCCCGGGAGTCCCGTCTGTGTAAAGAAACCAACGGATGTTGTAGTGGTTTCACATTTAGGGAGAGTGGACGGAAACTATCCCGAATGGAAGAACTTCGGGGTGAATGTGTGTTTTCATCTGCTATAGAAGTCGCCTGTGAGTGCAGATGTCTCAAGACGTGAGATGGAGAGAGTGCGCACACTGCGATAAGAGAATTATGGGCTGGAGCTGAGATTAAAATGTACGAGCGAGGAGTCGGAGGAGCTTTCCAAGTTGGTGGCAGAGGCAGGGAAAGTGAATTGCCACAAACCGAACTTCTCTGACGGCTTCCTTTCGCCAACTATTACAAGCACAGAACCACAATATTCAAGAAATCCATAACTCTTTCCCTACTTCTCCCCATCTGTTCTTCCTACGAACCAAGAAATCATTAATATAAGATATCCATGACTTTTTCCCTATTTCCCCCATCTGTTCTTTCTACAAACCAAGAAAAATCATTAGTACACAAATTACGGAAGTCAATGTTAGTGAATTGAACACGTGTTTCACATAATTTCGATGGGGATTATTATGCACCAAAGATAGCTTCTATTACGTAACGTATTGTAAATAGCTGATAAAAGAACAATAACTTGGGTCCTCTCATCAGCATAAGATCTCGCTGTACTTTGTATTTTCTTGTATTTACCTCGACAACAAATCGGAAAAATTTATACTGAATGATGAAGAATAGAATGCTGACCGAAACAAACCGGAATGATATTCTGATGGCATCCTAGAAACGTATTACATAATGTAAAATACATTTTCCATTCTTTCAGCGTTCCGACACACAATTTCACCAATTTCCCACATTTTTATAGTCAACATTGAAACAAAAGTTTACTCTGTCAATATCATGCTTGAAAATACACCCATTTATCAGATCTTGGAAGGAGTTCAATCGATTTGAAATATCGGTCTTGAAGAGTGCCCATAGTAAACTCTATGCAACCTCTAAGTACTCAAACTATATACCTCTACCGAGAGATAAGGAACGGAGATTTATTTCTAGTAACTTTGAAACAACCCTGGGACAGAAGAAACTTTTCGACCGGAGCAAAAACTTGAACATGCTGCATAAACAGTTAAAGAGCGTCCTGATTCATACACACACTCATAATATTATTCCTGCAAAACTGTTCACACAGTACAAATATCGTGTTCTCTCGCGGTTATTTCCCTAACGAGGGGAGTTGTCCCGCCCCTTCAGCGAAAACTGCAAAACAGCTCATAAACACACCATTGTTTGAAACTTGAATGTTTTTGTAGGGAGAATGGAGTTTCAGCGGATATTGATTAAGATTCCCTCTTCATTCATGCTTCCCTCTGTTTTTGGTTCCACAGAACGTACCAACTGACTTTATTGAAATTACTGTTCGTTTGGAAAGGAGGCACATACTACGGCAATGTCAGTTAGATGGAAGCAGTTTAGTAATAAAAAAGTAATAGGTACAACTTTTGTTTTCTTGAAATCTGAGCTGATTAGGGAAGCTGTTGACAAAAACGCCATCTTATAATTGATGGTTAAAAAAAAAACCATTTTGAATACACTCATATTGTGCTGAATCGTTATTACATGATCGTCAAAATGATTTTCTAGTCGAACGACCGTTCTGCTACTCAAAATCTGTTCAAATCATTACATTATGAATTAATTACATTATGAATTAATTTTCAAACCGCATGACTAGTCCACAAAACTTCAGGGTTTCTTGATCAATCCCCAAATATTGTTTCATGGCGCAGACAGATTTTTGGAATCCAAAATAATTTCCGGTCATGCAAGGCCTCAAGCTCTGATCAAATTAAGTAGGGCCAAAATCTAATCAAGTATGTACGAAGGCAAAGCTGATTAAACACGGCCCGGGAGTTAATCACCCGACGCGTGGGATGAAAAGTGGCTGTCATTACGCGTCAAGATGGTGCGAGCTGAGGGAAACGGGAGCTCCCGTGACTTCAAACTGAACTGCTCCAAGAGCCGGAAGACCAATTACCCTATCCCGGGACCTGACTGGCACTAAATCAGGAAGGCTAATCCCGGAGTCAGACCGGGAGCGAGGGGTTTTAGGGCTGGTGAAGGGGGGGGGGGGTCCTAAGTTTGGTAAAGAAGGGAGGGGTTGACTGTTTTACCGGAACACGTTCTAGGGGCGGTATCCACTGAAGGTTTGTTCCAGATTTAAGGGGACTCCTGATCTATGTCTCACCTTTCCCGAGGCCCTAGTACCTGCTTCTCTCATTCAAACTTCAGCGAACAGCTGAATAGTACACTTCTACCGGGATTTTGTTTATATTTTCAAAGGATTCCAGTATAATGACAAAACTTAACAGTACGTCAACGTACAATTCGCGATTCGCAGCAGGAAGCCGATTCTAATCCGCCGCGGGACCAATACATACTTTGGTGATAATTTTAGATAAAAAACGAGAAAGGTAATAAAACCTTAGATTAAGGGTTACAGCGCCTCGTGCGTTCTAAACCTCATGTTGCAAAATGGACTATATAATCGTAATAAGCTACCTATGGGACTCTTGGCACGTAAATATCGCATTACTGTTTCAGAAATACGAATTAAATTTATAAGAACACACAGATAATCTAGAAAAAAGAAAAATGGAGTACAATTTGGAACGTTTCGATGAACAATTGATCGAAAATTGAACACAAAATTATACAGCATACCACAGGATCGTATGATCTTCTGGTGTTCTATGAGCAACTGCTGCGAGAGACGAAGACAAAAAAAGTCACAGATGAGCGCGAGACTCACTTGACAACGACACAACATGAGAATTTGGAAAATGGATTTAGTAAAAATAATACAATCCACGAGCAAAATTAAATGACAGAACGTGGTCAAGAATAGGCTGGAATAGTAGGAGCGTCTTTGGTTAATGGTTCAGACTCGCTACATGACTTCAACAACTGGCCCTATCAAAGTCACATGACTTCGAAAGCCTTACGAGTCTTTAGAACCGGCTTGTGTTCAGAATTGGACTCCAAAATTCGGGGGTCCAATGAGTTATTTTTAAGATAAGCCCCTCATATTACAGACACGGATTTTCCAAAAAATGCCATAAGTTTCTCCTGAGCTTCGACTCGTCATCCGACTTACTCTCAATGCGTAGCTGATCTAGAGTAAGCTGAGGCGTGGAATCACGTATGTGCTCGAAAATAAGTCTGGAAATAATGGATTACTGTAGGGAAAGTGGTGCCAGAGATGAATAAGGGTAGACCTCCCAGCGCTACGAAGAAAAGCTCCGGAAAAGTCTTAGAGCCTCTTCAGTGCCCTGCAATGCCCCCAGAAGCTTTATGGCGCCAATTTTTTCCTTTCTATCTCATCTCCTTGCCTCCCTTTTCTAGCCCAACGTGGAAAGAATATAGTTGGAACCCCATTCCCCCCTGACAAGGAGGCGGGGGGCAGCAATTTCTCTGCTTGATCGAGATGTTTTATTCCCCTGTCCCACTTTTATTACAGCCCTCCACCCTCTCGCCAACCCCTCATTCTCTGCCGTTGATCCAGTTGCTTCTCATGCAAGGCGCACTCCCTACCAATAACTTAGAAGCGGAAAAGATAAACTACGGTACATTGTCAACCTCGTCGCACCATTCCGCGATTTCTTTGGAAATCCCCTTTCGGGTCTTAAAATGGTTCCGGTTCAATATACACGAATTCTGGCATTGTAAAGGAAGCACAGCTATAAATCTTGGAATGGTGCTGTAGCCACAGTCTCTATTGAGAATCCAACTGATTCCAGAACTCGGATTGGTACATTTTATTAAGCGAGTTTGTCAAACGTTTCTCTCAAGTTCGATCTTTTCCAGCCGATGGTGCTGAGGTCATGAAATAGAAGATGGAAGGTGGGAGAGGGACGAGTCAGGTTACATTCTTTCGAACTTGGACGATCAACTTGAAGAATATAAAGACGTTTTTAATTTAATGTTGATGACAGCACCGACGTAAATTTAGAGGGCATCGCGTGATCATGGAGCTCCATTTGTTCACCTCTGATACTTTTTTCCACCTTATTACGATGAAATTTGGGTTATCGATGGCTTCTGGCCTTTTTTTGGAGCCCCTATCCCGTACAACAAAGTTGCGTTCAACTGACACTCGGTGGGATATAATTATCTCAGTTAACTGCTTCTCCTCACGGCAAAAAGGAAAACATCCCGAGCGAAGATATTAAATGACAGCCTCTGGGCCGCTGATGGACAACCACCTATTATAATGGTCCACTGTTACGGGGGATAACAGGAAATCTTTTGTATTTTCGTGGGACTGGGATTACCCCAAACTGATCATGTAAACGGGAGGGATTGGAAAAAGAATGTGTACTCCTTTCAGTTCCCACGAGCCTGAATTGAGAGTCACCGTTTTCGTCTTAATAAGGCTCCAATTTTAAATATGCTCCAAAATGAGGAAGTAAAATCGTTGGTTGGGAGATACGTCATGATGTAATGAAATTGGCTTCGTATGCAGTGCCCTCAAAAATCGTGGCACTCGGATTTTCCCCTCTAGTCATTGACGATCTGGCTGAACTGGAACGCAACCATACCATTCAATGGGTTGTCAAGACGGAGACGTCTTCCCACCTTCACTCTATTCGACGTTATCACCTTCAGAAACTTTTCACTGAGTTCTTTTAATCGGAAGAAAGGGAAGGACTAGTTTACTTCCCAGTATATAACATCCCCCCCACCCCAGGTATAATTTAAAAGTAACTTCATTCCTTGGGGTATAGCCGGCCCTCCATTTGAGCACGTTCCGTTCCGCAGGTGCTGGAAACTACAGGCAAGCTTTCGAAACGAATGACCAATACCCTGAGCCCAAGTTCGAACTAGCAGCTAGAACGGCGGCACAAATGGCTTCCTCAAACTCCATTGTGTTGATCTAATGAGGTTATTTATGTTTCCTCGACTTTCGAAGCCACTAAAGGGATGGGGCCGCGGAAGGCTGATCTATTACCGAAGCACGATCCCGAATTGCTCGAAACACTTGGAGCCTTTGATTGGGCCACCTCCGTCTTCCCTTCAATCTGACAGTAATCAAAACTTATCTCACTTCGCTTTTCTTCGAGTTCAACCCTTCCCTAAGGGCGCCCGGGGATAGAGATCAACTGAAGCATCTCAGGAGGGATTCACTCTATACTGCCAGCAGTGAGTATTGACCTGAAGATTTGAGATTCCACTTGGTTTGTGTAGGAATTATTGGACGTACCGGTGAGCCCATGTAAATGAATGCAAAAATATATAAATGGAATAAAAAGAAGGTTTGATGGAATACGGACAGTTCATTCTATAAAATGCGGCTTTTGGTTGGTAATCAACCTATGTTTTAATAAAAAATGCAATCTCTCCAATTCGGCCCAATTTTTTTTCTGGAGTCTCAAGAATTTTATAAATTAAAATAAGCAAATATCCGTCCACCGTACGTCGTCCACGCTGATTTTAGTAGTAGAAGATCTAAAAATCAGAAATTTTGTTCAGGGAGCCGTCTCCTGCTTTAGACGTGTAAGGTACCATTTTCGATTAATATTTTGGACGCTGAATCCAATAAGGCGGGTTCCAGAACGATTGGTGCCCAACGGAAGGGGTTATGGGTCAAAGTGGGTATCTATCTATCTATTTCGAACGTGGGTTTTGGAGATTTCTGGTACCTAGGCGTGCGGGGTATCATTTACCACTAAGCTTAGGACACTGGGTCGATTGGAAATTGTCACCATACTGCTGGTAACAGGTATAACTAACCCCTGTGAAAGAATTTGCAGCTTGAAGTTGCTTGAAGTTGTCATTATTGTTTGATGAATCATCTCAAATTTTCTGGCTATACATAAGATTGACTCCGTATTGCAAATTATTATTATTTAATTTTTTTTTCAGGTAAGTACCAACTTCGAAGACTGTTTTCTTGATAAAATTCACTAACGTACACCCAGACAAGAAGTCGGGAACACCTTCCCGAAGCTCAGAAGGGAATGAGGAGACTGTGTTTATCAGTGTAATCAAGATGCAGATGTCGGTTCCGTCCTTTACTATGGAGATCGAGCCCTTGATACCTCGTCATTCCAGTGTCTCGAGACCAAGTCGCACACCTACTCATCCAAACCGCTAATAGGAATCTGTCGAGGTTTCAGACGCTTGATGTTTCAAACGTTCCCCTGGTGCTGCAAAATTCATGATACCACCTGAGTAAACCTAATACTTGGCGAAACGACAATCGTGATCGGTCAATTTTATTAAGAATGAAATGCACGGGAAACATTCTGACGGAATATTGAAAAACACGATAAAATTCTGGTGATCTTATGGAGATGAGCATCCGTTTCGATTTAGCTTGTCTGGTGTATTGAAAATTTGAAGATTCAAACATGTTTTTCCAAAGTGGAAATATGGGTGTATGCATCATGATATAACGTTCACATGACGTTATTCGGGGAGGAATCATTAATGTTATTCTGCTGGAAATAGGCAGCTCTACGAAGTACAAATGAACGTAACGTCCGGGTGTAGTAATTGGTTCTTTCTTTGATGAACTTTTTTTTTTTTTAATATCATCATCTGATGGCATAGCTTGGATTCAATGTTTCTTTACAAAATAACGTAATGCCACGAGACAAAAATATCTCCTGGGGAAGTAGGCTTGTACATATCCTTCTGTAGAAAAGAGGTCTCACCCCATAAATAAAAGCCCAGGACAAAGGAGAACAACGTTATGAGGGTTGTGCTGCGAACACGTGTTCGCTTGACGCATCACTCAAGTCTTCCATCAACTTCGTATTATTAAAGAGAAGGCGAGAAAGAAAGTTTGAAACCTTAATATTAGATCATACGGAGATCAAGGGGACGAGAAGATTGTCAAGACGTGTCGTGGGCTGTGACGTCACATATCTTATTCATAGTCATCTTCCGAGCGGGAGGAAAATGTGACAACAGTAGAAGTCATTTATTTCTCGAGCGCATCAAGAGACAAGCCCACCGCCGACGAGCAAAGAAAATATATTGCTACCCTGTCGCTACTAGATATTTTACCTGAGCCCGAACTGAGTGTTTTGGTTTCGTCTCCGAATGATGAACTGATGAAATCCGAAGCCTCAACGAATGAGCAGAGCTTCATTTTCTCTGGTTCCTCGAAATTCTAATCGCCAAGAAATGATTCATTTAGGGCTCTCTAGGCAAATTGTTGAAGATGTTGATCGCGCAATTGTAATATGTGTATAGCCATGAACGTTGCGATTCGTTACCCCCCTCTTCCTCGAATCTCCAATTTTGTCTTCCTTACTATATGATCAGGTCGTATCTGCCGGGGGACGTAACTGAAGGATAACTTACTTTCGATGAGAAGCCCCTCTTCCTCAACTTTAATCCTGTGACAACGAAATTGAAGATGTTATGTAAATCGAGATGGTTAGGGGATTCGAGCAAAGTTTCGAAGGAAGCCACGTGCATCTGTCAGTTGGCCTTAGGGTCCCTGCCAATCAAGTTCTATTTATCTTGAGAATAGGGGAAGTGAGCAATTCGTTTTTCCCTCGTATAGGATATCACCAAGACGTCATAGTCAACGTTTTGTTCCTGGAAACTCATCGCAGTTGAATGATATTTGTTAATCGCCGTTTACGTAAATAGTAATTTTTGATGTTTTTTTTTTTTAACATGAAGACCTCCCTCATAAATACGCAAATGAAACTGGAATGAGATTCTATCTAATCGGCAAACTCATCCGAGCGCACCCTCTTTTTCTGTCAAGCTCCGGTTGACAATGTTGATGAGCGCGTAATCACGCCTGACGTACTTTTGTAATTATACAAACATTGGACGAGGCTGACGATGTTAGTATCCTATGAAAATACCTCTAAATAACCAGTTCAGCAATAAATTCCTTCATGACAATGAAAAGATGAAATCAGTTGGTGAGGTCAAGAAGCCCCCCCCCCCCCCTTCCCGCAACATAAGGGAGGTCCCCTGGAATGTGCTTGTATACCGATCGTTCACAAGGTTTATTTTAGCCTCTACCCCGCTGAGTTAGACCTTGATGTCCATTCAAACAGAAGAGATAATGAAGTTTGGACGATGTTTCGATAAAGCAAATTGCGAAAACAACTAACTCAATGGCCCAAGGCATCAATATTGGATCGTTTTCACAGTTGGCCGACCCCATGATTGTAACTATTTGCTCCGAAGCTCCGGAATCCATCTGAGGCGGCAGCATTGACATCAGAATGCAATCAACAGGAATTGGTCATACATTCCCTTGACACCACCCCCCGTGACCTACGAACCCCTATGTCTCCCCCTACTAGTTCTCAAGATCTGGAACAGACAAAAGTGAGAGAAGAATGGGGTCGGAGGTGTGACGAAAGACGAGAATATTTTGTTCGTTCGCTTATTTAAAAAATGCGCTTCATCTCATTTTGTATGTGTCATCGTTCTCAAATCCCCTGTCTGCCCCGACGATTTTGAACTAAATGATCTCTCATGAATCGCATGATCTTTTTTTATCGTTTCTCTGAACTCTTGCATATGGATAAAAATGTGTCATGGTGACTTTTCAACGAGTGATCTTTGTTTGAATTCAGTTAAACGCGATGGTCCTTATCCATAAATTTAACCCCCTCTCAGCCGGTGTGTTCGAAAACGAAGGAACGTGCTCGAGGGAAAAGGGTGGGGGTTTCGCAATTAACAAACGGTGTTCGAGTGAAGCAGGTGGAAAAGCCTCTGCCTTTGGGGGTTCTTGATATATATTACGCCTGGTCGGTCACTCTGTTAGCGGCGGCGCTCTATGCAAATACACAATTACCATATTAATAACTCGAGGGAGACCGAGAGCCTGTCGGCCATGTTGGGATGAGTGACTGGGTGGTAGGTTTTCATTTAAATATGATTTCCGGAATATAAAGGATAACCCGGGGAATTTTTCCGAGCCTCATCCCCTTATATCCCTGGAGGCAGTGTTTTCAGTAATAAACGAAGAGAACGACTTCTTTTTCCTGTGGGAATTTTATTGATTCAATTTTGTAAAAGGGTTTGTTGGGTGGCTTTGTGTCTTCTCTGTATTATATAAATCTTGGTGCGTGAACATTCCATTTACGAAAAAAGCGAGAAGATTTCCTTTAGGGAAACGCTTTATTAAGAGAAGACAATAATTTAATTTTTGAACCACATTAACTTTGAGAATAAGAAATCCTTTTTTAGCACCATAGATGTTTTTAAAGAAATATGGAAGAGATGTGTGGAAATTCAGTGAGATTATAAAAAAAAAGAAAGAAAAGGTGTAAGATGCACAGCTTGATAACGCAATGGGATGTGAGACATGATAACAGAAACTACCACATGGAAGCAAACCGGGAGAGGTTGCTCAAGTAAAATCAACTGTTTAAACATTAAGCAAGAAAAATACCATCCCTACCATCTCTGCCCAAGTGATGTCACATTATGGTGCTAATCGATCGAGTCGGCTGTGATTCTTCGAGGTGTCCTAATTTTCCTTTCTCTACCAAGTTTCGCCTCCTGGCAGCTGTTGCCATGATGGATCACGTTTTCCCCCTTTTCGACCACCTGCTACGACTCGCGACATACCTAACCTGATAACCAATAACGCCTTTTATCGGGAGCCGATACTTACTCGAATGGTCGTCGGGGGTAATGAAATAAATTATGGTTCAACTTCAATAAAGCGCACAAGATTCTTAGGTCATATTTCGTCATTGATAAATAATGTTACGCTGTGGAGTTTGTTATTAAATCGTTCCCTTTGCACTCATCAAGTCACTGAGTTCAGTGGCCACCAACAATGAAACTACTAACCTGTTCGATATGTATACTCTACTGTGGTCGTTAGCGATAGATTTCTTCATCCCAGTTTTTGATGTTGTATCTTCCTCATCCGAACCCGTCACTCCTTCATTAGGCATGGTGACGAACTGGATTGTTTACAAAATCATAGGGGTTGGTTATTCCTCTGACCAGGGGCATGGTGACTGATTTCAATCGATTCAGTGTCTTTAGTTTAGTGGAAAATGATACTCCCACATGCCTAGGTACCAGAAATCTCGAAAACACATGGGTATGTAGATACCCATTTTGACCATTGACCTCTTTCTGTGGGCTCCAATCATTCCGAGACCAAACTCATTGGATTCAGCGTCCAAAATTTAGTCAAAAATGATACTCCACACGCCTAGATCGCCGAAAATCTTGAAAACCAATTGCATGAAAACATGGATAGATTATTCAAGGAACAAGCAAACAAAACTGACTTATTGCATGAAAACATGGAGTGATTATTGAAGGAATAACAAACCAGAACGTACATTGCGTGTACTGAAACGAAAGAACATAGGTCAACACAAATAATTCTTCCATGCCCTCGCCATGAGTCTCCCATCAATGCAAAGAGTCCCTCTCACTTCCGACCGATGGGCAACCGTAGCGATCTTTTTGACGTCGTCCCTGCGAATGGTATGCCGTCATGGGTTGAACATAAAACTAGAAAGACCAAAGTAGAGCCCACAGATATATTTCAAAATAGGTACTGGAAATCTCATGATCAGCAAGATTCGAACCGTTTTGTGAAGCGGGGTCAAACAGACGTCGGATTGATCGTTCCATCAAAATTTAGTGGGGGATGTGCTGAGAGAGGGTCAACCAGAGTGGCTTCAGCCCACAGATCGCAGACAGAACTGGCGAGAATGTAATGGGATTCCGGAAATGCAACTATCCAGTATTTATCTTCTCGTGCGGCAGTGTGCATAGCCCACATAGTATGATAGTTGACTGTCAATCACTCATTCCTGGTACTTTCGTGTTGCAGTAGGTATTGCCGTAGTAGTACTTCTGAAAATAGAAGTTCATTGACTGTGACGCTCATTCATGTTTGTAGTATGACCATATCAATTGATCAGCTTGAAGTCCATCATACTGATGCATTTATTGTTGCTGCCCTCTCTCTCCCTTTTCTGCTCTTGCCTTCACCACCCATCTACAGCTCAGTGCTTCTCCATTCGGAACCCTACCCTGACTCAAGTTTAATCAGAAATTAGACCCATTTAAACTCGACTCAGGGGGAAGCAGAAGAGTCTTAAGAGCCACCACATCGCACGCACCCGACGCTTTCCAAACTCCACAAGCTCTAGTGGGGAAAAGGAGTTGCTGATTAGGTGAGCCAACGTAGGAGAGGGCCGCACCGACAGAAATTCACCCTAAGGACTCCAGAGCCCTCGAAGGAGGTAGATTCAATCAAGGAGTGGCGGAGAATGTTTCGGTAGAAAAGGGATCGGACGCATTATGTAGGACGGGTGTTGCTCCAAGCGCCTCCAACAGTATGGGGGGAGTAGATTCAGTGAATACTGCACGTTCGAGGATCTGCCAGCAACTTGAAATAACCTGCCGCCTCTCAGAAAGCCATTTGCTGTCGATTTATTGATGAAAATTAAATTTTTACAATAACTAAGATGATTGATTAATTATGTGGATATCGAGATCATTTAAATCTAGATCACATTAAAGACACGATTACGATTTCTCCCTGCGATTTCTGAAATTTTAATAAAAGCGCTGATCATTCCAGTTATTGTTGATAAAGAAGAAAAAGAGAGAAGTCGTGTGCACATTTTTTCCAGTAGAATAAATAAATAAATTTCGTTGCAAGTGCCCCGAGAGAGAAAACTAGTGGAATGTACCATCATTTGCAGGTGTGATACGCCTTTCAGGCCATGTCATAAGGTTCCTTAGGAACATTAGGAAATATTTTCTAATTTATTCTAATTGTTCAATGTACTTTAGAGAGGCTGAGCTAATTACTACGAAGTGCACCGTGAGAGGAAGTGTAAGTATCAAGTGTTAAATTGAAGCGAGGAATGGGAAGCTGCTGTAGAAGGATCGTAACTCTGTTCAAATGTTTCGCATATCGAGTCAAAACCACTTTTATGTAAGGGTAGATTCTGACCACAAGGCCGTTTAACTATACATTTTTTCTCTTCCTCGTTCAAAAGGGAATTAAATACCAGCCTGAACCTTCATTTGCTGACTTTTAATCTGAACGAAAAGAGAAAATGCTGCAGTTTTCTGTCTGCCGAAATTTCCTCGCAGCTCATTCAAGAAAAAAAAGTATAACTTTGACATCTATACTTACTGTTGGTAAAATAAGTGGGGGGACCCCTCTTTTCGACATCTCATTTGTTTTCCTCTCATTTCGTTGCGAGAAATTCTAAGAAGATCTTGGAGAATCAGATATTCTGAAGTCCCGATATTTCTGGATGCTGCACCGTGGGGAAGCACTTGAAGTAAAAAATGAGATCAAGTCCTTAAAAACGAGACGAACATTTTTGCTCTGTTAGCTCCACCATACTTGCACTTTTTAATATGTTTTCCATGTATAAAACTCTTCCGGGATTTACCTTCCGCTTTTCGTCTTGTAAAATAAAAAAAAGAGGTCTTCCCTCGTCTCCCCTGGGTTGCAAACCTACGTAATTACATTTTTCATAATAGGACCTCAGGCGGTTTTCGAGTTATTTACCAGCCCTCGTTCCGGGTAATGGGTTGGTCACACCATTTTCACGAGACAACATGGAAATAAGCTCCAAACTGGAAAAACGTAATTTTCTAAAAAGGAATCCCCTCTCTCCAGTCTCCTCTTTAAGGAGTATTTTCATTTTAAATAGAAGATTACTCATTGCGTTCGTGAGTATACATAATTTTGCTTTGCTAGATTCTTGTGGGGTTCCTTTTTGATTAATATCATCATAATCCTTTCTCAAGTTAGCCAGAGTTTAGGATCCTTTAGCCCCAAAAACTTATTATACCATTCCTTCCATTGTGAAACTGTGAGCAGCTATGATAAGGATGCGTTCGTGATGTATGTGTCGCCATGAGCAATAAGTAGGAAACTACCTAATTCTGTTGGCTGTCACTTCTTCAGCCCAGAACTGTAGTAATTAATTGAAAAGCCTCAGAGGAATTAACTCTCAATGCTGGAGATATTATACGTCTGAAGAAAGACCCCTTTCTCTCTAACCCTTTTCCGTGAAACTTGCGGAATATAACGATAAATATTACTGTCAAGTTTTGGGGACTTGGGGCCGTGACTGAGAAACTTGCGGCAGGTCTGGCGCCACGTGACAATAACGTGCGTCCGTGAGTCGAGAGGAAGGAATTAATAAGATGAATTATGGGATCGAATGATAGGAGTGGGGTTACGAGGAAGTGGTTTGGAGAGGGGTGGGGGTGATTTATTAGGTGGGATTTCAGGGAATAGAATGGGTGAAAGGGAAACAACCATACCCAGAACAAAATTTACCAGAAAAGGGTCGAGGTAGGATTAAGCCTTTGAAAGATAAACATGAAATTGACCGAATTAAAACACTATAGACATCAGTTAACTATTGTCTACTAACCAATTAAAACATGAAATCGCTGCGCGACTGAACACGAGACTAGCACGTTATTATAAGTACATACGGTTTGGAGAGCCTTGAAATGACTACTGATGCGCTCATTGGTTCTGTATTGCTTTCACTTATCGAAACAAACCTAGCTCTATTGTTCCATTAATGCAAGTAGCTGGTCACGACTCATGAACTGAGTCCACCCATATATTCAAACTAGAAGCAGCCGTATAATACTCCTCCTTCGTCGTTATGAAATTAACAGATTGCGGTGCCTTTCACTGCTCTAACGGTTTGTATTTCTGTTTTGATTACTTTTACTTATTATAGTTATTTTGTATTGCCGGCTTCTTGACGTTAATAAGTCGTACACTGTTGGCTTAAATCATACCTACCAGGGAGGACAAAATGATGATCACCCCTTAAAATGTCAAAATTTTTGAGAAGCTTGACTTATAGTACGTGATAGTAATCTTTTGTTCAACAATTTTATAACTCTCAAAACTCTCACGAACCTGGCGTAAAACTGTATGTTCTCAAGAGTTATATTTTGCGGTGTTAAGCCTATTACTAGATGCTGCGGCCGTTACGTAGAAGTATACACGGCTATAAACTCAAAGATTACCATCCCATAATTTACCTGAAGGGTTTTACCGAGTCATATCCATATCTTCGCGGGTTGTTCCATGTTCTTTGCAAGAACTCGCTCCCATTTACGCTCCCAGTTTTGTTCCATCACCCCTCAACCGCACGTAAGATGGTAAACCTCTTCTCAAAAACAGCAACTTTATAGCGATCCGGTACAACCAGAAGGATGCCTAAACTCCAAGCAGTTTCTGGAGGTTTTATTCATCAATAGGTTTTTAGTTTGTTGAAACATTATAAGTACCTACGGACCGAGTTAGAAAAAAATAATACGAGTAGGATATCAATCTTTTCTCGCAACTGGTTGAGCACTTGAATGTGTTCTCTATTGTCTTCTTTCAACTCCAAAGACGGCTCCATCAAGTCCTGGTACAGCTTTGAACCAGGTACATATGTGAATAAACAATAATAAATACTGCATCATGTCGTACGATGTTTGTATTTAACCGGGAGGGTGATGAATTGGCTAGACTCATGACTCGTAAGTGGTCCCTTTAAATATGACGTCACTCATTAGTTAGTTTGCGGAGTAGCCAATTAATGCGCCCTTCTCAAGAGAACTTCTATAGTGTTCACCGTTCCATAATTACGCTCTCTTGGAGCGCGCAATAAGGTTTGAGGTGGCAATCCGAAGCTGGACGAGTTGGAAGCGAAGAGGAGAGCTAATTATGAATTATGAAGGGCTCGCTGAGAACATGAAGGGGAGAGAAGTGGACTGACTATGGATAACTTGGAAGCTACCACAGGTGAAAACTTGATGCATTTACGGCAGGAAAGTCAAGTATGGAAAATATGAGCGTCTTACGCTTAGTAGCTGTAAGATTGAGTAGACGGGTCTTCCATTCTTCAAATAACTAATTCTCGTAGGTGAATGTAATTGTTTAATATTACGTCAGAAAGTTGGGAATTCGCCAATACTGCTCCTGATCACGTCACATTGGAGGGAAGACATGCAGAGGCTATTGACTCTGTTTTAGTTCAATATAATGCCCATCTGTTACAGAAAACCTCTACAGTAGAGGTTTTAAAAATTACGATTGAGGAGGGAGGGTGAGGATGAGTTGTATTTCCCAATCTATATAATCTAGTAACTTCTAAGTACTATATCCACATCGCAGTGACGACCCAACCCTCAGGAGACGCTCACTGATCACAATCTCACGTTAATTGAGCCTTCACGTCACTATAATTGGGGTTAATATTTTGAAAAGTTATTCGTGCGGCTTGTCACCATCACGCAAAGGGGAACTCCTCACATCAGTCATCGTGCGCAGAATGAAACCAAACATGAACGATTTATCAACATGGCTCCACTTTCAAAGCCGAAGCTCGTGATTCATAACGCCGGGGTCCTTGTACGCGATAAAGAAATCCATAAAGTTTCGCGAGAAACGTGCAATTTTTTAAAATAACGTTGTCTTGCTTCTTTCATATATAACCTGTCGCGGTGATCCATAAATTGCATTAACAACCGCTGGTTAAAATGTACCAACTTTATTCTCACGCGTGTGAAATACGATGGAGGCTTGCACGGACGACGTTCCTGGAGGGAACTTCACATGTTTAATGAGTAGGAGCTCATTTCACCTAGTGAAACACACCATCTCTCTCGATTGGGCAGATATAACCACGAATTTTGTGCCTTTTTTTCATAATATAAGGGTATTACGGAACTACCGTAATTCAATATTTTGTTACTGGCGTGCAAGGACATCATTGTAAGTACATTTTACGCCACTTTTCCAGTTTAGTTTATGTGTTTTATAGACCGTGCTGTGAAATCCTATTTCATTCATGAGCGGACGATTTTGTGTCAGACCTACACCAATACTACCACAACATCAACAACAAAAGTTGCTCTTGACAGCTCCATCCGCTTGTCCAACTTCATAAGAAATTCATCAAAGGAAACAACCCAGGCCTCATTTTACACCTGCTAATTGCCTACTGTTAGACTTTGCCCCGTGACTTGGGTTAAATGTTTGATAAGCTGCGAAGTGTGCTCCAAATCCCACCGTTATCCCAGTACAGGCAATACGCAATAGGCTCAAGGGAACGGCGGAGTTAATTTTACCGGAAACACCCCTTTGATATCCTTTGAGGCGTATTTAAATCGCAATTTCAGCTCATCAACATTTCATCGAAGAGGTCAACGCAGTCGTCCTGTTTGAATCTTTGTTCAGAAAAGCGATGCGGAAAGTAATTAGAATTTGTTCACCCACCGAAGAAGTTTCAAACGGAATAATATCGCAATAATAGGAAGAAACCGTACCACAGATATTGCCAATCACCTAAAATTCGTTAAAAGTATACAATTGTATATAATAGGAGTTTAGTCGTAAACGCCGTTTCAACCATTATTCGGTATTTTGATAATAATCATTCTGTAAGCTGAATATCTTCTTGGAAATTTGTATGACTTGCGACAGTATGCACGGTGATCTCCTACAGCACAAACGCTGTCACCCTTGCTCGTTCCACTATCCCCCTTCGTCTCATAGAAGAGAGTAGATGTTCCTCAAAGACAATCTTACAGTCCATCAAACAGAAGGTCGTCTCTCAAGGTTGGAAGTAAGGAATTTTCCAACCCTCGTCACAGAAGGTGGAAGGAGAAGGAAACGCACGAGGAATCCTTAACACGAACTGAGCCAACAAATTAGATTCCCTCAGTCATTCCCTGCTTCCTTTTCCTTCACTTTGGAGCCTCTGACACTACACTTTATCTTGCTGAGGATCTCACCTTTTGCTCGATGTATCAGGCAATATTCTTTGAGAGGTTGGAGGGTAGGAAATGAAGAAGGAGAGAAGAAGATTGGTTAATTTCAGAAATTCTACTCGTTCGATTGTCTCAGGAGGTTCAAAAGATTTCCTCTTTTTGATCGGTCCATTTGGGAATCAATAATTTCCGATATTTACCTATTTTAGGTATACTACACCGCTATCATCATTCCATAAGAAGATTTGTGTCAATTGGACCAAAAAGGAGAACAATTTAGGAAATTGTTTAGTGTATTTCACGTACAAACGTTGAAAATTTATCATCAATTGAAGCGAATCAGGATTTTACTTTCAATCTATGGGAAAATTTTCTTTTATCTTATCGTAGTAAATCTATTCGTTAGGTTAGCAGTTTTGGAGCCCTACAACTGAAACAAGTACAAAAATTTTCCAGTTTCCCAAATTTGTGTGGTGCAGAATCTTCTACGTCATGTATAACACGTTTATTAGTAAGCCTGATTATGTTGTAATTTTTGAGGAGTTAGTATTTTTTGTTATTATCATTATCCAAGGAGGGTGGATGAGAGGGCCACTAGGTCCTAATCCGCCCCTGGTCGCCAAATAAACAAACTCAATCAATCAATCAATCAATCATGATCATTGGACGTTATTGTCATTTAAGACATATCCATATTGAGGTGCTACTACAGTCCATGTTTGCTTTAGTCAAATAAGACAAAACGCAGAGAAAAAAAGCATAAATTCTTGAACCCTCTGGCAGAAGGCGCGTTTTACATTTTTGATTCCTCTTTAATGTGCAATTAATACCACTAGGTGCTTGCATCCTAAAACAATTCAGTAGGACACTGTCGGACATGTAGTCCTGGACTACAATTTATAGTCTACTAAGTTCTCCGGTACGTTACGACCCTTTCCCGTTTCTCAACACAGG
This sequence comes from Cyrtorhinus lividipennis, assembly GCA_019603395.1. Taxonomy (NCBI): domain Eukaryota; kingdom Metazoa; phylum Arthropoda; class Insecta; order Hemiptera; family Miridae; genus Cyrtorhinus; species Cyrtorhinus lividipennis. The sequence goes on along the minus strand of CM034003.1, from coordinate 12,773,721 downwards.
CCGAACACGGGTAGGCTTCCTCGGCAAAAACCGTCTCGTCCTCCAACCCTTTTCCCTCTGATCGTTTCGGCTCATTTACACTCTCCCGCCTTAATTTATTTTGTTGTTAATCGCCCGAACACTGTAATGAACAAAACAATGCGGGGAAGGGCTCGAATAAAAGGGGTTTGAAGCGAGAAATTTAACAACAACCAATTTCAGAGTCCAACTCATTATATTTAAACGCATCTTGATTTAATTGGGATAAATCGTTCACCACTGCGAACGTGTTGAAAACAGCGTTAATAACGCTGGATAGGTATTCAGTTTGGAAATGTTTACAGCTATACCCTAAACGTAAAGTAGATATATCCCTGCATTTAACCGCCATTTAACTAACATTTATGTAGAGGGTTCCGTCCTCATTCCGACTCACGATTTGTTTCGAAACAAACAACCTCGGTAGTGGAATCGTGAAAGATTTCCGATATTAGGGAGATAATGCAGTGCATTCGATCTTTCCTATCGAAATCCGTTGGTGGGATCAAACTGACGACAAAGGAACGTATATGGTGTCGTATTGAGCAAAATTATGAAAGGTTACATGGAGAATGTACAAGGGCAATTGTCTGGAATCTATGCACTTATTCCTTTACCTAATCTCGACGAAAGAATCGGAAAACTCTTGTATTGCTTTGAACTTTGCGCGTAAAATAACGGTCAAATTAATGATGCGCGATCATTAAGATGGTAACGTGCTAATAATGACGTTTTACTGCAGCAAGTACTCCATTGACTACTGAGGATGGGGCTGGTGAGATGACCAAAGCTTTGACGATACCGTTATGGTTCATAGTTCTTAATTATAAGGGGCCTATTGTAATATAGTTTAAAAAAGTAAATAAACTTTAATAAAATCCGGGATGGTGCATAATACCTTGAGCCTTGGCACTAATTTATATCCTATTCCACCTTTTGCGCAATAAATTGGAGGAAAATTGAGCCCTCCATAAGTAGGTACATGGTTTTATAAAGGATAAACATTTTACAATTTTTTCTCCCGTCAGGACCTCGGGACATTGATCGCCTAAGAGCCACTCAACGAACTTCTCGTCTTCCACTTCCTCTACCGTTTTCAAGTATGTGCGGGGTTATTCACTGAAAAATTCTCAAATTCCCTCTTTTTTCACTACGGCGATGAGCTGTTCAGTAAAGGAATCTCTAGCCACCTGGAAACCTCCCTCCACCCTTGGACCCTCCAGGCTAAACTTTAATTGACTCGAGTCAACCTCGAGCTGAGCTTCCCCACCCTTTCTCCGCTCCGATTTTCCACAAGGTTTTTCCGAGCGATAAATCCACTGGGAAGATGTATAGCGGCAGATTACACTTGGAGGCGTCCCTCCGCTGAAAAACAAGTTTATATCACGCGGAAAAGATATTTTTGCACCGCCTCATCTATCTGCGATCAGAAAAAATTCTCCGCTTTTGGCTCCCCTTTTTGTACAGAATGAGAGTAAAGAACATTTCCCCAACTCACGACGTATATCCAATTTTCGAGATGAATTTATTGCCCCATCTAGTCCACGAATTTCATTTGAGTTAGGTAACCTAAACTTCATCGGAGTACATACTGATGTCGACGGTTGATCTTTTACAACCTAGACGAAGTCGCTCCATTTCACTTCAGTCATGAACCCCTGGACTAGAATAGTTTTTTGCTTTTCGGTTCGTTATGATTTCATGCTCAAGGTCTCATAGGGTCCATCTCCGATCTGCCCCAAATTTGTCTTCTACACCATCATGTCTAGAACAAAATACAACCTAAAACGGCGTGGAAGGACGGATTTTGTTCTTATTTTGACCTTGACACCTTCAAACGCCCAGAAAAAAATGCTGTGGCAAATCGGAGAGATACAATTTCTGCATGAAAACATAGGTTGATTATTCAAAGAATAAGCAACCAGAAGGCACCATGTCCAACCGCCGTCCTCGCCGTTCTTTGGTAGAAGCAAAGTTTTCTCAAAATCAGGTCAGGGACCAGTTTTTGGCCCTAGTCGCTCCTCGAAACTTTTCAGCCTTTCAGGCCAAAATGTGTTTTTCGAAAAATGTATTTTTGAGTTTTTCGGTGATTTTATTGAGGTGGGATATGATTTTCCACTAAATTGTGGACGCTGAATTGATTGGAATGAGTCCGGGACACTCCACCTAATTTTTTTACGTTCCTGGCCCAAGGAATAATCAACCACCGTGAAAGAATTTGCTGAGTTTCAGAATCAAATTATCAGAAGCCGAGGACTTTTGAAGAGTTCTGACAGACACCAGAACTGCCTACATTGTACCCCACCACAGTTCCTCCTTCTTGAATCCCATTGATTCAGCTCCATCTTGAATCCTGCTCCCGCGCGGGTTTTCCCTTCGCAATACGTGTCAATACCTCCGCTGCATAGAGAAAGTTCTCATCCACTCGGTACAGCATCGCGATTTACATCATAATACGAAATAGAGGGGAAAGCCTCGAAGTCGGGACGAACTCGAAAGAGGGTGATAACTAGCAAACGGGGAAGGAAACGACCAAAGGCCCGTAGGGACTAGGCCCGTACCCTGAATATCAATGACTGTGTTAATTAGAGTTGGAAACTGATTAACTGAGCAAATGTTCTGTTCGAGAGTTGACAGAAGCTCGGGGTACCTTTTGTAATGTATGCTAATAATAATGCGGAGAGTTGTTCGAGTGAAGAAACTACTTTAACTTTTGGAGCCCCCCTCCCCCTTCTTCCATCCAAATCAGGTAAAGCGCACTGTGAAACACTGTGCCAGGCATAGCAATCTTTCTTATTAGCTACACTTCAGATAGTTCTCTGCGTTTACTCAGGTACCAACTTTGCTACTATTCTGTCACCCAACGCGTATCTGAAGATTCAAAAAAGTCCGCACTTGAATTTATATTTTCCCCAAGCTCATTAATATTTTATGTGACGTGATGTAGGAAGATGATTTTTTCGTACAGTTGTGAGCACTAAACCGGTTGATGCAGGACCCGATATGCTATGTGGAAGGATGAAGAATGATTGATTAACCGATGTAATATGAATAGCTGAGTTTAGAGGCAGTCCTTACTCATTCCGCTTCCAGAAACCCAACACCTCCAATTTACTTCATCAGCAATGACCGTATGAATATGCATCGTAGCCTGTAAATTCACACCAATGCCGGTACGAGCACGTGCGAATGTCCATGAAACAGAGGTCTTGTGGGAAACTCCGCGCAATCGGCGACGTGGAATTACTCTCGCAATCTGCCGCCGATTGTCCGCTACAGGGGGTTCCTGATAAACGTATTGTTCTGCAAATCCTCTGCCGAAGAATCGTGTTTGTCGAGCGATGGAAGGATTTAGTTTGAAATGGGAAACGCAACAAAGTACGCCAGACCACGTATATGGAAACTTCTGTGAGTGGATTTGAGTCTAGACTGTTCACTGGTTAGCGTCATAACCGTCCCAGTTGCGAGCATGATTTCACTGTCTCTACTGAATGAAACGGCTACTTTGTTAGCCGTTAAGTAGCTCCTCTGTCGATCAGACCCGACAATTAGTCGGTTGTATAGTCCATCAAGAAACCCATATTAACAACTTCTTTCCTTCTCTTTGTCCCTGTTGTTATGAGCAATCAAAGCGTTCTGTAGTCTTTTCTCACATAACTAGGTAGAAATACTCATTGTTCAGTGTTCAAAGTGTTCATGTACAGAACGATAACTAGAGTATCTCCACGTAAATTTAAAATAAGGAAAAAACAAGAGGATTTGTTCGTGTTGGCCCATAGATGCAAGCCCTCGGGGCAATCTTAATCCGAGCCGCTCGTTGTCAAATCCCAAAGGGAATTTCTAAACTAAGGACCAAGGTGTTGAATAAGAGATTTCGGCACTGCAAAAGGTTACCAAGGATGCTTCTAAAGACGATTTTGTCGAAATTGAAATTACAAACTTCCGCTTCCTTGAAAAAGAGGGGTCTGTGGTTTTTTGAAAAAAATTAATAAGCCAAGAGCAGAGAAGGGTGAAATCGCCCTCGTCGTCTTTCAAGGTGTTCCTGGATTTTCCCAAAGGGAATGATTATTACCGCGGCCAAGGCCTTCTCATCCTAAGTTTCCTTTCTTGTAAGCTTGCCTGGCTATTAAAGTGTAAGGAGTTTAATTAGATTGTGCACGTTTCTCCTTATTTCCTCCCTTGCAAACTCTCTGAGGTTTCAAAAATGGTCTTTTGATCTATAAACAAATCCTTGAAGGGTTGACTTTACTTTGGTAAATGTTTCCTAAAGTCCTTACTGTGTAGTCAACCAATAATTCGATTTGTAACCACGGGTGGCTTTGTTAAACGCAAAGAGACTATGATTCCTTTCTGAGACTGCTAATTCAATAATATTAAATTGGAGGAAACCCTAGCTAAAATCTGGAGTTACAAATGTTTATATTATTTGTAGAAACGCCGACAAAACAAGAAAAATTGTAGCTTGGGAGGAAAGAGGGTAAATACGAACGATTCCTTGGATACATTTTTGAAAGTTTCATCGGCATGGGAGATCACGCGTCACGGCGCTTCATTCCGTAACGAGAGACCGGAACGTTGTGCGTGAATTGCCTACCTTTATAAGGCCCACTCACTGGCTGAGTAAATTAAAAACAAAATATTCAGGCACCATTTGACCCTGAATGGTAATGAGTTGGGAGTATCATTTTACTGAGGCAAATTGAGTCTCAATTATCATCAATATACTGATACAACGAAATTTATTTATCTATTAACGAATGTACGGACACGAAGTCCATAATTCTCAATTTACACCGATAATGTCTCAAGGCATGGTCATTAACCTTTAAAACCTGAAACCTGCCTACAAATAATTCGAAACACCGGTAGGTAACTGATATTATATTTCGCTCTGATCTTAGGGTAATCGACATAAAAAAATTTACAAAACGACCATTATTATTTACCGGCTTTTTATTGTTATCATTTATTTATTATTATTACATACTCCTCCCCCTCCCCCTCAATCACGATAAACGTTGACCAGATAGTGTCTCGGTTGTGTGGGTGAACTGGGATGTCGCTGCGTCGATAGCTCTGCTCCGCAGTTGATAGCAGTAGCGGAAACCCAACGCTTAAACTGTAATGAATTCATCGCCGATGAAGCGCACTATTATTTGAAAAACGACAGGGACCAAACGCGGATTCGACGCAAACTCACTCATTAGGGCATTCGGAACGAAAACGTTCCGCCGTTGCTGAGGATAACTGGGCTGAGTGGCCTCACCTCACCACCTCTCAGTTGAATATGCTAATTCCACAAACGGAATTCGAGGATCGAATGCACTTTATGTACGTTTTCGAGCGTTTCTGGTGGGCGCTTTCGGGGATCAAACACGATGTGGATTAGCTAGCTTTGAGTTGTTATGCTTCGGAGGCTCTCGTCGGTTAATCCTCCACAGATTGAATCTATAGCACCATCACCCGCCGACAGGTCACCCTTTGTTGGCCCAGCACTATCCGTCCAATGCGAGTATGATCAAAGCGACGATGAATTTGGGGTCACGTCCGACGTTACTCGCTCGGTGGGAATTGAGATGCACCGGTGAAATTTTATTTCAGTCGATTCATCGATGTTCATGAAGCGAAATCGGCATTGTAGCTCATCAGTTATTCGATGAATAAGAAATTCAAAATGGAAATAACACTACCAAAAGACTCCTTCCCAATGTGTCTCATTACAACAAATTAATCTATAGTGAAATGATACAATGCAATATTTACCTACTTTTCTACGACCACGACTGGAATTCGGGTGCTCTTGGCCTAAGGACAGCCTTGCCTAGTTAATGACACCTAAGCCATGGCACCGACGAAGAAACAAATGCTCGTGAAGGGGAAAGAGGGGTCGGCAATGATGCTGAGAAATGCTCGGCATTCAATTAGAAAAGGCCCGACCGCCGGCATGTGTTGCACTGTTACTTATGTCCAGGTTGGGCTATTTACTGGCCATTGTCTCCAGCCGGAGGAGCCCCTCGAGGTCTGTTGCCTCTGGTCTACAAGTTGTACCCTCTAGGCCTGCTACCACTTCTCATCTAATCACTTTCCGACGCCTGCAAAACCTCCTCATCCTTCCTTGAGTGGGAAACACCTTTCAACTTTGGCACAAGAGATCTATGAACTAAAATGAACTAGTCCACAGAAATTTCCAAGTAAATATACTCGTTGTAGAATATTTGCACTTTTATACAATTCGTTTGTAAACAGGCTTACTCTTTTTCTTTCGAAAATTCTCCACGGAACAACGCTAATTTTCTTTTGACTGCATCAAGTCATCTTCTGGATTCCGGATCACGTTCGAGTTTATCCCAACGTTAATGTTCTCTCCCGCTGAGGACGTGAGACGTCAGGAGAAAACCGTAAAGTACCTGCGTTCACGAATAAATCTCCTATCAAATCCCGGGAGAGAACACGTTTTCACTCCCTACACGTGTAGAAACGTAGTAAGCCAGTGCTGCAGGTACGAGTTGGAAAGGAAAATTACGCGCGCCAGTTTACGATTTGCTTCTCGGAAACAGCGGAAATGTTGGTTCAACTCTTGATTTGTCTCTCAAAGATGATTTCCGTAATGAAAACACGGGTTGGTTATTGCTTGAACCAGGCGCATGGAGACTCATTTTTTCAACATGGGGAAAATGGGGGAAACAGTGGGTGTGGTGGGTCCCGGACCCATTCAAATCGATTTTGGGTCCAACATTTAGTGGAAAATGATACCCCACACGCCCAAGTTCCAAAAATCTCGAAAACACATATTCAGAATGGGTAATATATACCCAACTTGACCCATAACTTCTTCCAATGGGTGCCAACCGTTCTGGGACATATTTCATTGGATAGGTCCCCCCCCCCCCCCCCTCTGCAAATTTGGCCCGATCGGGCTGAAAATGTTTGAGGACTAACTAAAGCCAGAAACGGATCCCTGACCAAAATTACAGATTTTTAGAAATTTTTCTACAACCTAGTCGGCGTGGACGCGGACGGACATTTGCTAATTTGGATCCACCTTAAAACTCCCAGAAAAATTTTTGAGCCGAATCGGAGAGATGGACTTTCTGCATAAAAACATAGGTTGATCATCCAAGGAATAAGCAACCAAAAGGAGGAGCTTCCTCTCCATTTAAACGCGTTAAAGAAGATACGAATCATGTGCTTCAACTTTTTTACTAATTTTCTGACGCTGAATCGATTAGAATAAGTCTCCTTACTCCTAGTCCGAGGTTTTGTTGTTGTTGCATCCTCTGAATCTGCATTGCATTTTTGGATCTGGAAAAAGATTATAAGTTTACATCGTGGAAGGATGCATTCGATGAAAAAATCAAAATCGTGTTTCAAAATTCGTCTCTACTTCAGAACGTAAAATATAACGTGTAACACCTGCCTCCCGGCAGCTGCCTCGAACAGGAATGTTTTCCTATCGAAGCAATACATCCATCGAACAAGAGAGAAGACCTCCGAGCATTTGGGAAACGAATAGGCCTCAAGAAGTGGCTTGTAGTGACTTATGCCCCTGTTCCTGGTTGCCTCACTAATTCCTGTGTTTGCTCTCACAGCGGGACATATAGCGACGGGAGGTCTATCCTTGGGATCCCACGCGAGTTTTATAGTAAAAACAAAGAGAGCAGGTGCCACCATCGCTTCTGCATTTCATAGTAGAGGATAAATGATGAGAAAACTTGATGTATGCAAAACGTTCAAGCAGACGATTCAAATTGACTCGTATTTTAGGTAGGTACATCGCGGTTCCAGTACATTTTGAACCACCTGATGAGAGATTAAAGTTATTTTGTTGAGAACGTGCTGATTCAATTATACTTAAATTCTCAGACAGCTGCCAGTTTTCATTATTCTAACTGGAATGATACAATACGCCTTCGCATCCGCAGACGCCGATACTATTTTTTCTCGCTACATTTATTCTTTACATTGCAAAATCCAAACTTCAGACCAGAAATATACGTCCGCCGTCCATATCAAGTCCGCAAATAACTTCGCTAAATCCGAAATGTTACATTTTCCGTTAAAATTAAGATATACTAGTATAATCCCAATTAGTAACATTCTAGGCCTAGAAAATGAGTGAATTCCACATATTTACATTGCGGAAATTGCCATTGTGGCAAATACTCTGGCACGACATAAATATAATATTTGTCCTCTCCTTCATCGCCTCTCGATCATTTCTTCACAAGTGAGGCTCATTAGCTGCTCGACTGTCTCTTTTTTAATGATTGGTGACTCTGAAGACGGCGTTGAAAGATCGGTTCAGGGGTCTCCTTACTGTCATGACAGCGACCGGTAGTTTCCTGCGTTGACAGATGCATCCCCTTTCTACGACAATTAGTGCAAGCGTCGCCTGGAACGTCTCAACAACGGTGATTTGTCAAGTGGCTCGTACGTCAGTCGAGATGAGCGAAAGGGCTCTTTCTTATTCTTGACTTCGTCCGACAGACGAAGGTGTAATCGTGTACCAATAATGTACGTATTTCACTCATGTAATTGTACGAGCTTTCCTGACGCTTTTACTAAACTCAATTGAGCCTTGTAAAAAGGTATTGCATAACAGTGTGTATCTAATCAAGGGACACATCTCTAGACGGTACCGACTCTAAATACCAAATAATCTTAGTGTGTACCTCCTTATTTATCGAGGTCCCTTGGAACCACCTATCCGTTCGAACTTTATTGTTACTACGAGTTTATGCTGAACGGTACATTTTAAATGTAAAATAACCCGAACCAGCGATGTAAACCATGTTTGTTCGATGTTAGGGCTGGGTGTAAAAATAGAAAATTGGATACTGTTCCGCCCACGTTACGATGCATAATGCATACATCGTTGTTTCCCGCGAACGATCCAGCGCCTTTCCCTGGTGTACTTAATACGATCGTAGTTCCGTCTAAAGAACTTATAAATACGCAATAAATTCTCTTAGTAGTTGTACAGTGTCACATTCGCCGCGGAAATGTCTTTCCTAGTCGATGCTACCGAATCATTTGGAGTGATTATATGACTATACCGCCTTGCACGTGAATATTAAATGAAGAACTTGCACAGAATCAGAGGTATTCATGCATTGGAACAGTGAGCTTAATTTGTTAGGCGGAATGTATCGGAGAAAGGGGTGTATAGAAGAAAAAAATCTGATTTTACGGCAAAATCGAGGTTAATTCACGAAACAAAGGCTCGAGGTTGGTATATTTACGGCATTTTTGCACACAATTACGGGAACAAAATAGTTACCACACAACGCCGGCTTCATTTTGTATTACTTATTATTACTTATGTATTATTTTGTATTGACAGGTCACGGCGGGGAAAACTGGCCACTCGTAGCTATCATGATTATTACTTCAACTCAAACAATAAACAAGAATAACCATTCAAGTAGTGAATGTCCGATTCGTTCCAAAAATAAATTAATTACCTATATACTCTACAAAACGTGGGCTCTTGTGAACAGGGTTTCATTAAACATCAGATGGATCATGTTGTATACGCCTCAGTGTTTGCACAAATGCATGAGCATCCGACCCAGTTGTCATGTTCAGGGTGATCGAATTACGTCCTTTGATGGACGCCGTCATTCAAAGACCTCGGTCACTTACACCAGTATGCAGAGCCAGCTAGTGGCAAGAGAACCTTAGTACAGTTAATTTATCGTCGATCATTTTCAACCCCAAATTAATCAATGTCACGCGGAGTCTGCATAATCCAGTGATATAGTAAATGATCGGATTGGCATTAGTGATCGAGAACACGTGCCTATTTGACGGTAGTTATTGAGCTCATTGGAACTTATGACGGACAGAAATCATGTTTCGTCAGTTGCCATGTGTATTTGCCTTTCATACCACTCAACTAGGGTTGTGACGGTAAGCATTGAGAAATTCTCCCCTTGTCATTGATTAGGTGAACTGACATCACTTGGGAAACCCGTTGGAGCTAGATAACAGGAAGACAGAGTACAAGGTCCAACCAAAGGGCACCGTTTCTACGGGATAGCAGATCTTTAACAAAACTGCCGAGTATACTGCTACATAATTAGCTCCTAGGTGCCTTAACGAGCCACCATCTTCCTTCCTTTCAGCATCCCGCCCTCAACGTAAATCGCCACCAATTAACAAACGGTACTGCCGGTATTAGGGGCCCCAGTCTCTGCTAACGGTGGTATTATCGGCTCTCTTACACCCGGTGATGTAGTTGTATATTACTTATACAAGCGTCCGCTGAACGTTTAACAATACAAGGGCAACTTTTATAGTTGGCCATGAGAATCCGCTAATTCATTACTCAAATCAGGTTGGCGTTTGTTCCTCTGGGGCTTAAATATGCAAGCTGTATGACGATCATCAAATTTGTAATAATCACCACAAAAAAAAAAAAAAAAAAAGGCACGATGAAAAACAATGAATAAATATGACAAAATATAATGAGAAGAAAAATTATTTTGAATGATTATTATTTAAAAACAAATAAAATTATGATAATATCTCGAACAGGCAATATAGGGTCGTTGATGAGAACTTGCGGTTCTTTCACTGGAGAATAAGCTGCAAGATAAACTCATGAGTCTCAGCCTACAGACAACGCCGTCCTGTCAGGCCTGCGCTGTACGAGCTGTTCAAGTTCATTGTGCGGGCCAGGTGGAAAGGCGTGGGCTCATGTAAGCATGAAGGAACATTACGGTTAATCATATTATACATCCTTTTGGATTCGGACATCCTGGAAACCCGATCTAGCTTTTGACGGAGAGCGAGCCCGTACAAGTGGCGAGTTGATGCCCTTAAAAAAACCTCCATAGGTGGAAAAAAGCCCATCACATCCCCCTCGTGTGTGAAGTCGAAGAAAGAGAATCGACTGACGACATCGGATTGACGTGAAAGCGCGAAGAAGAGGGGTCGGTCGGTGTTAGTCATGGTCTTATTAAATTCCCGCCCCTTTCCAGAGGGAGTCCAGGCTACGTGCTCCGCATAGCCCGAGGACCGCAGGATTCGGCTTCAAGACTCCCTTTCGAGACTCTCACTGGGAAGCTGCTCGCGCTTTGGCTACATCTACAACTACCCTGATTTACTTCGGCACTCACTCTCGAAGCTCGACTGACGTGACGAGAGAACCAATAAAGAGGTGCGGATTTCTTTTCAAACTCTTTCATCTGAAGTTTTTCCGTCTGCAGACGTCGGCGCGAGGGGTCGAGGGGTTTATTTGTCTTTGTAAAACATTGACGCAAGTAAAAGGAAACCCTTAGCATCTGAGGCCAGATAGAAAAGTGCCTCAGTGACGACAGAAGTACTAGGGGCTTCTCCAGAACCCCCTCCTACCCTTTTTAAAGAAGGAAGTGTTGAGGTGCCTCAATGATCATGCTGCATTTTCATTCGTTTCGGATCAATTCATCGCCTGAACAGGCTGAACTGGAACAATATCGGCAATGATCAGGCATGTTCTTCACGAGCTTTCCGCCCTCAACATTGGCATTCCTTGGGGGAATTAAGAGTGGAAATTCCCTTCCTCTTTTAACAAAGGAAGAATTCCAAATTTTTGACTCGAGCTCTGGGGGAAACACGAGAAATTAACGGCTGTGAGAAACGTAGGGTGCATTTATCGGGAACGTTTATTGGATCAGATGGAAAAACGTGGGGACGCCGTCAAGGGGAAATTCCGTACGCGTGTGAAATGTCGATGACAAGAATGTAAGACGGGAAGCTTTTGTGGTAAATATTAATAAAACGTGCCACCCAGCAATCCCGTTACGAGGCGCAAGTTTTTTTTCCCTTTATATTTTCCGCTTTATTTAGGTTTTCATGTAAATTTCAACGTTGCTTGAAAAGGTTTTTCCTGACGGGAAAAGGTCTGATTAATCTACGTGAGTATTGCCGTGAGCAGGTTCTGCGCTGCAACCCGACAATACCTTGTTCATACCAACTATGAAGCGGCTCGGTAGAGCAAACAAACTGGTAGTTGACGATTTTCTCACACATCCGCAAACTAACAAGATTATTAGGAAGATATTTTCTATTCCAATTATTATTTTTCTCGCATCTCGGGGGCGGCAAGCCTTATTGTCTTAAGCGGGAGGCAAATAAATGTGCACATAAAGAAAAAAATACATAATTTACGCCAGACAGTGCAGGGCCTCTACCGCATTTATTTTACTCTCTATCCTTTCTAGTAAGATTGAACAATGGGCAAACAAAGGCTGATGCATTTGAAAATTCGCTGAAGTCGTTATGATCCTAAAACCTTGGGAGCCTGATGATCGGCTCACATCGTATCGGCCAATATCATTGCCTATCAAAATTATTCAAAATGTGGATTCATAGATGATTAACGTGGACCAATGAAGATTGAGGAACTTCAGTGGATATGATCCATACATTCATTCGTGGAAATCAAATTCTGATATTGGAACAAACTAGCATTAACACCTTAGTGGACACGAATGATCGCAATATATTGGTCCACGTGGCCGACATATGGTGGGAATAAACACCAGGAGACTTTATTGCCCTCCGTCGGGGTAACCCACAAACAACTTCCTGGTTGTATTAATTTTTATTTACCCCCCAAAAGATATTAGACTTTTGCCCGATCATCATTAAATCGTTACTGATATTATTGTATTGATTGAGAGGGTGCGAACTAATCGGATCTGACCCCGAGGTAAATTGTGGATTTTCGACGCTCGTGCGAGGACGAGCGGCTCGCACGTGACTCTCGTTATTGGGTACTGGGGACCGTACACTGGGGTTATTTGTATAAATCTCTTGTTCCTTTATTAGATTCCCTCGGTTTCTCCCTCGTCTTGTCCACCTTTCGGGTGTATCGTTGGCGCTCGTAATTTGCCCTTTAATGGCGCGGCGACGACCGATATTAACTCCCACCATGGACCACCTCTGAAATTATTGCTGCTTGGGAGGTTTTGTTATGAATCTTTATGGCTTGCCGTAACCGCACTCTCCTCCCTGTGCATAGTTCCCCATTCACGATGACTAGTCTTCAAGAGGAACTTCTGCGCTATAAAAGCTAGGGTAAACTTTTGATAAAAAATGGGGGGAACAGTGGGTGTGGCGGGTCCCTGACCCATTCCAATCGATTCAGGGTCCAAAATGTAGTGGAAAACCATACCTCACTCGCATAGGTACCAGAAATCACGATGACATTTATTCGAAATTGGTAATATATAGCCTCATCCAGAGAGCACCAATCGTTCCGGGACCCGTCTCATTGGATTTATCGTCAAAAAGTTAGTGGAAAATCATACCCCACACGCCTAGGTACCAGAAATCTTGAAAACACATTATACAAAATGTGTAGATAGATACCCATTTTGACCCATAACTTTTTCCGGTCGGTGCCAACCGTTCTGGGAGCCGTTTCATTGGATTCAGCGTCCAAAATTTAGTGGTAAGTGATACCCCACACGCCTAGATTGCCAAAAATAACGAAAATCCATTTTTCGAAAAACATTTTGACCCCTACCCCACCCAAATTTGGTCCGATCGGGTTAAAAAGTTTCGAGGAACAACTAAAGCCGGAAATGAGTCCCTGACCAAAATTTCAGATTCTTAGAAAATTGTCTACTACCGAAGTCGGCGTGGACGGCGGACGGACATTTTTGCTAATTTTGATCTAGACACCTTGAAACGTCCAGAAAAAATTTTTGGGCCGAATCGGAGAGATTGACTTTTTGCATGAAAACAATGGTAGATTAGTCAAGGAATAACCAACCAAAAGGGGAAGTGATTGACTATTAGGAGCCACGCGGATGAAGCTCTCCAGTCCAGACAATTTTTGTATTTCAATAAACGGGATTGCCGCACCTATTAAAAACCCAAATGAATTGAAGAAAATAAAGCGCTACTACGGATATTCTGCTTAGGCTCTTATCCGATGAGCAGAATTAGTCAAAATACGTTTTCCTAGGGGAGAGGAAGCATCTCGAGTTCGTAATTCATAGCGCTGGTGGAAGATGAGGAGAAGGCATTCGGGGGAAGGCCCATAACTCAAGGATGGAGGACCGCTCCTAGTCATTAGGAAAAGGCAAGGGAAGCGCGGCTCTGTCAACAGACATGGGCTCCAAGTCTAGATAATGCTGTTTGACTAAGTCTCTCCCGAGTGCTGTAGCCAACTTTGCCTTTATACCGTGGGATGCGCCCTCCGCTTTGTTTATATTGTGTCCCTACTTATCAGTTACCCAGGTAAATCTTGTTAGGTACATCGCCTAGTGGCCGTGAGGGTTCGTCATGCGTGTTGCGAGTAGTGACGTCATCCAAACGCCATCTCAGCCCCTTCGTACGTCGACAATTTAGTCGTAAATAGTGTCCTACAAATAAAATCGAATAAACAAAATTTATCAAATTTCCCTGTAGACATAGTCGCGTCTAAAATGTATCGCTTGGTAGAATGAAAATTAGCTTTGAGAATTACCTGTCTCCTTCAGGGGTTGAGGATATAATGTAGAAGGTTGGTTCAATTCGTTGGTTCTGTGCTAATATTCGACGAGAGGTGACACATTTCATCGTTGGTTTGTTGCATGATTATAAAAAATACGTTTTAACACTATATAAAGTTTTGGTACGTTAAATAGTAACCACCATGTTTTCTTTTCCTCCCAGTAATGAGCGAGAGACGCGTCAAGGATGAATAAAGCGGGGAAGCGATAGATAAGTAATCCTGACCGTCTTACTAACTATACAAGTCGAAGTTTCAAAGACAAGTTTCCAACAATATTAAAGTTGGAGTCGAAACTGGATGTAATATTATAAGAAAAGCGGAGGGTGGTGTCTTTGCCATTGAAATGAAGTTTGTCAAAGACTTAACGCTCATAAGCAAATAACTTGGCGAATGAACTCTTGCGAAACTCTTTGTCCGGGCTGAGTCCACATCTCTTTGCATAATTAGAATCAGCCCAACTCTCCTCTCCCAGCTCCACCATAAACCCTTCATTTCTTTTCAAACAGAAGATAAGGGAGCGGATGGATGCTCTTGTATTTTGTCTCTGGCAATCACCATTACAATTACACGATGGTCGTTCCCATCTTTCATTTGAAAAAGAAGAAGACGAGTTGAAATAATAGAACAAACAGTTTTTGAGAGGCCTATAAAGAGGCTTGATCTTTAATCCTTCGTTTTCTGGGAGTGCTACAGAAGTTTCCGAGTTTCCTTTCAAGCCCTCAGGCGAAGAACCAAAGGAACTCAAACTGTATTAATGGAAGGTTTCCCCTTTTGAGCAAATGAAGAAGAAATGGTGACAACTGACATAACGAGCTGACAACCATGCTTGTTGATTTGTTTCCTAGTCAAATACCCGTCTCTACAAAATTCCATACCATCCTTAAGTTCCAGATTCAATCGATATTCGTACTTACTCAGCAGCTTTCCAAAGTCCCAGGATCTGTTACAGACGGTTGAAATACCATAGCCAGTGGTTAGATTAATGCCCTTTTAGTGACTTTAATTAGAATTAAGACGACGTCTTGGTCGAAAAAAAAAAACACGATTATTCCCGGCTGCCACGAAAGTTGTTGAGTTCCTCGAACGAGATTAAGGCATCTGATGCTTATCTCAATTGAAGAACTTGAGAGCTGCATCCGTCCAGCTGGATTTATGAGCTGAGTTAATGAAGTGTGGCGATAAAAACACGAGAAGGTGCGTATATGGGGGCATGTGTTGGCGCCACGCTGTTATTCGAAGTGTTAGTTCCGGAGGAAGTTGGCTCTTCCCGAATAGGAGCATTATTCAACTCGAACTATTCCTTTTGACGTGTGGTTGGTGAGATATTTTAGAAGTCATACGAGAACTTTTTGGCATCTGTAGGAGATTTGTTCATTTTTCGAAAAAAATGATTAAATATGATTAAGGATGTCATTTTAAGTTGGTCATCCCTTGGATAATCAACATATACCTCACGGGGAGGGGGGGGGGGGAAGTTAGACCATCTCTGATCAGACCCATTTTTTTTCTCAGGACGTTTCATGATGACATGAACGGAAACGCTGCAAATTCATTTACAGGGGTTGGTTATTCGTCGGACCAGGAACAAGGAGAGAATGGGGGAAAAGGATGAGTGTTGAGTGTCCCGAACTCATTCCAATCAATTCAAAATGGTACCTCACGAAAATTTCCAAAGTCTATTTTTCGAAAAGCACACGGAACATACTGACCGTCAGAAAACTTGCATAGTGAAACTACCTTCACCTGATGATGTCTTCAGACAACGCATAGTAACCGTAGCCTGCCCCACATAATCAACAGGTATAGTATGCCAACACAAAGTAACAATAAAGAACAAAGTGAGGCCAGACAAAATTCATTTCATCAGAAATGATTCATTCATTCAAAATTCATCATTCATTGCATCCGCAATACGACAGCCAGGGACGCGACTGGAGGTTGCAGAGATTGTGACGTTCCAAAATTTGTTCGATGACTGCTTTGCAGAATGAAGAGAGCGATAACAAAGTCGGTCCTACGATTTTGTCAAGTCCTCACAACGTGCACGATACTATTTCCTATTAAGACTGAGCAGTCAGGATGCGTCTAGGAACGGGTTTAGTGCGATAAATAATCTGTTTCCTTTACGACAATGAGATGTTTTCCCATGGAGATTGTATCCGTTGATGGTTCAGATGAAAAGTCAGGGACGGGTGAAAGTGAGAGGGTCTGCTGTGATTTACGAAGTGGGTAGCATCTGTTATCAACAGCTATCTCTAGATCTCTGTCCCTATGAACAAAACCCCGAGGAGCCCGAATGCGTAACCCTTGCTATAGGATTACCGCCGTCGTAATGGTGTTTTCGCAACTTCCAAGTTGAATATTGTCCTGTCGAAGGCTGACCTCGAGCCCGCTCGATCGTTCCTTACTTGAATATAGCCAATCCTCAACACCTGTTACATGCGCGTATTTACCAGCGTCCTGTTCATGTTGAGTAACCATCTATGGGATTCTCACACCGAAGGATGTCGTATTTGTTTCATTCACGCGAGTAGATTTTATTTTTCTAGTGAGCAGTTTTCTCAACTAAGCCAGTGATAGGTGAGTGTTCAAGATAGGCTCCAAGACAAACAGGAACATTGAAATGAAATTACTCTGGTAGACTGACCGATAAATGACTGTAGGAATGGGTGCACAGAAAAAAGGTACCCAGTTTTCTCTTCCTTCGCATCCTCGCCATTTAAACTTCCTCATTTTCGCTGGCATACATATTTGCGTGTATACATGTATGATAAAGACGCCCTGTAGAAAATTCAGAGTGTACTAATAGGGCTGGCAATAATATTGCTTATACAGGACTACAGAAATGGCCCACTGACAACCTCTCCGTTGAAAACTGCTCAGGTAGAATTAGGAGAATCGTGCTGACAGAACGAACTCGTAATGGGATTCTTATTGACTATCAGTAGAACAAAGCCTCAAATCTCTTTTCAGAAAAAGCATGAAGAAGCAAATTTTTAATGAGGCACCCCTCTGAATCGGTTAAGTCTCGACGAACATGATAACATGTCCAAGGAAATGTGATCCGAGGACCTTCAGCTCGAGTGTCAGCTATTTTCCGCCCCTTCACAACATTTTCAGAACTTCATTAGTCCTCGACCCTCCTCATCGCCTTCAACTTCAAGAAGAAGACGCTGATTAACAACGGACTTAATCTAATCGCCTTTTCATAAATCGTGATTCATTTTGTAAACACGTTACCCGACTCGGGGAACTCCCTCCTCGCTCATTTTCCAAGATCATTCAGACCCTTTGGCTTTTGTTCTAACGAAGAGCTAACATGATGTTTTCTCGCTGCTCTGCATCCTTTAATGCAGGAGGAGTTGATTTATTAACGTGGCTTTTATTGTGCTGCCAACCCCTGCTTTGAGCACAAGGATTAAACAAATTTAATGAAAAACGAAGCAAATTCTTTCACGTGGGTTGGTTATTCTTCGGACCAGCAGCATGGAGACTCATTTTAATCGATTCAGTATCCAACATTTAGTGGAAAATGATATCTCACACGTCTAGGTACCAGGAAT
The DNA here is from genome assembly GCA_019603395.1 of Cyrtorhinus lividipennis. Classification (NCBI taxonomy): domain Eukaryota; kingdom Metazoa; phylum Arthropoda; class Insecta; order Hemiptera; family Miridae; genus Cyrtorhinus; species Cyrtorhinus lividipennis. The sequence goes on along the minus strand of CM034003.1, from coordinate 12,755,649 downwards.
CTCGAAAATACACTTTGAAATAGTTAGTTGGTAACCATTTTGACCCATAACCTTTCCCATAACCTCATTGAGACGCCAATGAGACGGGTCCCGGAACGATTCGCCAGCGTTCAAAATTTAGTCGAGAATGATATACAGAACTGAATGAAAATTGAAAATGCGTTAATTAATTTTTTGTATCATGAGAGGGAACAATATTTAGGAAGATTTTGGTGATAATGCTCCCATCAGTTGGCCCTACCTCTACAGGAAGTTATATGTACCTATGTCTCATGAACAGCGATTTGCATGCTCAGAAATTTGTATGCACCTCGGTCTTACAAACGTTCTTTGTTGGAAACCTCCCAATGATCTCTTCCTATTGAATCGACGAAATGGATGCCATTTCACACTTGCTTCCTCTTAATGAAGAAAATCAATTCGAGAACGACTTAACCAAGTAGGTATTGGATAAGCCCTACTACACCTATTGCTGACTCGTACCTCGTCCCACCTCAAGTCAAACCAAATCTCATCTGACGCTCACCCTCGCAGAATCCTCGAGACGAGCATGCATAGCGCGCCAAGTAATCCTCAGTGATTGAGGATGGGATCAACAACGCCTATCGCTGCCGCGATACTCTCCACCCCACCATCGACCTTCTACCACAGTAACGCGACACGGTTGCGATTTCCCGTAATCCGCTCAATCTATGATTATTAATGTTCAACCAACGATCTGTCGGTTGAGGAGGGGCCTATCGTAAATGCGCAGTTCCTAGGTGATGAGAGAGCGGAAACGGGTTCTGATCCGGATCGTATTATCGCTCGAATTCATCCTGTAAGCAGATCACTGATACGCAAAAGTCTGAGTGATCTGTAGGGCTCTTCTGTTGGGTTAGCTAATGGACTCAATAAAACAATACGATTTCCTAATGGTTTTGTTCCTTAAAGAATGTGGTTTACTCTTTTTTACCTGAATCAAAATGTGTATTATTTGCCATACCAGGCACCCGGCATCCGGAGCATTGAGATCGCTTGGCTCGATATACTTAGCGAAGCAATAAGAGTCCATATTTACACCCTACTGTTATTTATTTTAAAGGCTTCTTCAAAAGTCTTCAAAAGTACTAGGATATACATTCGTTTCCCCTTCCAACCCCATCTTGGCTTACCGCCTCCAGACTTTAAGTACATTCCAACTCTGGCTTTTGTTTCTGTATGCATTCATATGCTCTAACATTTCCCCTCTTCTCGTTTTCATTTAGCGCTGGGGCCCAGGTTTCATTAGAGTTTGCCGACGTCCTCAGGCTATTTGATTAACTGCTATGAAATTGCTTAAGCCCACCGAAGTTGGGAAAAGGCCTTTGAAGAGGTGGGGGGCTCATCGGAGTCGTTCAAAGTTTGAATTATTATCACTCACGAGGAAACCCAACCATTTTAACCAGATCCGATGGTACATATTTCGGCCTCGAGGGGTTTTACCGAATGATGCTGCTATGGTCATTTTCCATCTTGATAACGTTCAGGTTTATGTGGAGTACAACAGACGCGCTACTGGACGAACAAGCATGAATCCATTACGATTGAAAGAGATGTTTTCGCTTTGATCGCTGAAATACCTACTCACCTGGTTATTTCGATTTCCACGAAATGAGAGGAGCTGGAAGGGTACCTATTTCCTCTTCCGCCGGCCGCAAGGGACAAAATCAAAACTTTGAATCGATCCACCCATCCAATCAGAAAATTTAATCTTTCTCCCCTTGTAGTTGACTTTACTCAACGTTACAGCATTATCAAACCACCGTAGGTTTGTGACCGCATCTATCAATACGTTAAATAAAAAATCGCTGCAAATTCTTTCGAATTGTAGGAACCAAGCACATACAAACATCTTTTCTCTCAATAATACAACAAAAACGACGTTCGGCGATCTCATTTGGTGACTTGTGATGATATATTATGTATCCTGCGTTTGAAACTGAACGAGAAAACGTAATAACCTATTCAACAGGCCACTGTGGATGGGAAGGCGTATCCTTCGCTGAGGTCTTCATATTGCGATGCGGACACTTTTTTTCTTTTCAAAGAAGTAACCGTTATAGAAAATATCCTTCTAGAACCCTTGTCTCCGCTGGAGCTATAAATTCATCTATACATAGGTTCTTTGTAATATTTTCCTCTCATAGTTAGTATTCAGGAACTTACTGAAACCGTACGGTTCTCACTAGGTGAATAAAATTTATGAGACGTAACTATCCAAAAATGATGCTTGACGTCTTGATTGTGATAAGGGGGAGGAAAAGTCGGTCGCACATACTTTTCCAACAGGAGTATTCCTTCCCCGGAATAATAAACAGTTCTTTCCACTGGGAGCTTCCAACGAAGCCGTTCACGAAGAAGAATGAAAGACCTTGACGGGAATTTGAATAAGCCTCGCGCCTAGTTATGCCTTTATTTTATCCTACGTGAAGGTAAGGGTTTGAGACGGTATGTTGAGATAGAAGAAAAAATAAAAACCATTGTAATACACGGCATTAGACCTCAATGAGAAACACGAGACCTGGTAGACGGCTTGTCTCTGTACGACTAATCATGAAAGTGAATGGTATCGATAAGCCTCTCCAAACTTGTAACCCAACACTATCCTGCAGCAAAGCTATGAAGATGTAAGCTTATCCGTTTCATACTATTTTCATCTCCAATCGTTCAATGACTATGAAGTAGCCTCCCGCGTTGTTGTACATTTACCATGTCCCTCTAAAAACCTATTAGAAAAAAAATCTGCAAATTCTTACACACGGGTTGGTTATTCCTCGAATGGGGGAAACAGTGGGTGTGGCGGGTCCCAGACCCATTCCAATCGATTCAGGGTCCAAAATTTAGTGGAATATGATACCCCACACGCCTAGGCACCAGAAATCCTGACACATACAAAATGGGTGGATACATACCCATTTTGACCCATAACTTCTTCCGGTGGGTGCCAATCGTTCTGGGACACACATCATTGAATTCAGCGTCCAAAATTTAGTGGAAAATGATACCCCACACGCCTAGGTACCAGAAATCCCGAAAACACATATATTCAAAATGGGTAATATATACCCAATTTGACCCATAACTTCTTCCAGTGGGTGCCAATCGTTCTGGGACCCATTTAATTGGATTCAGCGTCCAAAATTTAGTGGAAAACTATACCCCACACGCCTAGGTACCAGAAATCCCGAAAACACATATTCAAAATGGTCAATATATACCCAATTTGACCCATTACTTCTTCCAGTGGGTGCCAATCGTTCTGGGACAAGAAGAATATTTGAAAATCCATTTTTCAAAAAACATATTTTTACCCCTCCCCCCCCCCCCCCCAATTTGGTCCGATTGGGCTGAAAAGTTTCGAGGATCCGTCTCGGCCGGGAACAGACCCCTGACCCAAATTTCAGATTTTTAGAAAATTTTCTACTACAAAAAACGGCGTGGACAACGGACGGCGTACGGCGTACGGTGGACGGACATTGACCTTTTTTGATCAGGACATCATGAAACGTCCAGAAAAAAATTTTGAGCCGAATCGGAGAGGTTGACCATTATCATGAAAACATAGGTTGATTATTCAAGGAATAACCAACCAAAAAACTGGTCCAAATACTGCAAATGGAGATGTTATCAACTGGGAGCCCTATTTAATCACTTTAAAATCAAAAACCGTGGATACATGACAAACGAAGGCCCAAAACACCACACCAACGTAATGATGGTGAGCACCACATGCAAACATCACAGTTTCTTGAATCTAAAACCTCAAATGAATACAGTATTGCGTGGGTTCATCATCTCTCTCCGACTTCAGCGAATTTCAATTCCAAATAAGAATCTCTAAGTGTTCCAAGAAAGTTAAATTTTCTACGAAGTGGAAAAATTAACCAGAAACAAATTAAATTATACCTAGTGCATGGCAAGGAGTCTGACAACATAGTTACATCATGTCAGCACCAGTCTGAGAAGATGGTCGATATGAGGGTAACAACACATAGGGAACCTGTCTCCCTGCTGAAGATCAAAAAATACATTTCTCGCCTGTCTCGTAATCTCCAGTTTTATCTCTCGTTCAATCGAGCATCAACACGCCACAAAGCGAATAGCTGTGGCAGTTTCGAAAGAAAAATACGTCATCCTTTTTCGTAACGCTGATGCCTTGGGGGGTTCGGAAGCCGAAAAACGAACCCGGTGAAAGGAAAAGGTGTATCTCGAGAGAATGTGGAGGAAAACTCCTGCGGAGGGTTTGTTCAAGTTGGAATCATGCGGACAAGGTTATTTCACACACTGGTGGAGCTTTCTCCATGTTTTTCAAGTCAGCTCGTACCTACCTCAGAACTACGGAATAAGTCATGTGGAAACCGACCCAGCCGGCTAACGAACCTTTGTCTCAGATCAAATTTGATGTCAAGGGTGGAATTGGGAAAATATCCTGGCTTCTCTCAAAGAAAACAATTCTCTTAGAAGAAAAAAGTCTTGACTGTTGCGAAGACCATGATGGTCGCCTCAAGAGAGGACCACTCATACTCCGGGTTAGTGGACATTTTGATAACGCTTCACTCTTATATGGGTTTTCGTCGTCGTGTACGATGTACGATTCATTTAAACCTACCAACAAAGTTAAGTTCATAGCAAAATCAAAACGAATCGTCTTGTCTTCCTTGAATCATTCGAAATTGGAGTCAACCAACTACTTAAGTAATTCATTTGCGCAATCGAAATCGCCGTTTAGTTTCATTTAGATTAATTCATTATCATTGCTCAAATGGGGGGAAACTGAACAATAATTTAATGTCATTAGCTGGTCACGTTGCAAATTTGTATAACAGTCCAGTTGTTTGGTGTCCTTGTATTGGGTACTCCCATGACACCCTGGCTCTCACGCTGTACATATTCAACGCCTCTGTGGAATGAGGCCTCGGACAAGTGTTCGACCTGGGCCAACTGTTTGCACCTAATTAATTCCCTTGATGAGTCTCGCCGGCTTGGTATCGATTGGAAGGGGAACGGTCGGTACTGTGAGCCCCGCACACCCCTCTGGGCTTCACTGTAGAAAGCTAGTCGACCGTGTTTGATGCCGCTGAGGGAGCCACCATTGACCATCCTCATTGCCGAAACCCCAAACGAACAATTGACCTCCCCCGCTCCTCGCGACCCCCCGAATCACCCTCTTGTCCCCCTTTTCGATTGACTCGGATCTCATTTAGAACTGAGAGCTTGGAAGCTTTAAATAAAGCTCACCAAATTTTCCCTATTGGTCTCTTTCCAGCTTTTATTCTAAACCAGGCTAGCTCCACACAACGGCAACATTGATTTTATTGCAACTAGGAGAATGTTTTGTGGCGATCCTTCATTCCTCTAGTAAAAGGGGGGGGGGGGGGAGAACATTTATAAAAACTCTATATTTTTGCAACACCAATGTTTCAGTTTTTAACATAATCATTGTAAGTAGCTAGTTGTATCCAATGTAGTTCCTGCGCTATCATTACATGAATCATAGTTCAATTGGAAAAACTACACAATTATACATCTCTAAAAATAAAGTGTGACTGCCAGAAACGCACTTTTTGGCTTCCATGTATCTTATTGTTGGAAGCTGACACAACTATGAGACAAAATATGAGGCCCCCTCCTTCCGATCTTGTAAAAATTTTCACTTTAGTACAGATTGTGAAGAAAACAGATCTACCTGCTCTACATTATCCCCTGAAGTTCCATCGTAGGCAGGAGTAGTGAAACGGCTTATGCAATTATAGATGATTAAAGTAATTTAATAATAATTGATTATTATGTTATAATTATGTTGAGTTCTGAAATCTAAAATTTTGGTCAGGGACCTGTTTCTGGCTCTCGGAGAGATTTCGGAGACGGATTTCGGAGAGAACGTGTAAAGTGCAATCATTAAGCACAGCGGAAATGCGAGAAAATATGACAGTTTTTAGATTGATAAGAAGACTGATAACTAAAATAAAATTCCGTAGTAGGTACCTACGATTCGTTTCAAACACGTCAATCGTTATCTGAAAAAAAAAAAAAAAAAAAAAAAAAAAACCTCTGAGGGAAAACAATTGAAGGTCTCAAATGTTCGGAAGTATCGATACCCATCCTTAGTGTTGTGTAAGGACGATATGATAGGTCGAAGCCCCATCAATTATTGTCTGAAAAGATTCGATATATCGGGTTTGATGTATCGATAACAACTTGAAGGTATGTCTCTATGAGTCATAGCCTGAGTGAATTGCGCAAATGGGTTCAACGCGTTTCTGTTTGACCAATTATTCAACTGTAGCGGCAAAAATAATTACTTTCACTATTAGTAAACGTGTTACATATTTTTCTTTTAACTAGTTACATAATTTTTTTTATCTGATACTTACTTCATTTCCTTATACAAATAATCTATATCACCATTACATATCATTATACACATGCCTTTGTAATAATATGTTTCGAGAAATATTGTCTTATACATATTATGTATAAGACAATATTTGTTGGGGCTCCTGACAGTGCAGACACACCGGAGATGATGAAAATACTATCTGTATTTAGTTTTTATTCGTATGTGACATGCCTGCCACACCTGCCTGTCATTCTAAAATCTAGATTATGCCTAAAAACCTGTCACCGCTGTAAACAGAGGTATATCCTCTGATGGTGCAACATATATTTTGTATATAATTTATTCCGTTACAAGTAGGATGATTATATATGTGTCAATGTAGAAGAAATGCCAGGTCGCTCTTACATTATGTACTTGTACTTTCATGGCATGAAACTGTAGCACATAAGCTGCTCCACTCAGTGAGAAAACAATAACGCATTATCGATAAAACGTCTATCTCGTAACGCGCTGTCATGAGCCCACGCTGGCCGATTTATTGAATCTCTTGGAACATTGTGAGAAACCCGGTTGTATCTATCCAAGTAATTGACATACTTCATTCTACTCACACTGACCAAGACGCATGAATCAGGAGTGTAGATTTTCACCTTGACTGCCCTTTTATGACGTTGAGGTGTGAGCTTCAGGTACCTACGCTTACAAAACTGATGAGCTTACAAGCCAAGATCAGCGATAGCGTCTAGTTTAAAATCTCACCGAAGAGTTTGAAATCAATATTTTTAATAGTTCAGTAAGGGAATATCAACTTGGAGGTAAACAAAATTTAATACCATCCGACCTTCGTCTTTTCAGCATCCTTTCTGAGATAGAATAATATTGAAATAGGCATAGGAAATTGCACTTGTGATAAGTGCAAGAATTGTACTGAGCAGTAAAATGGCGGTTGGCTCATATGAATGCAAATCTTCTACCTATTTGACCAAACAATGCAACTGCCGGTTCACTATTCTGTTGGGAATGGTCTTTTGAGTTCTAACTTTTGGTATATTAACACACAGGGCGTTTCAACCAATTTATTGATGACGGTGAAAACTTTATAAGCCTCACCGAAAACCCCTCATATCTCAGATTGTAAACTTAACATTAATATCAAAATGACGAAGAGTTAATTGAAGTGGGGGGACCACTTCAAAAGGATCGTTTCTCGCGATCTGTTCCAACAGAACACAATCCGACGTAAGAGTTTGATTTCAGTGTTTAGTTTGTCACTTCTTGAAAAATCTGAATTTTCCTATAAAAGTTCGTCGTATCAGGAGCTATCAAAGGGCATCACCGAAAATCCATTCACAGCCAGAATATAATAGTCACTGTTTCAGAGACAGAGAAAATGACCGGTGGAAAAACGCAATATCTTTCATCTTCAATTTTTTCCCATTTCCAGTGATTCCCTCCACCATTTTCCACCTGCTGTGCGGATGATATGAAACGCCCGTTAAAGGTATCGGATTCTGTTCTCTGATCCCTCCCCCCTTCCTATCTGCTCTTTCCCCGATGGTTATGGCCGTTTTTTCTTTTGTTTGCATTGCCTCTGATGTATACTCACTGTCCCGCCCCACCATTGATAATGACGATCCCCCAATAAAGAATCAAAGGATAAAAACTGATTTGATACTCGTTCGGATATCGAGAAGGGAAATATTCAGCTTATATGTGCGATTGAATTCAAAGTTATTGGTCGGCGATACCATTTTTTAAAAACCGCTGGGTCTTTGAGGTTTGGTTGGGGTTTCCACGTATGGACTATCATTTGCGTTGCTTGCAAGTTTGTATCACAATAAATATGATCCTCACGTGGATATAATTTCTCGTAACATGGAGATTTCTTCTTGGTTTTTGCCGTATGTCCCAGCTTTGATGAGTTTTTGATTTTCCCTTCATACAGAGATTTTTCTACATTTCTGAAACCATTTTTCTTGGTATCAAATACATGTTTAGAACCACAACCTTTGAAATTTTTGAGCAGTTTCGTCTGCGTCTACATGAATAACCTATCATCCAAAACTGGAAAACCTATTGAATTCAAGATATGCCCAAATTTTGCTCAATGTTTCATCACCATTCACCATACCTCATAACTTATGAGTCATAAGATATAATTTGGATCTCACTGAAATACTCCTTGGATTTTAAATAACAGGCCTTATTTGTATATACTTCGGTGAATGTTTCGTATATTAGATATTTTTCGTAGCGGCGTCGTTGAATGTGCACAATGGAGAAGCGTGATGTGTCGTGAATGCACATTTAATTTATGATCCCTGAACTCAGACCGATTTGTTATTGGGTGAAATCGTGATGCGTGCTTTGACCTCACCCAAGGGACCCTCCTGCTTTACCGACAACGGATATCCCTCCCACATGCCAACCTCACCCGCGAATCGCCTTAATTCACTCATGAACTTTGGCTGGGAAGACTAACGTCTCTATCGTAAAACCTTTGTTGGAGCTGAAAGGTCAATCAAAGCTACCCGTAAGACTCTTGCGTGTAGAAATGTTACGTCGGTGTACTGTAAGGGCCCGTGGCAGTTGCAAGGAATCGTGATATCCATAAAATCCATCAAATAGATGGTCTCTACATTGTCAGGTTTGAATCCAGGGAACCAGTGAATGAATGATGCTGTTGTAGGCATTTAACCTTCCTGTATATCAATACTATTGAGGCAGGAGAAAATTATAATATATTCTCTGCTGTAGAAGTTGATTAGTGAGAAATATGGATTTTAGAAATTACTTATTGATGAGTAATTGTTTGAGTTTTGTGAAAACCCAGTTCAGGTACTCTGGAAGTCTTACTCACGCCGATTTGAAGTGATTTGTGTTTTTGAAATTGCATACACAAAATGCCAATCCCACACATCTGAGACAAATTTTTGGTTTGTCACCTTCATTATTATAGCCTGTGAAGAACAAAAACTCGAGACATAGTTGTTTGTAGAGTAACAGTACCTTAATAAAATCTTAATGGTCAGTCAATGCCTTTATAACACATAGGTGAGTACGTGGGTACATGAAGGTCGTATGTGCTCGTAAGCGGGTCCTAGACGTATAAATTCGCTGCAGTAACTGCTAATAAAAGGTTCAGGCTGCGAAAAGACTCGTTCCTACTCGGACTCTACAAGACAGGCGACACAAGAGCGCACTGCATAAATTTCATCGAGTTATGGTGGGGTCGGTCTTCCGCCGAATTAGACAACACTTGGCCCATGTTCACTTCTCGCCTTTGACCGATTTATAAGCACTTATTATAGCGGAGTTTCGAGAGCCTTTAAACAACGTTTATAATCAAAACAATAAAATTCTCCTTGTCGGGGGAATAACATCGAACCATTCTTGCAACGAAATGAAATTGATTTCGAGCTTTTCCCACACACGCGCGGAGATAAAATATTTTACTAACTCTAACGAGCTAGAAGAATTTACACTTTGCAGCCTACCGAATTTGTGGAATCTTCGAAATGCGATGAGACGCTGGGAAGTGGCGGTGAAGCTCTGACGAGTCCTGTTCGATCCGTGAGTTCGAGCGAGTAACCATAAAATAAATTTCACAACTTTACTATCCTGATCTAAGGCACGCTAACTGTGTTCGTAAAGAAAGCGGAAGAATGAGAAAAAAAAAATATGGACGCAAAATAAACGGTCGTTTGAAGTTCTTTTGCAGTTGGTTACTGGCCAGGCTCACACATTCATGAAACAGTGTGAGGTGAGGAGTGATTTGAAAGTTGAGAGAGTGACTAATGAATGACGTGTGAGGGATGTAATGAAAAATAACAATACCATACTCAATTTCGTTTTTTTTCTCATATCCTTCCACTCACATTTCATACGTTGTGTGGAGCCTTCTTTAGCAAGTTCAGGTAAATAATGTGTGTAAGGCCTATTTTCAATGCTCAATTTGCTGTTGTTGCTTCTCCATCGTAGTTGCCAGTATTTTTCACTTACTGCTCATTAGTAAATCAAAGGTTGATATTTGAGGAAATTAGAAGGAAAATATTGATATTAATAAAAGATATCAAATTACAAAACAAAAATCATCACTCACGAATCCTCTCCTCTCAGTACAGTTTTTCCTAACCATGTGCTGTGACATCGCCCTATCAACTTTATTGACCTACACCAATACAGAGATTTAACGCGTCTGTGCAACACGATCGGTAAAAGGTGACTCACACTGGCAGCAAAGCACTGGGGCATGTGATAATAGGACACTTGGCTCGTACTGTGTGGAGTGGGTCTGAATAAACCTTCGTGTCCATAAACATCGCATTTGCATTTTCCAATCCGAGTCAACTGGGATTCGTACCTGAGCTTAGTCAGAGGCTCATCCTCTGTTGCGCGGAATCAATCCTCCCTTGTGGCAGGTTGAGTAAACCAGTTGAAAACAGTGTGTTGGAATCATCCCTTCTGAATTCTGTTCAGTCGAATGAGACCACCCCTACAACCACGTTACCAAGTGGCAGTACCGTTCTCACAAACCCGCATCATTAGCACTGCGAGGCGGTGCCAGAGGACAGGACGTCCCCCTCCCCCCCACAACCATAGTGACAACTGTCAGGACTTTTTTTTTTTCAATTTAGCCTCGCTTTTATTTAAAAAAAATTGTAACGTTTATTTGCCCTAAAGACTTATTTTGATCGTCATTGATTTGATACAATATATTCCGCCGTTTATTAATCTTTTCCCACCTTCAGATATAAGCACATTCCCGTAGTTATTATCGATTATGAGTTCGAATTTCCATCAACCTGACTTATTAATTGTTTTTTTAATTGGAGAAAACATAATTTCCACGAGAAATATATTTTAGATGAAGTTGATGCTCAGGTAGGTTATTCCTGTCCGCGTCCAAGTAACGAACAAGTGCATACTGGATGCTGTTTGTACACAACCTGAAACCACATTCAGAGGATTGCTCCTTGAGACTGCATCATGAGGACTAAATTGCGTCGCATGAAGCACCAACGACCCTTCTCTGACGAATAATTATTGTAATTTTGCCATTTGATAGGCCTAGCAATCTTGTAATTACCCGACCCCCAAATTAGCATCCGCTGTTTAAAGCCTCTCATGAATTGGATAATCATTATTTCGGACACCCTCCCGGTGTTCTGTGTATCTCCTGCCCATTCCTTCGTATTTGCATAAAGCCGATATAATTATGAGCGGTGTTAAATAATAAATAGTTTGTAGGCTACCGTACTGAGTTGTGATATTGAGATGATCGACGGAAAGAGAAACGTCTTGATTTCACATTAAGTGGGGGTGCAGAGGCATGCTTCTTCTGTGGGTGCCAACGTGTCTGCTACAAATAGCTCTGTTCGTGGATCAACATAGTAGATGTACATGTGAAATTATGACCGTTGTCCGAGTCAACCCCCTCACATCACCTCCCGTGTGTAATCCACTTTTTCGACAAGGAAAATCCATTTCTGTGCAAAGTTCCCTCCTGTTGAAACGCCCTGTACGAAGCTATCAATCGATGAAATGCGTTGCATAATGGACTACCATCATTACCGCGAAATTGGAAAAGGTCACGGATGAACGGACGCTAAAAGGGGAAGAATATGAATCAGTTACCCCGAGGCTGTAGAGGGTGGGAAAACGAGCGAACTGGCCCTTCCCCAGGGGAACTGTTACTAAAAAAAAAAAAAAAAAAAGCTTCCTGAACCAGGTTTAGCTATAGAGACGAGGCGTCTTTATGACGAAGAACGAGGGAGCGTGGGTCGTCAAATATTAACAATAAAAAATGTACAAGGAAATGCATCTACAGCGGCTTTCTAGGTAGTGATATCTCTTTTGCCATTCTTGCTCAATATTCATCAGTTCGGTAGTACACAATAATTCATGGTTCATAAAGTATACAAGGTGAGCACGAGGTGGGCAAGTGACTACTACTGTCTTGGGACTCTGAATTAAGTAGTACCAGATTAAAAGCTAGAGAGTTAGGGGCACTGTTAACAAAATTGTATATGTTTGTGCTAGATTTGTTCCAAACGACCTCAGGAAGCAATCGGAGTTGAGGCAGTCACCCTTAAATAGTGTTAGAAAGAGCCGTACCATCAACACTTAGATGAAGACTGATTACAAAAAAAGAATATCGAAGTTTCCAACTGCCATCTGGCTAGGTGTACATGAAGGGTCCAATGTGCCAAATTAGGGTCTATTAGGCTCCATGGGTGGCAAAGCATTAACACCGGAAGTCATATAGGGGAGTGGGGGAGAACCTAATAAGCGCCTGGGTACATTCCACCTACATCCGGCGGAATGAAATGCTTATGGGTTGCCCTTTAATTTGGTGTTGCCCGAATAGGAGTATTGCATCAGTCAGCTGTTGGACTGAAAGGAGCTACCGTTGGAAATCCCTGGGGTATCGTGGTGGGAGTGAGTTGTAGAGTTTCAAGCCCGCAAACTCGTCAATAGCATAGGCTCACAGATGGAAATCATTCGAACCTGGATGGAATTAGAGCGTGCCTAGACAGACCTAAGCTAACATCACATGAGAAAACCATTTTCGAAATGACCTGATAGTTCACAGCCCTCAAGACACATTAAAAGAAAATAGATTGATGATTTTACTATTCTAATTTAGTTTATAATCACGTTGCTGACACAAATCACAATGTGAATCAGAATCACGATTCTTAAAATTGTTAAATTGATGTTGATTGCCAACAATTGGCTTGAATGTAGACGATTCAAACAGATAAGAGTGTAATACGTAGGGTCCTCAATACTGACAGTTATAATGTTCTTGAACTTCAATAACGCAGCGATGTTTGTATAAGAAGCCTCTTGGATTCTTCTAAAAATACCCGAGTGTCCTTATACAAAAGAACCCTCGAAAAAATCTTAGCCCTTCACGGCACCCTTTGAGCTCTCTCATTTACGTTAATTAGGTCAAGCGCACCAATTAAGCTCGTGCGGATATATTTTTGCTGAATGCGTCCAAGAAGGAAAATGGCGGTACAGGCAAGTACATGAGAGGGAGGGCAGTGAGCTCTTGCAAAAGGCAAAAGGGTTGGGGTATCCCTTACAGTTTCCTTGGTGGGTCTTCTAGCTCGTACCAGACGCCAACAAGTCCCGTCACCACTCCACCCCATATCGCTAATTAGAAGGACCTGAGGGAGGCCTAAAAAACAATGGCTGCCATGACGCAGGCTATGCTGGGCGTGGTCTCGATACTTGAGAACTTGGGAGTACAAGAGAGGCCGGGCCCACTCCCTTTGAAGTGTGCAAAAAGACGAACAGCCATCTTCAAAACAGATGTGCACTGTGAGGCACCCCCTTTTTGCATAGAGTAGTTATTCTGTCGCTGATTACCTTACCTGGGGGGCGCGTCCTGCTCGATCGTTACGCTCGGAGAGCCCTACCAAGTGCAGAGGTTGAGCACATTGACAATGGGCCCATGAGCCTTGCGGCTGTCACTATATGCACCAGTAAGATATTTATTACCATAGTCGCTAGGATCAATAACTACACTAGACCCAACACAATACAGGCACACACTCGCATAACGGTCAATGCACATCAAAGGCGAGTGGCTGTACAATCTGGAACTGTTCAGCCGGTGACCTAATTGGCTCGATATCCCTATACTTCGTCCAGTGTTAAATTGTAAACATGACGACGATGAGACTTCAGGGTCAGTGTTGTGAGTGTGAATGGATACGTGATTGTATGCCACTATAACCTTGAGCGAGGTGCAATCATCAGGTTTGGGTTTTGCATGGTCTTTAAGACAAGTTTTCTATGAATCCGAATTCTATTTTATGTTCTAATCGACAAGCAACAATGCAATGAACTAATGAATCCAATAACCGCAGATACCAGCTACAACGTCCAGTAGGATATCTAGAATTCTCTCTTCCTGTCTGTACAAAGAGCTCAAACTGCCACTCACTTTGAAGATTAGTACGTTCAGATTCGTATGGCTGCAACCACCAGATCTGGTGCTATCCCGGTCATGCGTAAACGTGGACACTCTCCAACCCCCGTGCACGGCCATCGCCTTGTTAGTGCCATCGGCGTCAGATCTCACGGAATTTCCGTCATATAGAGGGATTTTTGCCTCAACTATCGGTTTCGCCCATCTCTAATTTCACGCCCCGCCGACTCCCTTCGGATATCGAAAAATGCAGTCTGCGCTAAATCCCCAGCGCGCAGTGAGTCTCTCAAAGCACAGCACCCCTAAGCTTCTAATTCCCTTCATCGACTTTCATTCGGAGCAGATTTTTCGCCCGACGATCATCGAGCTCAATTTTGCTATTTTATTCGATCGAAGAAACGATCAATCTGAGTCGCTTGAGCTAATGATCAATCATTAGCTCAATCTAATTTTGACTCAAGGCATCTAAATACAAATCGAACAAATCAATTTACGGATTTTCTACGTACTAACGTTTAGTCCGCTAAAATCAGCGGCTAAAGGTCCAACAACTTCAACAGGCTCATCCGTCTTAAGCATTGAGAAATTACGTTGCTTTCAAAATGAGGGTCCTTAGAATAGCGTGAGGTTGTGTGAAATGAACTCTCAAGTCGCATAATTTTTTACTTTTCTTTAGTCACCTCCCAGGGTTTTGGCTTATGACGCGCAGTGAGGCATTAAAGGATACGATAAGCCTAATCTCCATGTTTTGATGACATGACAAGCGATAACGTGATGACCACGTGAAGCTCTCCAAAAATGCCAAAGTGATTTTGATTTGATGATGAGCGTGGTGGGTAACAACATGGCTCATCTTCACTTATTAATTTGATATTACGTCGCTCCGCAATCATGCCGGCAGAGAGGGGTTCAGTCCTATGAGAGTGGAGTTTTTTCTCGAACAAATAAAGCAATTGTTGTATTCAAGGGTTAGATGAGGAAGAAGGAAAGCTGTCTTTTATTATTCACTAGGAAAATTTACAAAGAAATGAAGGATAACTCTCCGTTCTAATGGGAATTGGTATACAACCACTATAACTGGCCTCGAATTTTAGTCACACCCAGAGAGGTGAGCAAAAAATACATTCAAATAGGTAGGTATTGTTGACAGGTTGTGAGCGTGTTGACGCATTTCATCAAACCTTCGACCGTATTGTGTCTAACCTACAGATGCAGATCTACCCCCAAACTCGACAAAATCCCCTCTGTTATGCCAGCTTGGGTATTAGACAGTATTTGCCACCAGTGGAAATCGTTCCTCGCGTAAACAAGAGCTCCCCATTGTATGATGGGCCTGATGAATGTAGCGACATTCCCTTTGTCGCGTGGAACATCTGCCCTCACATTAAATCCCTCGCCCCCTTTTTCCCACTTTCATCCCGGAACGTTGACGCGGTTATCCCAGCTGACGAAATGTAGGTAATGCACGATGGGCTTTATTCGCGATCATTCTCTCCATACGTATTTGAAAGCCCACGTCAGGTTCATACCTCCCTCAACGTGACTGACCCTTTGAGTCAAGCCGTCTCCCGTTCACGGAATTACCTCGTTTCTAGTCCCGATATTCGGTTTAATATGTACCGATGATATTCTCAACGATATTCAACACTCTCATGGCTTAAAGCTGTACCTTAGGATTACTAGGCAAGTAATACTTGAACTATAAGTCGGCCTTGATAAGTAGTAATTTGTATTCTATGAAAAATCTCCAAAAAATAAGTTTTTTTTGTGTGTGCTGGTTGCTCATTAATTCTATTTACAAAGGACCTTCGATATCAGCATGACTTATAATGTAATTTTGATGCGCAATATCCGTCTGACCGTAACAATGGGACCCACTGAGCTGAAGCGAACGGGAGGAATAATTTAGTCCGAATGTTAATAATATTATGATGAAAATGCTAGTGGATGTAGTATTCACGAAGTAAATAAATAGGTTGTAGGTCTTTTCACAGGGAGATTGGTAAACGCAGCAGAGTACGTCCTGGATGATACCAAGCAACGAGTTCATGCTCGCGATTCACCCCGAGTGGAGCAGTCTCCGAACATTAGTAACCTCACATCAAACCCACCTGGCATTAAAAAGCGATTTTCGGTCGAAGAACCCTTTTTCATTCTTCAAAATGCCAGCAATGAAGCGTCAGGGTCCTTAGAATTGTACCATCAGTGCGTGTCAGCTCAAACGTTCTTAAAAATCGATTCGATGAGCATCAAAATTCCTGAATCAAGACAAGCTATTGTCCATCGGGTCCATCGGTTTTCGGTAGAAAGCCATTTGAGTACACCGGACGGCGGGGGAAAGATATAACGTCACACCACTAACAATACAACAGAAAATCATGCATCCACAAGATTTAACCTTTACGTATAGTAAATTCCGATTTAATTGAGTGCCCCAACTTTAATTTCTGCTCAAATTCAACATTCAATTCCATTCAATTTCAATCCACGTCGATTCAGATGATATTGATCATTTTTACGCAGTGAGACTAATATTTGGAGACTAATAGTATAGGAATGCTTTTTCCAAGGGTGTATGGAATTTTCGATGAGATCATAATCTTGCTGAGGTTTTATGGTGCCGGGATAGTTTTCTTGAGCATTTTTGTTGTACTTATGTGGCCAGTTGAACCAAGTTCCAGTTGTTTCTATCCGAGCCATTATTTAGCTGAATCCCTATTTAACAATGCATTGCGCCACAAGGTTGAATCCGATGCGAGTTTATGAATTGTATGAATTGATGAGCTAGGACTCTTTATGGAAGAATGATTTTGTATTAACCTTAGACCGTGACTCCAGTTAACGTCTGAAGACAGCTCGTAAATTCTGCGTTCAGACGACCGTATTAAACTTCATAATTCGAAATAACTTTATTACTCGATTCGTACGTTAGATACGAACCAATAATTCGCTCGCGTAATAATAAATTATATTCTCCTGGTAAAAAAAAATTTTGAAAACGGAGGTCGACCGGAGAATACCAACTTTAATTGGAAGTCAGGGAGTTATTTTCCGAGTGGCTATGCACAAAGTAATAAATCCACCATGGAAACCGCAAGGGAAAAGTGCTCGAGAAAGCGGCACAAGTTGAGTGGAGGGGGGAAGAACAATCTCTCTCGCCCAACCCCACCACCCCATAGTCGATCTTTTGTGGATATTTGTCACGGGAGATGGGCGATTTATATTCAAATTACTCCATCTCTTCCTTCGCTAGCACAACCATCTACCGCGTTCTTCATTCCTCATCGCCTCCTCCCGTGGTAGTGACGATGAATTTATGCGGCTCTTTTCATTGCAAGACCGAGATACGGCTCAAAGCTAGAAAAACTCATGAATACAGAATAATGAGTTGACGACTACAAACCTCAAAAATGTGTTCGGTGTCATCAGGCGGAATTTTCTCGTAGTAGGTTTACGACTATCTAGAGTTCCAACTCCTTAACCTTACCAAGTTAGTTCCAAAAACCACGAGTAGCAAAAATAATAAACTTCGGCAGTCAATTTTCGATTTGGCGCATATTTATCCTCACTGCAGTCGCGATTTCAAATCATTGAGCATCATCCGAGCAATTGTAGAGCGTTTGTACCATCACGAGCTCTCGACCCTTCCAGATTTGTAACCAGGACAACATCACGCGCCCCATACCGCAAACTCCCTCCCTTCAGATCGCCCTTTGCCACCTTTATTATTTCATATACATGATGTATCAAGAAACTAAACACCCTAAATTTAGTCATTTTCAACGTTTCCAATCCTGAAGCCTTCACCTCGTGGTGTTCCCACAAACTGAAGTATAGGTAGTGATGAGCAAAGAGAACAATTTTTTCTAGAACGTAATTCATTTACGTAACAAACCAAACAAGCAACCAAAATTTGGGGTCTCTAACTAGCACTTTACTTGCTCCTAACCTTCCGACTTTTCTCACATTCTCGAAGGTGGCCGCCGGTTGAGGCGTCATCGTTGAAGAGATAATCACCATGCAGTAGTGGTTTCATCGGTAAGGGAGAATAAAACAGGCTCCCCATAAAGGGTACGTTGGATGGTATACCTTATAATGGAAGACGTGTAAAATGCGGATTAGAGGGAGTGTTAATGATAGGTCAGTAGGATCGGGAGTTACTGTGTCGTGCTCAACACCAGGCCACGACTGTCACTATCCGATCTCGTTCGCCCTTGAGGATGCTGCACGAAGAAGATGGCAATTGAGATGTAAAATCACGGAGCTCCTCTTCCACATTCGAGAGGCGTGAACAAAAAACTTGAACACTTCCGACTAAGCTCCATCTACCCCCTTCGTTTGAGACAAAAAAAAAAAAAAAAAAAAAAAAATAGCATTCATTACTGATTACGGACAATGTTCAACAAGTTGAAGTAGGTTCGACTTTTAAGACTGTCTACTCGATTGGTACTTTTGGTTCGTTCATGAGCAGAGAATGATTAAAAATTATTCGATCTCCGTCTCCAGTAAATCCTCGAATGTTCAAAAATGGGTGCAACAAATACGCACGAGTGGATTGACCGACACGACTGCTCCTATGAGTATTGGAAAGACGGCTTTTGACCAGGAATTATGAATAAAATAGAACCAAAAAGCTCAACATTTCTTTCAAACACACACCTTATTTTGAAACCCAAAGAGGAAAATTGAGTGTCATCTACTCCGAGTTTCCAGTCGCTTCCAATAGTTGTTTCTTCACTGCTAATCGTTTTATGGTCCTCATGCACCCCTCTGTTCACTTCCCTCGTCTTTCATTGGTTCGTAAGCCCTCCCCCAACGCACCATTACGGATTAAAAGTTTTCGAATTTGCCGATTTATTGATCGTAACTCTCCTGAGGCTTCACAAAAATCCTTTTTAGTACAAATCCACCAAAGGCTGTGACTTTTAATCTGCAATAAGTGAGAGATGGCGTGGGAGGGCCAATGAAGCCAATTAATTATCTCTCATTTGTTTGCATTGAATCACCTGACGCTAATGCCCCTTAACGAGACAAACTCCACCCGCTCTCCAAAACCATCTAGTGAGATCTAAGATTGCAGATAATCCCGCAATGCCCTTCTGCTCTTATGCTCTGAGCCTAGAGGTTGATGATGGTACCTAAGATCAAAAGCTGATAAAGAACAAATTTGCAGAAACTTGAGTTCGACTGTGCAATCTCCTTATTAAATAGGCATTGTTATATATATGTTCTCCCCCATTCATCCAATTTCCAAATCTGCCTGGTGAATCTAAGATCAAATTATGATGATTAATTGGAAAAACTAATTACTGCGGGCTATTCAATAGAAAGTGAAACGTGACCTTTTCATCGCAATTGTCTCGACAAGGCGTGGACCACACTGTCCACCTTGTAAGTCACCATCGTTTCGTATCGATACGACCTACGCAGATCATGTCCAGAGGGTAGGAAAGCGGTCACAGCCTCGCTCAAACCGAACAGTGCAACAATGTTTAATCGTTTATTGTTCGCGTTGAAAAGCGAACAGTCGGGTGAACGCACAATGTTATAATATGCATTTTCAACCCTTTATATACGACATCATATGAATACTATTCCTAGCTTGGATTGTCGAACATTCGAGTTGGTTGAATCAATCAGAGTTCACAGACTCCAATTCGGCAAGATTTATCATTAAAATCACTAATATAGGACTGATTGGCTATTATCGAAGAAGAAACGCCTATGTTAGCTCATGTGAGATGTTTTCTCTAATGTCCATGAATACTTGTGCCATCCCTTATGTAAGTACTCCTTGACGGCTCAGTGCAAGAATGTTCGTTCTTTTATTATCGGCCCCACGTTACATTTTAGGCAGATTCTGTGTGCTGTGTAGAATTAAGAGCGATTATTCATGAAAACCGTCCCAAAGAAGGTACTTGGCGATGGTTCATCTTGAAATTCGCTGTTTGCAGGGTTGACCCGATTCCCCAATTGACCGACAATTTGAGAACATAAAAGGAATTATCGGGTGTTGGATGGCAAACAATTATCACTCTCAAGTCTAGATGTTCGAGCGGTCAAGCTAAGTACAACACATGAGAAGGTATATGAAGTGTAGGCCCAACCAGTTATTAGGCTATCTGAGTGCAGTGAAATAAGAATATTGCCCTGAATCCTTCCGTGAGATCATTAAAGGAGGTGAGACTCATTTCACGAGCTACGAGCATGCGAGATTTTCTCTGTACTGTATACCAGCACATTCCTGTAGAACATTTTCTCATATTTGCCGTTATCAGTAATTACAGAAGTTGGGCAAGGAGCGTATTATCCATCGACTTCTCGATATTCGCTGAAAATGACTGGTTATCAAGTCAAACGAAGAATCTTTGCCGATATGATTATTTCCTAACAATGAGAACCCCCCGATAGAAAGCGAAGAGTTTATACCGTGAGAGTCGATCCAATCTGAGTTGAAAAAAAAAAAAAAAAGAAGTTGAACGGGCAGAAGGCAAATAAAAACCAATTTCCCCTTTTATCTCGGAATCGCTCCGTTTCCCGAAAGCATACGGTAGGTTTATTAATTTTGAGAGCTCCCACTGGCGCTCCTGAGCTTTGCGAAAATATTGCCACACCCCTTTCCTTGTTCGCTTGTTTCGAACATAACACGGGAAGTATAACCGGCCATTGTTTTTACCGCGTGGATTCGCATAAGGGCGTAACTCGGTGTGAACCGTTTGTCCCAATTACCGTTTAATTAGCGCCCGTCGATGGGGGAAGTTTGTTTAATTTCTGACCTCGCTGCAGAAAACGCGGGAGGTTAATTATCATTGGGGATGAAACGATTAATCATTGGGAGGCAGTGATCGTTTGAGCCCTGGTGACCTTTCAGGCGACAAGTGGCTTTCACCTCGATCTGTATCGCCAGGAAGGCAAAAGGGACTTAGATAATCTTGACAGATCTTTTGAACGTTTGGCTGCCTCTATCACGACCTCCGTTCAGGGAGTGAAATCGTTTCATTTTCAAATAGGTTGCCAGTTACTCCACCCAATTTAACGCGATAACCGATCCGTATAGTATCTGTTGATCAAACCAGCCCCTTGCGGTAATTGGTTCACTCTCACTTCTGTGAATAGGAAGACGCAGTGAATGGGGTGAATATCGATCCGAATATCCACGCAGCACCCGCATCTGATTGGTGAAGTGCAGTTAAATTTATCGATGATGTTTCTGCCATAGATGCAATGTAAGACGCAATTTTATTATTTGCTACTCATAGGAAACTTGGATTTGGCGAACTTTCATGATGAGCTCTACTATGAAAACTAATTCGGCCGAAATACTTCTGTATTATGTGAATAATGTCTTAATCGTCGATAATGATGTTTCTGTATCACAAGCTCGATATTTTGAGAGTAGATTGAGTCTCTAATCGGTGAAAGGATTCGAATCATTACGTGCCTCTTGACGGCTCGCTCTGCTGCTCTGCTTCACTAGTTACCTCGGGGCCGTCGTCTTGCGTTATCTCGATGTGCGTTCAAACAATGCTCAGCTTCGAAATAAGGTTTAATAAGATACCTTGTCATTTAGACTAGTTCATAACTCTTGGTCTCTTTGGGGTCTCTTCTCTGACAAAGGGTCGATACGGGGCAACGGGACAAACCGAAGGAGGCAGCAAGGCTTGTTACGTACAACAATCGTTGAACGTCTTCAGTGGCTCGCAGGAGTACGCGAAAGGGAGTAGAAGCCAGCATTCATCCACGTATTTTTGTAATTTCTGAGAATTCGAAATTTAAATCATTCAGATTATTTTGGTTGATTATTACTCGAATAATCATCTTATGTTTTCGTGCAGAAAGTCAATCTCTCTGATTTGGCCCAAAATGTTATTCTGGGAGTTCCAAAGTTCCTAGATCAAAATACGCAAATGCCCGTCCGCCGTCCAAGCCGATTTTGTTAGTAGAAAGTTTATAAAAATCTGAAATTTCAGTCAGGAACGCTGACATTTTGGATGCTGAATCCAATGAGACGGGTCCCGGAACGATTGGCGCCCACTGGAAAAAGTTATGGGTCAAAATGGGTATCCATCTACCTATTTCAAGAGCGGATTTTCAAGATTTCTGGGATATAAGTTCCCACCAAATTTTGGACGCTAAATCGATTAAATTGAGTCTCCATGCTCCTGGTCCGAGGAATTACACACCCCTGTTTTTAGAACTTGCTGTTTTTCTTTTAAGGAAAATATACAATAGATTATTAAACTTTTTTGAGCAGGGAATTCCCTCTAATTTGGAGTTCTCCTCCCTAGTGAATTCATGTGAATATTACCTACCTAGTTCAGCCACAGTCATGAAGAGTTAATAATTTGCTTGAAACAGTGACGTGATTCATATCAGGCGTATAATGGAATATGCACTTAGCTTGCACCTACCTACCAGGTCACTAGGAAGGTGATAAACAAGGATAAGAGCTACAATCATGTTTAAAACGCGATATCGGCGCAGTTAATAATAGAATAGAAGGGCTATAAAATTCAACATCGAAGGTCGCGAATGCAATCAATGGCTCTTAGCCCTTGATACACATTCAAAGAGATTATCTTGGAGGCCTGGAGGACGATATTATTTTAATATAGGCATATGGGCACGTAAAGGATTTAACCTTATGGTATATTCTTGATGTCGACACCAGCTGCATGAGTGAGTTCGTTATCGATAATTACTACCAGATCGATCTCTGACTGGTTTTTTCTCACTCCTGTGTCGAACGTCCCCCAACTAATGAATTGAGCTAAGATAAATACCTACTAAAACAATGTTGTACGGATAAGACCTTGAGAGCAGGTATTTTGTTGATGTGGTTCACATTTCAATTGGTGAGGAACCGGTCGGGCTGTATCTAATGAGTATCAGCAACTCTTGCATTGCTGTTCGATCAGATCGAGAATACGGTGAAATGACAAAGCGACTTATTTGGTTAAGCTTTCAGAATTTGCAGTGCCTTTGTAAGAACTCAAATGCAACATCATGCCACGCAGCGTGGAGGTGAAATCATGACCAAAATATAATTAAGTCCAGAGATTTAAGGAACGAGAGATTCTTTGAGAGGACTCTTTGGAGTAAGTTGAACGACAAGAAGAGAAAGTGGGTGCCGTCATCTGGAACAGGCGTCAAGTCGAGAAAATATCACCTCCACAATTTTAGATCTTTGAGTGTTGGATTTACGTATAATTTCAAACCCAGCGATCCGTATGATGCTGCATTCCTGATACATCAATGTAAGGTACCTCGGATCAGCACACGTGCGCATCACACGGCAGAGCCTAAGAAGAGATTATCTATAATGGGAGTGTGTGAACGTGGCCCTATCTGCTGCACGTTCGAACTACCGAAACTCCAAAGCTATTAACGCGTAAGC
The DNA here is from genome assembly GCA_019603395.1 of Cyrtorhinus lividipennis. Taxonomy (NCBI): domain Eukaryota; kingdom Metazoa; phylum Arthropoda; class Insecta; order Hemiptera; family Miridae; genus Cyrtorhinus; species Cyrtorhinus lividipennis. The sequence continues at coordinate 12,731,946 of CM034003.1, read as the reverse complement.
ACCTGCCTCTGTCCTCGAGGTGGTCGGTACCTTGGGGCTGGTTTTTTCCTTTAAAACACTAGGTGGTAGGCGATAGAAACGTTTTTGTCTGAGGAGCAATCGCCCCGGGTGAAATAAGTCACTATAATTGATAGAACAAAGCTTACCGTCTGTGGTACCGGTTAATATGCCCTTAATACGGATCAATTTTTTGTTTGGCTAAAATATATTTCCACTCAACCCAGATCACGACACAAGGACGGTCAAAAATATTCAGAATGACAAAAGTGACTTGGAGACATATTGTGCCCCTCATTATTGGTTAATGTTACACCACACTGGGGACGGATTTGCTAATTTTATAATAGGGTTTCTCAGTAATTTCTAATTTAGCTTTGTCATCACAATTTCGGTTGTTCTATTTCACGATTTCCACAATTTTAGTTCCTAATTCCCGGTTGGCAGCATTCAAAAAACACGGATTATCGTGTAAATAAGAATAGGTAACTTCAAATATTACGTTCTTGTAAAGTCCTGAGTTGATAATATCGGAGGCGCGAATTCATTTTTTCTCGCAAAATCGAATATTCGGGGCGTCACTAGCTCTGAATTAAAAATTGTACAGATCTCCTCTCCGTCGGTCGCCTCCCTGGCTGATGCCAATGTAACTTTTTTCCTTGTTACCAACAACAGAACTCAATTTGATTGTGTTCTTGGATGTATTTCGTCGCAAGCGCCAACTTATGAAATTTTGTAAGGGTTATTGATAGTCCAAGGCTGGAATGTAGTTGCTTATTTATACTTGATAGATGAATAAATTTGATCGATTGAATTTTAGAAGGACACGTTAAGCGGTCATTCGTATACAATGATTCTCTCAGACTCCTTTGCACGGGAAAAAAATTCAAAGCCATCGCATAAAGTGCAGCTGAGTTACAAACAGGCAACAAATTTATTTATCGAGGATTATGTTATAAAGAATCTCACGCTTTGGACCAAGTATATGCGTGGGGGAAAAGAAAAAGAGATCGAGCTCTTGATGTATGAAGAATATTTACCGTACGGGCTACCACGACAACCTTCGTGCTTTATGCAACCGGTTTAAATAAGTAACTGGATCTAATTTGTTCGACATAGAGGGATATGGTAATGTTTCATACCTGGAAATTCAAACCGAAACAGCAGTCAAGTTGTATACATAAGAAGTGACTACTTCGTTATACTAATTGAACATTGAAGGTAGTGTGAGTAAAATTTACTCACATCTCAACATTTTTGGACTCCTCGATTCATTCCCTTCCCAACCTAATCGCAAATACCTACTTTTGACATTGTCCAGAAAAGTTATGAAAATTGATTCCTCAGCGGTGACTTTTTTCCTCTCTGGAAAGCATATTCATCATCCCAAACGAATGAATGTAACGATCAGTTCCGAAACTTTACTCCCAAGCCAGTTCAGAAACATTTTGTGGTTGACTCTTACGAGGTAATTTAACCATTTTCAAAATCGGTTGGCCAATACGCACTTTTTTTTCAGAGAATGGGGAGTTGATAAATAAGAAATCATTACATTTACTGAAGTAAATTTCAGTTATTATTGTATTTTTTACTGAAAAGTATTTATTTGATTTTATAGGAACACTATTATTATTAAATTCAACAGTACGCACAAATATAAATTCATAACACCATCTTCAGCAATGGATACAGGCAGTTAGAATGGAATTCGAGTGAAATTGGATTCAATCAGAACCCTCCTCCCCGCACCAACACTGTCGATTCAAAACCCCAATCAACCTACAATCATCCACTCAAAAAATGAAAACAAATATTTTCATTCAAATGGCAGCAGTTACAGTCCGTCTTATAACCATCTCTGGTTTTGTCCGATTTATGACATGGATCCGATCACAGTTAAAAAGCAGGTAATTAAAGTTTGGGTTCTTGTCTAGTCATTATGTCCTATATTGTGTCCGTCCCAACGGTAACTGTAGCCGTAAATCACGATTTGATTAAGCTATCCGAATTTATAACTTGGGAATCATCCGTTGATACGTTGATTGGAGAAAAAAACAGCTACCAATTCTTGAGGTTGTCAAGAGGTATCGAATCAATAGAAAGTTACGATGCTTGTCTAACGATCTTCAGTAGTTTGCTTGCCTATTACACCTACCAACTCGTTACGGAGTCGATATTATGAACTCCTGCGCCTTGTATTATGGATATTCTGAGTACCGATGATGAAATAGTGAATTCCAGATGTACATATTTAATCTTAAATTAGTTTGGATGCTTATTACGACCGTTTCCTGAAGCTGAACGGTTACGACCGAATTTTATCGCGCATTAGACTGGAACTTCGAAGAAACGGAGGCTTGGTTGCAAAGGAACTTGGTAGTTTCAAAGCACTAAAAATTGATTTAACAATACATTAGCCCTCTCGTAAAAGGACTTAGTGTCTTCGAAGATGTCATCGCCTTTTTTAGGGCTTTCAAAGTCCTGGAGCTCATTCAGCCAGGGGCGAAGGTGCGCTTTGTAGTCATGCGAACTGGGATTAGCGCTCTAATTCAGGGAATTTAATTGACTAGTATTTTACGCATTAGTGGTCTTCGATCAATTTGACAGGCTCAGGATCAATTTGACGTTCAAATCCCATTCAACCGATTTCAAGCACGCACGAAGCGGATACGCGTCCTATCCAAACCCAACTTCCGCTTCAAATAATACATCTTGAAACAGTCTCGACTCGGTTGCCATGAGCAACATTCGAGAGGGCAGCTTAAGGGCCCACTCCGAGAGCAATGCTTTCTCGTCCCTCGTACAGAGAATCACTTCCCCATTGCGGTCTTCAAAGCTCGTGAAGGGCGCTAAATCTCGGGAGGGACAGTGGTCCTAATTCAACACTCAGCCTTCTGATTCGGGCCGGATCCTTCCCCAACATAATCTGATTAGCCGTCTACACTCTTCAGCCTCTCACTAAACCCCAGATTTGATTTACCCCTTGATAAAACTTCGTAGCTAACTCGCCTCCACAACTTGATACGAATGACGTTCCTGTTCATAGAGACTAAAACAGACTGAGTGTGTATTCTTAATCTAACGAAAATATTTCATCGTGTCAGAGTAAGAAACGACCATGTCACCACTTGTTGCAATATTTCTGAGAACATGGGTGTTTTCTAATGATGGTGCAATTGTCATCATTTGAAAAAAATTACGGTGCGTGGGAAATTATCAAGTTACTATACTATGAATTGATCACACATTGTATCTTGGTCGGCGTAGGGACTTGAAGCCTACGACAAAATGATGACATGGGGATAAAATTTGTTCGCTCCGTAAATTCCAGAAACAAACGAAAACAGCCGTAGTTTGTAAATATAAAACGTGACGTGATTTACCGTAAGATTTGAAAACCGTAGGTTCGCTTGTGTAGCCATTAGCTTGGCTCAATAACTCAGCGTGTTGGAGGTCAATGCTGGATTTCTCATCAAGGAAGAAACTTTTTTTTTTCTCCACGGCGTCAAACGCAAGGGCGATAAAGTGGCTCTATATTCACAACGCGGGATGGTGAGTTACTACCCGGTTGTTGAAGCTATGTAAATAAACTCGTATCTTGGATGTATCAATTACGATGGAAACCCGTGATGGTAGAGGCGTTAGAAGAAATGTACAGCCGGATCGTTTGAAATTCTCGCTAACACGTTTCACCTGATGAGGCGACGGCGTGGGCGATAGATCCGTCCGATGAAGGCCTTGGTGCTCCCTCGTATCTATCAGAAATGCCTCTTGTGGAGAATTATTGAGAGAGGTTCGCAAAGATCCGAACTCAATTGAACAAAACCATCGTTGTGCTATGGCCGCATTGAAGAATAACTGCGTACATTCTGGGGTTTTCAAACCTACATCAACGGAAAAACGAAGATCATCGCACAGATTCAATTCAGATTCAGATTCAGATTCATCAGATTCTTCATGCCGTTACTATACTGAATCGTTGCACCAACTAATGTATTACAATATAGAAGACCTTAATGTCCGGTCAGCAGTAAATTTAAGTAATTATTATGATTCAACACCGTGCAAAACAGAAACCTCTTTGCTAATAACCAACCTTCCTGGGACTCGAAGAGTGACATTCACTAATGAAATCCTCATCATGATGACTCCATCAACCCAACTCTCGGTCGATGTTCACCTACAGAGGTCAGTAGGACACCAGAAGCCCATTCAGGACGTGGATATCCTGGGCAATCACGGTCCTTTTCAATATTATTAAGGGAAGAGACCACCTCGTCTTCCGCGTATCAGTCCTCACGACCTTCTCACGGGACAAATGGGTCGCTGTGTGGGGGCTTGGATGGTTTTTTAAAAGCGAGGAAAGGAAATCAACTCATCTTTCACCGCCTGATAAACTACAAGACGAACGGGAGCTCCTTCTCGTTTGTAATGGAAGAGTAACGTTATCTGCTCAAGAACTACCGTTTTTCAGGCTATTAAACTGAAAAGGTCTAGCTTCGGAACTACTCTTGGAGAAATTGATCCTTAAGTGTCATCTATTGGAGCTTTACTCTTTTCCCAGTAATAAAGTCCGGATGTTCAGATATATTGCCTTAGTAGGCCGACAATTCCTAGAGACTGCACAGCTTGAGAGATACACCGACCCCAAGAATAACACCATATTAAGGAATAGGTTCAGTGTTGGAACTCAAATTGCTCAAGTAGAAAAGTACATAATGCACTCTATTTTTACGACATGATTTCATCCCTCGGATGTAAATAACCTAAGTATTTATGTGCTTCAAGGACTTATTCTGATACTAGTTTCTAAATAAAAGTACCTCTCTTCAACGTTGTCACTCTCGCGGTAAAATATTCCCCGTGATAAAATCACCCAAAAATGTCTAATCATCGTTGGCTACCTCAGAAAAGATGAAGTTCATACATGTAAGGAAATGTTGAACTTTTCATTGTAGCTCGGACACAGTGTCGTAAAAATATCCCAGTCAATTTATTCAACTTTACGCGATGTTTTAATAGAACCTCTATTTGCCATTAAACCAGCTATTAAATTCTGATATTTCTGGAATTAGATCAATTCCATGTTGATTTATGGGAATAGCTACCGATCGGAAAGGTGACGGTTGCATTAACTAGCTAGCCTGTTGTTGTTTGGTGCCTTACACCACGCTTCGGGTATCCACGGCCACCAGAATCGCTGTTAATCTACCTTGTGATTAATGCTCTCGACGGTCGTGACTCGCAATCCATGTTAAACATATTATAAAATAGCTCAAAGGAGGTGATAATGAAGTTCCGTGAGGCCTCACCATTGTCCTTCAGGTCTACAACACAATCACTTCAAGATTGGCCGCGCGCATTATATTAATTCACTTTCCCAGCTTCAGGGCCTTGCGTTCTTGGAAGGGAAGCGACCACAATCGACGAGAGCCCATTAGAGGACCGCAAACTTATCCCTGAAGCACCATAAACACAATGACCAAAATACAAAGGCCAAATGCTTTGAAATAAGTGATACTAGATTGATACATTGCCGATGGGCTTTAACCACTTTGTATTTCGATTATAATGATATGATCGAAATGGCGTGATTTCGTCGATTTGGTACGATGTGTTGCTGTTCAACGTGAAGTGAGAATCAGGAAGTCAGTCAACTAGCAACAACTTCTTCGCTGCTTTCCTATGTTTATTTCTTCAATACTCCTCGAACAACAATTTCTGGAATCATCAACCGGAAAATGACACCACAGACGCTCGAACCTTCGCTCGATAAATCAGCGACACTAAAAACAAATTCTCAACTGAAAAACTCAGCCCTTTCAAGGAATGTTGAGTCCAAGGCCTTCACCGATTAGCTTTCCTCCGCAGAAATAAATGAAATTTTCAACTATTTGCAGTCGAATCACAGTTGTATAGTTGGCAGTTGAAAGGCACATTAGAGATTCCCATCACTAAGGAGTTCTTTCTGGAAGGAAACCTTAAAGAGAGAGTTGATACCTTGGTTGATTGGTAAGGATAAAAAGGGTTAGAACAAAGACGTAGTTAAAACTGACAGCCTTCGACCATAGCGAGTTTCTGCCACAAGATGACTTATTGGCTACGGCCCCTTGATCTTTTATATATGAAATGCCCCATATAGGAATACAGTAGGAGGGTGCAGAAGGGGAACCGCCGACGGCAAGAGAAGAAAAGGAAGGCAGAAGGGATTGAAGAAAAACCCGAGATGGATAGACGCTGAAGAAATAACAAATGATAATTAGGGCTCAGAGAACCGAGACGGAAAAAACTCTGGTGAAAAAGTGTTGGAAAGAGGAGTTGAAGAAGCAGAAGCCATCTGGAGGGGTGATGGCGAAGAACGGGTTAGTTGAAAGAGATAAGCGGACTGTTAGAGATGGAAAACATGATTACGTGCGCAGTGTCATTGCCGGTAGCACACAAAGGTCTTGCAACTCTTCGGACAACTATTCAGAACGTCCAAGGGGAGTGAATTTGTCTTTAAACCTTTAAAATGGAATTTTGCGTTGGAGGAATTCCACTCGTAGAATGAGTAGGCACCGTAGAACGTTGGGCACCGGAATGACCGTCTTTCCGGTAGTAGTGATTGAGCATCCGCAGGATCATTTTCCTTGAGATCGTCTTTGAGAAAACATCAAATATTATTTGAAGAATAAGAGGAAAATTCCAAGGAGAATCAACCTCTATTTGCATTTAAATTTGTAAATTTGGAAAGTCAAATTGAGAGCCACACAGCCGCCGTCCACAGATAGTGATCGGGTGGTGGGTGAGGGGGTGTACGCCAAATATCTGCTCTGGTCATTGTAGGGGGAGAGGGGAGCTAGAGTTCGGTATGCCTGCGTTTCATTAGTCCTTCTTATATTTTTTTTAATCAGGAATATTATCTAAATGATCAAAAAATAAATGAATGTACTATAAGGTATAACCGTGGACATAGAGTTCACATTCCACGCCATTAATGATACTGTTCTCGTAGAAGTAATCTCGTCTTGCTTTCAATAATATTGAACCTAATTATTAGGAATGATTCATGGCTAGCGATATAATTGACAACTTTCTTTCCTCTCGGGAGTCACTCCAATCGCGCCAGAGGAATTGAGATCATTACTGATACAGAATTATTTTAAAACACACTGCGTGGGTTCGGCGGTCAAATTATCTCCGTTGACACGGCATTTTGAAATTCGATTCTAATATTCAACGTTTAAAAGCCAATAAAATGATTTCCGCATTTATTTCCTCGAACATTTCAAACGCCGCGGTGAGCAAGTGGGTCTGCGCGGGGAGTGTTTGAATTGAAGAGCCTGAGAAGCGGAATAATGATCACAGCTATAAATCTCTGAGAAAATATCATTTGGAGGTCTCATATGAATGAGATCGTTTGACGCGCACTACCAACGCATGAGTTACAAGCGGGATCGTGCCGAAATGCTTTCCAGGTGGGCAGAGGAGGAGAGGCCTATTAAAGTTTCTAAACATATAGTACCAGAATAGCTATATAGCCCCGCAGTTTACCAACTCATTAGTCGAACAGAGTGGGCTAATAGGAGCCTAGGGACGTAGAAATAAATTTAGCTAACGAGATATTATTTATCACGGGATATATTCGGGCTTGGGTATTGAGCGCAGGGGCTCCCCTTATGTAATCATCATAATTCAAAACGTAGCCGAGCTTCATGAAATATGATTTTGAAATATTTTAGCACGTTGGTCGGGTCTGATAACAAGTGATCTTTCCTCCAAACACCTTATATTCAACGTGAAAAAACGTTTTCCCATGCCTGAATGTAGGCTCCAAGAAGCAGGCCTCTTTAAGTGATTGCTTTTGAGCAATATCACAATTTGGGATGCCAAACTTCACATTGAGTTTATTATTGTACCCAATAGGTACGGCTCAAACTGAACTCGGTGAAAATGGAATATCAATTTTGTAGATGCTCGATGTGACTTTGAACAGTGGTGTCCTAAAATTCTTCCGCTCCTCAGATTTTGAGTTCTACAGTGCAATCAAATCGTAGTTTCATTGAAATGGTGTAGGAAAGGGGCACTATCATCGGATATCACGAGGGCGTATCGGCTGCCCATTTCGAGATGGCTTTAATTGTAGCGTTGAGCTCATCCTATTTTACATACAAAACTTATTCTAAACTTCTACAAGCGATTCTTCCAAACTTTAAATTCATCTCACGATTCGTTGTGAAGACAATGACTTATGGGATCGGATCTCACGGAGAGCCCCTTATTTGGGAGGAGGAGTGTTCAGATCCCATCAGAATATCAGCAACAGATGACCAAAAAAGAATTTTCGACAGAAATTTCAGTGACAAAGTATTGATTGTACGTTTTGTCTAACTATCAATTGTGATCTCGTGCCTGTGGGTCGAAGAATGCTTTCAAACCCCTCCTTCGAGTGAACTACTCACGTTAGATGAAAGGTGCGCATTTAAAATCGAGCCTTGGCGACCCCAAAATCATGCCAATATTTTATGATGAAAAGGAGATGTTGGCTGTTACCGGAATTGAAGCGATCAGTAATTAGCATATTAATGCTTCGATGCTTGGTTTTGATTCCTATCGCCTCCAAGAAAAAATATCAAATGATCGTTCCTTTCCAACAGTTGTCTGGAACGCTATGTCCATACGAAACTGCTAGAACTCCACTCCTCAGTCTGACCATAGTAAACAGTGATTCCGATCTGTTAGCATCACAAGACCTCCTTGCCAGTTTTTGTACTAACGTCCCAAAACTGGCTGCGATTGGACACTATTTCCCTGAATCGGGAGCTTTTTCCCACTTTGTAACAACTGCATTATGTAGAACTTCATAGTTGCAGCACAACGCCTGAACTAACCTAATTATCCAAATGGGTTCTCGTTCAGTATCAGGACCCGAAGTTAAGTAGAATATAGTGCGACCTTTGTCTTCGTCAGACTTCTTGTATTCGAAGGTTGATGCGAGTTTTGTATTTTCGAGTAACGAGGAACTGATGCCGCCGACACGATAAGTTTTTTTTTTTTCGATGGGTAACACGCTGACTAGATTGAGTAAGCTAACGACACATTTCGTTCCAACTATTCGAGGGCGATACGTGGCATATCGATCGGGTCGGGGAAAACCTCATACGAAGCCCAAGTTTCCCCGCTTAAGTTTGGGAGAGCCCCGATATTACGACGCGGTTCGGTTAACTAAGCTTAACAAAGCTGAATATTGCTTCCAAGGGAAGCAGAGCCGGGAATCGCAACCCTTCTACGCGCTGTTCAGCGGTATTCAGCCTCGACAATGTGGGGAATAATTATTGTGGTTGAAGAGCTCTCATTTTAGAGTGCTTCACTTCGATGACTCAATTGTATAGCAATGGAAATATTTTTAGCATTCATTATTAAAATTATTTTTGCCACATTTTCAGCCAGTTTCAGGTAAAATAGAGTCTTATTAGTAAAATAAAACCGGAAGACTGGATAATTTATCTCACTAATTAGGTACGCACGGCTACCATCATTGCTAAAGTAATCATCGTCACATGGGACTCTGCCTACCAGAGAAGTCTCACCGTTATATCATTTCTCCTCATTCGGCCCTATTAGTTGTTCCTCAAAAATCTCGAAAAAAACATCTTTTAAATATCTATTTTTACCTCTATTTCACCACCTCCGTTTGGGGCGATGGTCTGAAAATGAGTTGGGAACTATTAGGACCTGAACAGAGTTTATATGGATTCGATACAAATACGACGTGGATTATATGAAGAAAAATGATGAAACTGTAGAGTTGTGACACAAATTTTTCTCTATTCAATATATTGAGTGATTTTCCTGTCAAAAAAGCTAATCCTAAACGTATTCTCCCTCATATCATTACCTGGTTTTGGTGGCGATGGCATTCCCAGCATCTTTGATATTGATATTTTGCCATGAGCTTGAAGGAGCGAAGAAGATTCGTACTGCCAGGGTCCACGGGCTCATAGAAATCTCTGATCCGCAAATTCACGACCGTTCCGATTCTCGATAAATCATCTTATCAACCCGGTTCGCTCGCCGGAACCCTCCACAATACTCTCAGTGGGATCGAAAATTTCAAATCCTCCGCGGTTAGGGGTTTCCGCGCCCGTAGGCACTTCCGAACGAACGCTAATAGCTTTAATGGAAGGCATCTCTAGGGAAATAACCGCTTATCAATAATTCAAAGTTGAAGTGAGGTGAGCTCTACCCCTCTGGAAGCTCTGCTTATGAGAGGAGTTTCTGCACAAACAGAAACGCTGGTTTACCAATGAAGTTAGCCGTCAAGAATTCAGAGAATAATATCTTTCACTGCACGTTTAGTCGTATCAGTAAATCATCTTAGTATATACGTGAACTGTATGGACGTTTTCGTGAATTTTGGAGTGAGGGTTCTGGACCTCTGGCATGTAACAGCTTTCCTGAGCTCATTATTGAACATGTTTAGCATATCGAATCTAAGAGTTACTTCGTTCTTTGGACCCATTAGTTAGGTACATCTGATTTCACAGCCCATCCTAATACTGAAACTGACTCGAACTACTCGGTCCTATTATGTTCTTGGCTGTGTTTTGTGTGTTCTATTAACTTCATTGTTTAATCATATATACCTAAAAGCAAGTGAAAACGACGTATAAATACACTCACCACCTTCCTGAACATTGTGAGGCCTCGATACAGTTTCAAGAACATTATTAAACTCTATCCAAGAGTCATTAGACTCAGGTGATGAGTGAATAGAAGTGGAAGTTCTAAATTAGGTGCTATTACTCAAGCCAACACACTATGGAGTGGATGGAGGCTCTCTTACCGTCACAAACAGCAAGCCTTTGCCGCTGACGTTGGCAACATGTGTTCATGATTACTAGTGGCTTCTGCTACGCTATTTCATATTTACGATTTATCCTTTCTTCATGGGTGTAGGCACCAAAGTTGTCTCCTGTTTCAGATTTTGTAGAGTACTTACATGAGTGGGGAATATTGTAGTCTAGTTTCAGAGTTCGCCCATTACAAAAAAATATTATTACTGTTGAAGTCCAGTTTGATGTCTTTCGAGCAATGCTTCTGATCAACTCCATCTTGTCACTATTGCCTATCTGCAAATCTCGAAGTAGACTCTGATAATGCATTCACGCTATCTGTTTCGCTTTGGGAGACCTTGGTTTCTGCCTATCAGTTATAAATCCTTGGGAGCTGGAATTAGTTTTAATTCCCCAAGCTATTGTTGATAATATTCGATCGTCCATAGGGAAGATTGCTAATAATTGAATACCTTGGTCATTACTATTTAGAGAGAAATCGTAATTTGAAAAAAAAAATCCGGTAAGCTGATTAAATACAGTAAAAACGCCATCGCATACCATACTCCCCCTGATTTACCGCGGTAAGTTGCAACTGGAAACCGCGGTTTTCCCTTATATGTGAGAAGTCGCAAAACATGTCGCCTTCTCTCAGCTAATTGCCCGCACAATAATTCACCGCTTCGAGCTTAAAAACGAGACTTCATGAAAGAAGCATTCTCAGGAGACACGTAGCCGAGTGAGAGCGACGAATCACAATAAGAACCGCCTCTAGATGAAGGCTTAGCGGGGAGCAGTTGAGGCACCTTGGAGAAGCAACTGGTTCCCAGTCGAAACGAGAAAATTATATTTGGTGTGGGTGTCAACGAATACTGGAGTTGGCGAGTAAAAGACACAAGGAAGTGATGAGAATTCATCTAGAGACGCCCTCTGAGCACCAGAGGCCTATAATTTATCGGAGAATACAGCCAAGTTTCCTGAGCATAGGTTTTTCTTCAATACAGACGATGTTTCAAATTGGATTTACTCTCCCGTGGATATCTCACGTAGTATGACATTACTATTCCACAACGCACACCTCATGAATAGTTGGTGTCAGTAAAGTTCACGGGGCGTTTTCAAGAACAGTCATGCACAATGTGTACTGCATCTGGGAAGGTTGACAGGAGTATTGCTGGAAATAGGGTGGGCCAACTTGGGAGATCAAAGGGAGGTGGTTTCGCTTGATGGTCTCACGGGCCTGGGGATAGAAATGGCGAGGATGAAGGGGACGAAACTTTGATGTTTGAAATACCTGAAGCCCGCGGTGGGAAACTGCATGCGGGAGAGGAAAGTTAGTCAGGACGTGACAGTAAGGAGATATGGGGAGGGGTTGTGGGTGATAGAAGCCACCACTTCTCGTGTGGGTCCCTAAACTAGGTTCTCTGCAAGCAGCTAGGGCACTCTTGGAGAATCCGTCTTCAACCGAAGGAAGGATACAGGCCCAACCATCTATAAAGAAATTATGGAATCAGTGCTCAATTCACGTCTTCAATTCCCTTTTCTGTTTGACTTTTTAGTTTTAATTTTGATTCAGTATTATTTACAATCGAATCATTCAAACATCCTTTTGACATGGATCCTCAACTGCCTTGGAGATCTTCAATCGTGACGATCGGATATTCCCTTTTAATGAAGTTATTTTGATGAAAAACTCTCGAACCTCCAAGTTAGGAACCGGTCTCCGCTTTTTGCCCTAAGGGCGGCCTTCCACTTTTTGCTATCCTTGATTGAACGCGCGCGGCAAACTTCTTGCAGCGCAGTCACAGGAAAAACCAGCTGTCTCGATTTTCGTTCGACCTGCCAATCCCACAAAAAATTGGGTACAAAAAATTTAAAATCTGAAGGCCGTTTTATGGATTGAATGCGTTTATCTCCGGGGACAATGACGCACTTTTGCGTCTGTGAGGTACGTTATATTCCGAAGGTGTATTCGCAAGTTGACGATTACTATTGATGATGATCAAGCTGGAATCTTGATTTATTAGTTTTGGCGGTTTGCCGAATTTTCCCTAACGCAAATAACATCCCATCAGCTCCCATGGATGCAGCAATAATACTCGATATATACTTTTAGTATATATGCTTTTTGGCAAAACTATCCCATCTCATGTGAGGACCGATACTGGTTGATAAGCTGGATCGAATCTCACCTTTGAATAAGCACGGTCCTCTTCAAAATGTCAATCCCGAAGTAGATTTAAGGTTGAAATAGTATTGAGGTATCAGCTCAGAATCTATCAAGCCCACAGAAGAAGATCGGAGGTTAGCACACTTCATTTTCACGCCTACTTTTGGGGGCCGCAACTGGTTTCGCTCCTGGCGAATGACAAGAGGGAAAAAAATCCTAAAGGAATCGACCAATACTGAGAAGTTGGTTTATGGGCGCGGTAGCCATGCGAGTCGCACCTCTCCACCAAGCGGCCTATTCAACTGTCACTCTTGTCCCCAGATTCCACTAAATGCTTGGACTTTAACGAACCGGCGGACTATAGGCAATCTATGTCAACTCCTGTCCTTTATCCTTTAAATTGTCTTTTAGGAATCTTCTTCGTTCCATCCGAGCCAAACTAGTTAGCTTGTGGCTGAACAACGTGAACATTTTCTGCTGGGTGTGCTAGCCGGCCTTCAATACGGGATATATTTTTGGACCCCGATATGGTGTAAAATGTCGCTGGTTTGGACCTAATTATCATTGGATTTAATGATCACCGTCGTCTTGACGATAGGAATTGTAACGTGTACGTTTTTGGCGTGTCGAACATTACAGTAAACATCTTCTCGTGTGATGGTCCTTATAAGCGTGAAAAAAGATGAGCGTTAATGTGCTATCGTTTTCAAAGCGAGGGATTGCAACATAGGATGTTTACCACCGGTAAATAGTGCTCCATCGACTATATTATTCGTCCTGGGTGGCAACAATATGATGATTCTGAAAACAGGCCCTTTCATATTCTAAACCTAAACTCACATCTTTTGTATCAGGTTACAAGAGATACTCGTTGTGTAACTCTTCACGTGCCAAGTCACACCTGTTCTGATCACCTCTGACAGGATGGAGTTAGTCTAAACTACAGCACTCGATAGGGAAATGGGAAGTTGGCTGCATGCCCGTTCAGGTTCATTATCAGACCTATCCGGAGATCCAATTAAATACTGGAGGAATTCTCATTCACTCGAGATAGGCGTCTATCATGGGCGCTGTGGCTCTCACGGCGTTGTAATATGATCAGTTAGTAATAGCTCAGTTATTGCCTAGCCTGGCTCCTGACTTGAAGGCACGATACGAATCTAACTTATCAGCTGGTATCGTAGTCGGTTGGGTAAAATACTGGCTCGCGATGTCTATTGCACACGAGTGTGGAAACGGTTAAGGGACACCCTGTCACTGAATAGGTGAAGGCGCTTGGCGAGGCGCATATCTTTTTGCGCAAAAGTATACCAACGATTGCAGACGGATAGGTAGGTGAGCCTCACATTCTCGTGAGTCAAATGCCAACTATAAATCCTCTTCGGATTGTCACAATGGGCTCCACGATTGAACAATTAAGGGGCCTTGCGCAAATGTAAAGAGCAAAAAGGATCTCAGGTTACGCGCCTAATGGAATGGATGTCGGGTGATTTCTCAATGAGCTCTCGGTACTGAATCAGAACAAGGGAATAGGGGAGAAATAGACTTCTGTCGTTTAGGATGTTGAGCAACATACTACTAATCCATCATGGCCACATCCACAGAGGACCAACCTGGTCATATTCAAGGTGTTTCAATTGTTAGTAGCATGACAAGACAATTAGGACATTATGCGATATGTAATATATGTGTCAGAAGTAATAGTTCACCGGGCGGCAGTAAATAGCGTCATTAGCGATTGATTTTGTTTTTATTTGAGTTGCTGTTCTAGGGTTGAAAGCAACCAACACACAGTTTAGAAACGACACTAATCACCTATCCTCTCTACTCCTACTAAAATAGATGATTTTGACGAAAATGCCTTTGAGGAAGTGTAAAAAAGGCTTCAAGTCAGAAGTCGCGCGAATGATTGAGACTCCCGCGGGAGCACGTGGTAGCTAACGGTGGTCCCAGGTGTCAGCCGTCACTCCAATGGCAGTAATTGTATGTAAATTCCTCCAAGAGGTTGAAGGGTTGAGCGAGGACCCTTGTGCTTAGTGTCACGATTTCCTTCTCCCCTTTCCCAACCTCTCGCCGTCTTTGTTGTTGGAAATCGCTCGAGATCGCCGCGGGTCTCATCAACTGGACGACCTTCTGGTTAAACTCCAGATCTCTTCTCCAACCAAGTCAACGTTCATATTAACCGTGAAAAGAAAGAAGCTATTCCAGCTGCCGTCACGTTTCTGAACCGAAAAGGATCCGAATAAACTGGACGAGGTTGATGGTGTCATGAATTATACCTTTTGATTGTGAAGGGATCTAGAAATCTAGGGAAGCTATGTACTCGTTAGATGAAAGCTAAATTAGGGAGGCAAAATTCAGGAAGACTCTTCCTGTTGGGAATTAAGTATTTTTTGCCAAGAGAAGTAAGCTGAGGAAAAGCATAAATGGAGTTACAAAGATCACTCACCATCGACTGTGAAGAATTCACAAAGCCTAGAGCATCAGTAGGCATACTGCAATATTGTTATTGTTGGCATCTTCAAGGAAAGCTGGAGGAAGGTAGCGGATTCATACATCAACCCCAGGCCGACATCAATAAATTTGATTCTCGCAATATTACGCGTAATCGACTGACTCTAACGTAAGTGTGGCCATGAAACACAGCCACCGTCGGTTTCCCACTTTATTATCGTACTACGATTTGCCTGGCGCAACGGCTTCCGAAGCTGCTTTCACATCATTGTTCCTTCTTCATCAACAAACGCTAGGAATTTATTCGCTCTCTTGCAACGGGTATCTCGATGTACTTAATCGCCCGAGACACAAATCAATGGAAGGAAACGAGAGATCCGTTCGATGTTGAAAACGTATTTCCATAATGAAATATCAACTTGGATTGCTCGCCTATCTGCTACATGTGCTATTTTTATTCGAATCTCGAATGAATAATTAATTTCTATTGGGTTAACTTGCATTTCCACTCATTAGCTTTTCGCAATGTGTTCATTACGTGATGTAGCGTGGGATGACACACGACCTCCACTTTAGTCATTAATGCGATTATCGCTGGTAGGACTGTTGATGGAGTTAACTTGAAGCTGCCACGGCAATCGAGTATCAACTAACTGTAAGTTGGAAAATTTCTCGGGTTTAAAAACATCATTATGTACACCAACGCATTAAATTTTCAACTTGGATTGTCACCGAAATAGTTGGTATTCAACTTTGAAAAGTCTCCCAGACGTACTACATTATACAATAAAAATTAAAAAAAGGGTTTAAACATGAATGTTGGGCGGTGGTGACGGGGGGGGGGGGGTGTACCCAATGCTGGAAGTATTTCACATTTTGTATACATTAATTTATACCCGAATTTATGGAAGTCATGTAATATTAGAAAATTAAAAACCCTGGGAATTTCCAAATGAGTGTTGAATAAATAAGTTTGGTTACTAATCGATTGTTACAACCGACTAACTCCACGTGGATATGATGCAAAAACTCCTTTCTGATTTTGAGAGGAAGGTTGGGTGATGTTAGCGGTTGCTAACTTGGCCAACCTGTCGTTGGACTATCCCGTTCTCGTAATCGCTTATCACAGTTATCACTCATTCCCTTTATCGCCTCAGCCCGAAAGGGACGCTCGTATAATAGCCAATATATTTTATGAAATGCTCATCAAATCGCGGCACCCTCGGCACGTTCAGTACATCACTTCCTCTATTATTTCAGTGAACCGTCTATTTTGTTCTTATTTTCTCTGTGAGCGATAAAAGATCTGGGTCCGCCACGTAGGTACCAAGAGGAAATGGTACACGGTTGTTATTCCAGACTTATCGATGACGCTTATATATGGGGCCGAATATATTAAATTTACCTAATAAAATTACCGCCCACGTAACGACCCCACACTACCACACGTAATATATGAATGATGTAAATACGGGAAGGTAATACACCATTCGCCAACTTGAAGATAACAAAAGAAAAACCACTTTTCCGATTAGAGCAGTGGTTCTAATGTGACGTATAATTCCGAACTCATCGCAATTTACAGCCTCTCAAATGAAAAGGGCGCGGATATTTCCTTGTCACCAGGCGTCTCGTGACAGCATTAATTGTTCGTATCAATCAGAGGACCAGTTCCCGCTAGGGAAACCTTATCCTCCTCCTTCCATGTTTCGAGCCAGTAATGAAGTACCAAAGCGTATAGTAATTATGTGCCCTGTTGAGTTCCAATGGGGGAAAGTTGCTACCCCCTATATAAGGGCCATCTGCAATTCAAGGGCTGGGGGCTGTAAATCTCGAGCCTTCTTCGCATCTTCAAAGACAAACAGTATCAAAGTCGTTTCACTTGGAGTTTTTTTCTGCAACCAACTTGATTTTTCGACTCATAAAATGCAGTCACCACAATCAAGGACAGAATCAAACGCCAACGGAGAGAAAAACATCTGTGATGTTTTCTGCTATCAGTGATTCCGTTTTGCTAACGATTGTTTTGGATTTATTATGAAATTTGCTTACGGAGAGCAAACATACTACTTTCTGGCCGGCCGGATTGAATTCTATCAGAATTTCAAGGGGTTAAACGGAGACAGAAACCGTAAGATATATAATTTTGAGCGCTCAACGGGCCAGGAGTTACAGGTTCCCTGGAAACTGATCTTTGTGACCCCGAGGGGTTAACTCCCCCTGAAGTGATTGTGTACATTTGTGTTGTTGTGTTAATAGCTCTTCAACTCCTGACGTGAACGGTTACGGTTAACGCTAATGGGGAGCCGCGCTCTGAGCCACCATTTTCGTTATTTCGCTGTAGTGAAAAGTCTAATCAAGTTTTGAGATGAACAGGCGAGCCCCAACCTTCTCAGCGGAAGAGGAGAGATTGTTGGCGGAAATAGTGGACCAATTTTCAATCCTCAACAATTTTCAAACTGACGCGGTGACTATAGGAATGAAAGTAAGACTGTTTGAATGTTAGAGTAGTAACTAGAGGATTAATCGGAACACAGCAGATGTGTTGTGCAATTGTTCATACAGCAATATTTCAATCACATTATAATTGTCCCTCTACCCTTCAAGGTGAATGCATAGAACATCATAGAAGAATGCTTCAATGCGCAGTCTGACTCGGGCACCCCCAGACAAGCCAGCGCCCTCTGAGAAAAATCGCTAATATGAAGAAGAGGCTAAAAATGAAATTTGCGGACGAAAAGAACTTCGTGAAAGGAACGGGTAATCTAACATTATTTATCATTTAGCATCTAACAATATTTATGTAGAATGATGGTAAAGTAGGTAGTTGTTTTCCTGTGTATCGCCGGCCCACTGGTCAATTTTGGTCGCTCAACGCCTATTAGTAGGAAACGTGTACCGTATTATGAGCTTTTGAATTACCTGCTAGTACATAGTGAATATCCTTTCTCCCAGCCATCGTTTAGACCGTAAGAGTGGCTACGTTTTCTACATTTCTTACCCGCTCTTCGAAGTACGAATAATCGTTAGTCCGTCCTCATATTCGCAAATTATGCAAATGGTCGCACCTGTATGATGTGTGTTGGCGGAGGTAGAGTATTTGCGCGCTTCATGACAAATGCGACGATTAATGGCTGGTGCGCGTCAGGAGGAGACTTCAAAAACCCGTTCCGGCAAGGCAAAACGGTACGCCTCGACGAGTTCAAAGAATATTCCCGGCAGGTTGGTGACCTTCGAGGTGGAAATCCGCGCTGCTCATTCTCCCGTGTGACGAGTCATAAATCTCTTGGAAATCTCTCTCAGTGGATTAAGAATTAGACTGTTCGGAAGTAACGCAGGGAATGAGAAAGTACAGTGGAGCGACCCCGATCATCTTTCACCACCGACCACGACTGACCTTTGTGAGTGCCACCAATCATTAATAGCGCGGCTGTTGACAAGAGAGGACATCGAAATGAATCACAGTCGTTCTCGTGCGAAAGGTGGGAAAATTTATCGTAGGCCTAGGTAAGGTTCATACTTTACCACTTCACCAACCTTGACCGTGTGTTCGTTTGAATGCGAGAAACACGTAGGTTTTGACCTTTACTTGTTGAAAATCCTTCTTCCACCTATGATGAAGACTTCACTGACAAGATGGTGTAACTTGATCCATAATATGACAGGAACTAGTAGTAGTCAGCTAACTGCATCATGGCAGTGAATAAGACACCATTTCTTTGAATTCCTATTCAGGTAGGTCGACCCGAACTAATGAGGTTCTAGTGACGTTCTGAATAATCCAGCATAAAACGTTGTCCCGCAGGTTGAAGCTAGCTGAAACAAGCAAGAGTTTTCGGAACCCTCATTTAAAAAAGGGAGGAAGGAAAAACATTGGGGCGAGTTGCTTTTCCACGCCCTCTCTGTTACACATTTATGAGTGGTCGAAAGGGATCAACTTCCCAAGTTATGAAAACCCTGGCCTGAGTAAGCTTTTGCTTTTCGCAGTCGTTCATGGAGTTAAAGGGCTTGTCAAAAGGGTTACGCTTGTCTTTACGTTATTCATGAACAGATTATGCTCCCCGAGTTTGGGTTCTGTCGTCCACTTTTGAGAGCAGTTTTTGCCCAGGTCCGTTCTCATGGATGGTATTCCGTTTAGGGGATGATTGAGCTCAAATATAAGCCGGCAGGGATTATAAGATTTCGTGTAGGTGGTACTGTTGTGCTCACCTTTCAGATTCACCGATGAATGCATGCCTTTCTCCCTTTCCTAGTAGGGGTACCCGAATTCCGTTTATTTTTCTCATATGATCGAAGCTATAGTAGATAGAAACACTGCAAATTCACTCACAATGTTTTTCTATTCTATAGAACAAGAGTATGGGGGAAGTAGTGAGTGGCCACGACTCTCAGCGTCCAAACTACAGCAAAAAATGATACCTCACCTTAAAAAAAATAAAATAATAATTAAATAATAATAATAATAAAAATGTTTGCTTCCAAATCCATGCAGATAGATGACTAATGGGTTTATCAATACATATGTACAAAAAATTTTAGCTTTTTTAATTTGGGTTTGCCACAAGTTCTTGTGACTGACTGCCTCTGGAACTCACATTTTTCCTTCAACTATTGGCCTATCTGGTCAACACTACCTTTTTGAAAATCGCTTTACTTAATATTATGGCTGGACTTATTCTTCAGACGCCTGAATGTTCAGCTTATGAATTTACAGTGCAGAAGTCCTTTTTAATATGCCATGGTCACTTTTTTCAAAACTCAGACAACCCTGTTGCTTTGTGCTGTGATGTTTTCCATTGCTCATTGATAAATCAGCCCCAATGGAGCTGACATTCAACGGCGCCCTCAGACTGAAGATAAAAAATCAACTACTTTCAATGCTTGTCGTACAAACAGTGGGCGTGCAGTGACTGAGCATCGAACCAATCTGATGTGTAAATGTTTAATCAACCTTGCAACAAGATCGGAGTTTTTCAATTCACTTATTTACATTCTCATAGGAAATGGAACTTCAGAGTTTCTCAAGTCGGCACACTGACTCGTCCTGACCGCGAGAGCCGCATTCAGATAAAAACAGTTCTTTTGTTTTGCCATTCCCCAGTACTGGTCTTTACTTTAACTGTAATTATTCAGCGACGACTGGCGGCTTGAAAGGTCTTTATTAATCGTGGGAATAACTCTCGACGACATGTGCATAGGGATCGTCTTTTATGGATTACTGCACTCATGTAAAAGGCAAACACGAACGGAGACGGCTTTATTTACGCATTTCCTCCGGTCGCTTTTCAATTAGAGACCGTAAACAGCGATTAGGTGGTCTAATACAATGGCAACACATTTAAATTCTACCTTGACTTGACATCCTACATTAATACATGGGTGTATTTAGAAACTGATAGTCTGACTTTCAGGATTCTTTCAAGGCTATTCAAAATGTCGGACTGAGTAAACCAGGATACATTTACGCAGGTCATTCTATATTACTAGGGGTTCCTACACTCATTCCATGTCTGGAAGAATTAGAGGACGAACAGAACTACTGTTTTTTAAATCCACACATAGACATGGGGTACTCTACCTTGATCGTTCCAGATAAAGTGGTCCTTAATTACGTGAAACAGTTCCTCCCTTATACTGAGCCTAGAGTTTTCATTGCATTTTCAGTTCAGCTTTTGGTCCGACAATAATATATCCCTGTATCTACTTTGAATACCTAAACGAAGCATTCCAGAACAATGGAAGCCTGGTTGTTTATCCATTTCAATTAAGCCCACCCACCCGAACAAGACCTGATTGATGGCACCCATTAGTTGAAATAATCAGCCCAAGTGAGTTTAATTAAAAAGAAATATAAACCGAGCGAAGAGGGAAAGGGAAAACCTAAACATTTTTATTTCCTCTTCTCAAAGCTAGGAATGAATATCATGCCAAGCCGCCGGTGATTGCAGGTCGAGGCAGATCAAACTAATCATCCCTGAGTAAAAAAAGTTATACCCATGAGAAAATCTAATATCGCCCTCTTCAAAGGCTTAGTTACGCGTTATGGAGTTCCTGAGTTATTTACAACTATCTCGATCAAACTCATGCGGTGACAAGAGGCTTGAAATGAAAACTGCCATCGATTTATTCACCCCTTTGACTCTTGGTGAAGAAAAGTGAGGAGAAGGTGGATGTAAAAATAAAAATCAGATGCTTGAGATAAATTTCAACTAATACACTGCTGGCGATGAGAACGTCAATTACAAGCCGTTTTTATATAAAACTGGCAGCAAACCCGTAAACAAAATCGTGCGCATCTCATTTTCGTCCATGCTCATCGAAATTTTGAACAATATACAGGGTGTCCCACAAGTAGCCCACCCCCTCCTCCAAACTCCGCCCTGCGCAACTGCGCAACCATGTGCAAGTGACCCTACCTTTTTATTTTTGATGGGAACTCCAATATTTTATTGCAGATTTGGATTCTAACCAAAATTTCATGAGAATTTGATCTCTC
Organism: Cyrtorhinus lividipennis; assembly: GCA_019603395.1. Lineage (NCBI taxonomy): Eukaryota > Metazoa > Arthropoda > Insecta > Hemiptera > Miridae > Cyrtorhinus > Cyrtorhinus lividipennis. Next base: position 12,710,015 of record CM034003.1, on the reverse strand, counting down.
GAACAATTTTTTTTATTGCGCGCAACCAGTTCAGCGAGCACGCCAAGTAGAGGATGATGGTGCACTTTAGTGAGGCACATGAGTTTTAATCGTTTTTTAACGCTGATTTGGTTCTTCATTTGACTCAATTTTCTCGGGATAATGACCACAATTTGTTTCATTTCGCGCTAAAAAATAATCTTTTTTAGGCGTGTTTCCACATAAAATAGGTTTTTTTTTTTTTTTTTTTTTTTTTTAATAAATCTAATTTTCCTTCCCCTCCTAGAAAAAGACGATTTTTGTTAAACATAAAATAAGCGAATTTTGCTCATCATACCTCAAATATTGAGTCGAATCGAGAAACGGATAACATGATGTGAATCAGCGTTAAGAAAAAATCAATGAAAATTCATGTGCCACACATTAGAGAGTATCATTTCCCTCTAAATTTTGGTCGCATGGTTGTCCCACCCAATAATTTTGTTTCATTTCTACTAGAAGTACTCTTTTTCTGTTCCATAGAATATCAACATGATTTTAGATATCAAGAATAACTAGGCAAAATTCCTATTGAATGACTGTTTAGACATGTTACAGGGATGTTTAGAGTTGAATTTCAATGATTAGGATGATTCTTAGTTTGGGTTATTGGCGAGTGTCTATTTCTCTAAGTTCCATCTACACTGCAAACCAATATATCTCTTCAAAGAGATCAACTTACGATTATTGGCTTTGCAGAGTTACGATTTCGTTGGGGAGAATGTGCTCCGCGTAATTGCTTTGAAAAAGTTGGTCTCTCTCGTCAAGGCTCCGTAAATGGAATGGAATCCCTTTTTGATGGAATTCTGTTATTCCTCCGGTAGGTGCAATCATAAGTGGTCGAATTCTTTATTCCATTTCTTCAAAGTCGTTCCGCTCAACCTTTAGACGTGTGAGATATGCGCTCGTCATCGAGAGGGAATGAAAACGGTTGGTAAGTGTTCCCACGGGTACGCTACTATACTAGTGGCAGTACAGCTCTCCGCCTCGCCCACTTCGAACCCACCTGAAGATCCCTGGTCAGCTAATGACAGGTCTGTTGGGCCGGTACGTAGCGTACCATAGGAGTAGAGTGCATGGTTGAAGACAGCACAGCGTTCGACTCCTCAGTAATTAATTTGTGATGTAGAGCGGGGAGTCTTCGGCGTGGGATCAGATAAGTGAAGCCCAAGGAAGCCTCTGCATGCAATCGTCCTGTACGTTTTACAACATAATGTAGTCCTTACGTTCCGCGTACTGAATTAACCACCAGTTCTCAACGCGGTACCATCGTATAATTCAAGGGGAGTAAAGTAAACATGAACTGGAAACGTATGATTATCATCAACACCGTAATTAATCACCCTTAGTGCTTTTTGTGAGTATCAACCAATTAGAAACGCAACTGAATCGGAAAAAGAGAATTTCTGTAATGTAATTAATACTAATTTGTCCCCGAGTTTTCATTAAAATTCTTCGTATTAATGACCACTTATTTACTAATGCCGTATCCAGATGACGTTGAAATATCTGCTACTTGATTTCGTATGGCTGTGTGAATCACTTTTGAAAGGTATGTTCCGCAAAATGTCATCAATTCCATCAATGACTATTTCGTTTGGGTTTAACCGCCAAAATTTGCTTGCGATTATGTTACATCAGAATATATGGCTGCCCTTTGGATACTTCTGCATTTGATCCTTTTCTTAAAGACCGCTCCACCTGAATGTGAAAAATGATGGAGTCTCCTTCATGTGGCTTATTTGTAAAATAATGTTTCTGTTTTGCATATCCACTGGGTCTTTCGAGAGTCGGTATCGTTTCATCGACAAAGCTTCTCTCTGGAATGATGCGGCGCCCGAAACAGTTAGTTGTTAGCTGGCGATGAATAACTGTCTCATTTTAAAGTTGTGACTTCCTGCTGAGCACCCAGCTCTCTATTTAGGGCACGGTTCATTCGTTTCAAGACCTGTAGTCACGACTTGCCTTTTATTTCCCTCAGACTTTTTGACCGGGAGTGGATTCTGGAAATAGGCTTCGGTGACACCTCCCATTACTCCAGACTAAACGCTTCCTCTGCCAACCCTCATCGCTCATTTAATTAGTTTTAATTCCGTTTCTCTCGGGAGTTTCTATTCCGTTCTAGTCTAAAGCGGACAACTCTCTGGAATTAACATCGACGAATCCTGTCATTCTCATCGGCAAGTACGTTTGCCCCACTATTGGATTGGCGCCGCTGGGACAGCGGAAGTAAAATGCTTTGCCCAGATTGCATTTGACGCGAGTACCTATCTTCATTGGAATATGTTTTAGAAGAACAGTGTAAAAAATGAACCAACTAATAAAAATTCTCATTAGTTTAGAGAATTTTTGCCTTACGTTTATTGAGATCGAAAAAAGTCTAGTATCGTTGAGTAAACAAAGTGACAGCTTGGAGTGACTTACGAATGAGGCTAGTTCCTGGGGGAGCAGACAGATCACTCCAGGGGCTAATCCACAATGACTCACCACCAGGAATGAGAGGGGTGGGTCAAAAACTCGGGCGAGGGAGATGACGAGGAACTGTGTAAAAGGTGGGTCTGATAAGGGAAGTGAAACCAATCATCATTTACTCTCACAATAAGGGGGAAAAGGGAACAGCCATTGGAGTGTTAGCTCAATATTGACGTCTCGCCGTCCACAATCACATTTTTCCTATTTCCATGATCAAGGAGGATCAAGATCTAAAGCCTCCTCATTTCTTCTGCCTGGGGAGGACGGCGATATGACACGGTAGGCTTGAGCTTTAACGGAACGTTAGTATTCTGGCGCATTCGTATTTCCTCACGAATTAGATGAATACATCATTGACGATGGTCTACATGTAAAATTTGGGTTTGAATTATAAATCATTCACGCCAACATAAATTTAATTTTCAGCCCATACTTTTTTTCAAGTTGTTGAATTCACATTCAGTCCAACATCAATTTATATTTCGGTTGTTCAATTGGTGTTTAATGTTAAATCCATGTGACCCCTACTGCTCTATAGAACTCACCTTTGCACAACTGCACCTCCTGCGTACTATCCATCTGGGGTTGCTGATAATCCTATCGACTTTTCGTGACTTCCTCCTTTCATCATGCGTATTCATCGGCTTCCGACGGTGAAAGTTTTTCTGCGGGGTTTATTTTCGCTTTCGTTAGCATTAAGAAGCAACGCGTTGTAGTCTTTCCTAAGTACTTCCGAGATCGAAAACTTATCTCCACGGCCTTCCTACTACAAGGCTTTTTAACTATTCAGTCGCCCGCATCTGTTTCTTTGGATCTGCTCAAATATTAACGATCCCTTGAGACGTATCGTGGCTCTCCTTGTTAGATTCTCCAGCAATTTAATGGTTGTATTGGGCCAAAGCAAACATCTTAGTGGGACTTACAACTGAAAGCACTCTTACTGGAAAAAAAGGTATCCCATCTCTTCGGATTTGAGTTAATATTACCTAAGTTTATACATATAAATTCATAGAATCGTGTACAGACCCCTTACTCACCTTGAAAAGCTTGGCTCCTCCTATTTTTGTTCGTAACTTTAGAAAGAGAGCGTGTTTCTACTGCATCCTGACTCATAGAGATTCCCCCAGATGATGGTCCGGCGCCGGCCTCCCTAATCCTCCATTGTATCCCTTCAATTTATCCAAACCGGGCCGGAACTGCTGATTCCAGCACCATCGCCCCTTGACTTCTCTCTAAGAAACATGCAATGTGTAAAACGGGGTGGAAATGTGACATGTGGGTGAAAATTGTACATCAACGTTTTTCAAATTCAAATGCAAGCAGTGACCTCAAAAACAGCGGAAACGGGCTCTTACAATGCATTTGTATGTTTTATCGTCTCATTTTAGAGCAAATATCTACAAGCGATGATGCCTCGAACTTATCGGAAGAAACATGGAGGCCGTCCCTAGAGGAATTACCCTTCTGAAAGACTGGCTGACGCCGTAGTAGAAGAAATGATTTACCTACAATAAAGTTCTTAGGGGAAGACCCCCACATTTTGTCAAATTACTGGGGAAAATACCCACATTTCAAGTTCCTGGGGTGACGTCCTCATTTTACCAATTCACTGGTGAAAATTTAATTTAAAAAAATTGATAGCTCATTTTCCACTTGGAAAATTCCCTCAAAGCAAGGAATACTTGTGAGATATGTGGCGGTCAGGATAAAATAAGAAGCAAACAATAAAAAAATGCTGCCGAAAAACCGAAAAAACCTCAAAAAGTGTACCATTTTCACCCCGTTTCACGCCCTAGGTCTTCCTTTCTCAGTTCCTAGTTTCCTCCACAAGACACTCTCTATTTTGCCCTATATCCTGACTCTGACCCCTTTCTTCGGCATTTGAGACGAATGACGTTTGGAGAGGAACGATTTGGCTATCTCTTAAAATGATGCGAGAGTAATTAGTTTGGTTAAATGAACTTACTTACTGAGAAAAAAAAAATATCTCGTGAGAGCGGTTCGGGCATTCAAAATTGTTTGAACACTCGTTTGGGGAAAAGGTGATTAAATTATTTCGGTTCGTTGGTGCCCTCAGAGGGACGCAGAAGACACCTATGGAGGAAGAAATGAGCCGGAATGACGTGGCCTTTGCCGGACCGGCCTGGGACCTGGTGGTGCGTGTGACCATCGGGTGGATTAGCTATCATCAGCTTTGAACTCAGACCTGTCACTCCTGTTCAACTGTCCCGCCTTCACAGTACACATCCTTTCCTTTCACACGGAAAACTATTCACAGGGAAAATTTGAGTTAACAAAATATCGTAGCATAGCCCAAAACTTGAAACTTCATTTGGTTGATACATCGTCTTGTAGGCATAGATATAGGACTAAAACTACAACTCGTTCCTCTAAATGATGAGCCCCAAAACACTTGACCAGATTTTGATTGAGTAGCTCTTTTGGTTTTTGAAATATAGACGTTGTTTTTCTTCGAACTTTTTCTTGTAATAATCGTGCTGGTAGAATGAAATAGAGACTTTTCTTTCGGAATGCACATAGAGAATTGATGAAATTCCGTCATCAAGAACCTCCACACAATCCCAACCTTTGCCCCCAACCCCGGAGGCATCGACCATGATATACGTAGACGTTTATTAAGCGGTAGACGTCATCAATCTCGACGAGGGCTTCGGCAGATTTATTCACGTCCCATCTTTATTTACAGCCAATGAAGTTGGTGGGTGACGCTCGAAGAATTACGCCCTCACTGTGCCTTTGAGAGCGAGCGTTGAGTCAAAAGTCTGCCTGAGGGCTCGATAAAGTGAGGAAAGCACCGGTCATAACAGTCAGGATAATTAGACGATCCGTCCAGCTTCCGAGCCTAATCGATAAATGTGGAGGTCGTCAGCTATGACCGAGGAAACCAATAGGCAGAGCACGAGTCCATCTAGTTGAACACGCTGTTGAGCCAACTGTGGCTGCGGAGGAGGTTAAAAAAATAATAATAAAATGAATAAATAAAAATTATACCTATAGGTACAAAAGGTAAAAAAACACACTTTTTCTACGAAACACAAAAGGTTCGAAAAAAAAATCAAATTCAAATATCCTTGAACTTGGAATACCCCACACCTTCCTGTGAAGCTAATCAGAACATTTTTCATTCAGTAAATCTTCCTAAATACCGGCTCGGCAACCACCCTTCAGGCTTGGCCTCTCACTCTTCCAAATTCACTGATAGGCCCTGGCACCAAAGTTTACGCTGCAAAACCAGGAGTTTTCAATCGTATACAAACTCGAGGCTTAGCTACAAAGACATCTGTCATAACGTAGATGCCAAGGGAAAGGAGTCTACAAACTCAGATGCACGGAATGTTCCTTGGTATTGATACATCCTTCTTCCTACTATTCATTCATGAGATGCCGTTAACGACTTAACGAAGACAGTTGTTGTCAATTTAGGCTTTTTGGAGACGACTTACCTCTTCTATCCTTGAATTCCAGGAACGTATGTTTTCATGGCACAGTGAACCTCTCCAATTTGCCCGAAATCTCGAAAACCCACTTTCGAAGTAAATAGATAGATAGGAACCCATTTTGACCCATGACCTCATTCGGTAGGCGCCAATCGTTTCGTGACCCATCTCATTGAATTCAGCGAAAATGACACCCCAAATCGCCCCGCGTAGATCGGCTAAAATCTTAAACTCAATTTTTCAAAAAACACATTTTCCCCCCTCCCTCCTTATATAAAAAAAAGACTTCCTGCATAAAAATATAGGTTGATTATTCAAGGAATAACCAACCAAATACCGAAATATCCTATCGCCGTACGTAATCCAAACCATTTTTGGTAGTAGAATAATTTCTAAAAATCTAGAATTTTGGTCAGGTATTCCCAGTTTTAGTTGTTCCTCAAAACTTTTCAGCCTGATCAACAAAAACTTGTAAAATTTTTTTTTGACCTAGGAGTGTAAGTTATTATTTTCCACTAAATTCTGTACGCTGAATCGATTTGAATGAGTCCTGAACACTTATTGTTTTCTTAAAAGTCAGAAAAACGTGTTGAATACGCAAGGTGGAGGGATTTCAATTATCATATTTTCAGTTATTAATGATCACTGATGATTTAGTTTTTGCAATGTTGCGAAGAGAGGAATATGGACGGAATATCTTATAACTCTGATACAAACTGGAGAGAAGCCTGTACATAACTATCTCTTCGAAATCTCTATAAACACGACGAGTCGCGGAATCGGTCGCCTCTGGCGCCGTTTTGTCAGCGAAGGAAGCCGTACCATCACCAAGTGAATGTAGTAAAGGCGAGCGAAAGGGGATGTGAAATAGTGTGTAAAGGTGAGAAGGGAGTGATCCATTTGTAACAGTATCCACTAAAAAGCATTAGTGTTACAACGAATCTACGTACAACTAGAAACGAATACACGGGTGTAAACTTACCCATAATGTAGTCACCTGACCGCATCGTCGAGGTTCCCTCCCAACGCATCATGTCCGCCAGGACCCTACACCCCTACACCACCATCGCACATCGCATCACTCTACCGGATTAGGGTTATCGCTCGGTAGGCCGTGGTCATGGCGGTGAAACTGTAGGGTATAAAATTACCAGGAGCGTAACTGAGACAGTGTATGCACGCGGCCCACGTTATCCGAATAGACAGCGTGATGGCAGCTATACATCGAGGTACATACGGTCAAAAGCTGGGTCGTATTAGTTCCCATCGACCAGAGGTAGGAAGGCTGAATAAGCCTCTCATCAGGTCATGGGAAGCGGGGAACTCAGGGTATTGATAGTGTCAAGGTACCTTGTGTTTGACTAGCTTCCTAGTTCCTAGAATATACGAGTGTTTCACGGCAGGCATCAACGTACGGTTGCTTCCCTGGACGAAAGCCTGTCAAACCTGCTCTTTTAAAGCTACAATAAATATGTTTTGATATATACTAACTTCCTTGGTTGGTCATTCCTTGAATGTTATCATGCAACCTACGTTATCATGCAAAAAGTCAATCTCTCAAATTCGACCCAACATGTTTTCTGGGCGTTTCGAGGTGCCTAGATCGAAATACAAATTTCGTCAGAGATCCGTTTCCGGTTCTAGGTTCTAAATTTTCAACCTGACCGGACTGAATGAGGGGGGGGGGTCAAAATGTGTATTTCAAAAAATGAATTTTCGAGATATTTGGCGATCTAGGCGTGCGGGGTATCATATTGGACGCCGAATCCATTGAGTTTTGACCTCCCCAGCTCAGACCCAACTACTCATTTTTGATGGAACTATATGTGCATTGTTTACGCTAACTTCTTTTTCGCTTCGTCCAGATACGAATCTTAAGTTAAAGTGAACCTGTGGGAACATTGTTATGTTGCTACACCCCTTTAAAACAATTAGAATGGAAGCTCAATTCACGACAATCCGTCGGCTCGCCCAATATGTGTTCTTCGTTCTTTGGGGCTTTAGAGCCTGTTCAACAGAGTTTTTCTTTTCGTTTGAAATGAGGGATGAAGATAAGTCCTCTCAGCCGTGAGGATGACTGATCTAGTCTACAGTTTTA